>CM019719.1:39767583-40325083 GCA_009760885.1 Achatina immaculata | reverse complement strand
ATCAATACTACTTCTTCAAATAAGCATAAACATGTATTATTGTTAATTATCAGTTTACATAGTTACCAAAATCAAACAAAGGATCATCATATATATGTAGTTATTTATCAGCTTATATATTTATCAACAAGATCATTAAAACAGTGTCCTTCCATATTTGGAATCCTACAAGAAATAGATCAGCGATAAATTGACAGAGATCAGTAAAACAATCTTACACGTGTATGTTAGTTTGATTTGCAACAAAAATCGTTCTCTGCATAAAATCTCAAAATAATCATACTTAAAAGATTTAGATTCTGACTGTAACCATAAACTAACTAATTGGCATATATTTTGTACAAACATGCTCTTACATAGAACACAGTGATACATAATCATGTATAAATACAAAACCTACATTTTTGCACGTTGCTAAACATGAACGTCTTACACAGAATAATTATGTTAATATGGAATTCTGATTATTCAATGTCTATTCCTATCTTCTAAATCATACCTAAGTGAGGTCTGGCCTGGTCGGAGGAGGAAAGCACAGAATGGACACGGTTTGTACGCATCCACAATACAAAAGTATAAACCGGTTATTAACTTACATATACATGGTTTACCACCGACAATAAACATCGCAATCACGCTTGCACGGCAAATGACCTTCCTCCTACCCGCTGGCCCCTTCATGCTCAGCGTACAAAAGCCCGAAGCTATTAAAATTCTATCATGTTTTCTTTATATATCTGGCCAGAGACGGACCTTTCCCAGAATTGCGCACTTCCAGTACTAGCCTGTCTCTGACCTAGTATTTCTTACTCTTAAGATTGCCAACCAACCAAGGTAACTATGTGATATCTATTCACTATATTACAATAGATTTTGATGATGTGGACAAAGGATAACAGTGACGAAAGACGGGGATGAAAGCTGATTGTGTGAGCTTTCTTCATTCCCACTGACCCCTACAAGAAGATGAGACTTAGTGTCTAGCAACACCGCAATATCAAGCTTCCAGGTCGCGTTCCACAATGACGGACAATGCATCAGCCCCTACCTTAATCGCTTGCATGTTGTATCACACAGCGGGGTTTTCCCCACATATGTTCTACGAATAAGAGGAATAGTAGTAAGTAGTAACACAATAGTAGTAAGTAGTAACACATTAGTAGTAAGTAGTAACACAGTAGTAGTAAGTAGTAACACAGTAGTAGTAGTAAGTAGTAACACAGTAATAGTAAGTAGTAACACAGTAGCAGTAAATAGTAACACAATAGTAGTAAGTAGTAACACAGTAGTAGTAAGTAGTAACACAATTTAATTTAATTTCCCGGGTTTAGAATGGATCACGCTGCGCCCTGGACAGAGAAACTTTTTAGAGGATTAATTAATCCTTCTGAAAACTTATGAAAAACTAACCAGGAGCACGGCTCCCCATACAAAGAATGTTTGTAAGTTTCTGGCTTTCAAGAAACCAGTGTTGTTCATTCACTTAAAAAAACTCAGTTTGGGTGTTTTAATGCACGCTGATTTTACTGTTCTAAATGGATGTCTTTTACCTGTAAGAGAAATGTCGGAGAGACAAAAAGTATGCGTCTACTTACCTTGAGCATGACAGAATATTTGAGTGTGTCTCATCCTCCGAAATACAGCCTTAGGAGAACATTTCCCTCATCAAGTCATCAATATTTGATCTGTTATTGATTTAAGAAGAGAAGGAAGGAAAACCAGGGGAAGGGGGAGGGGGAGACGGGAATAGACTTAGATGCAATACTGCATTTGTTGTTAGAAACTTTTCAAATAAGTGAGCGTGAGAAAATGTGAAAGAAACTTTTCAAATAAGTGAACGTGAGAAAATGTGAAAGAAACTTCAAATAAGTGAGCGTGAGAAAATGTGAAAGAAACTTTTCAAATAAGTGAACGTGAGAAAATGTGAAAGAAACTTCAAATAAGTGAGCGTGAGAAAATGTGAAAGAAACTTTTCAAATAAGTGAACGTGAGAAAATGTGAAAGAAACTTTTCAAATAAGTGAGCGTGAGAACATGTGAAAGAAACTTTTCAAACACGTGAGCGTGAGAAAATGTGAAAGAAACTTTTCAAACACGTGAGCGTGAGAAAATGTGAAAGAAACTTTTCAAATAAGTGAGCGTGAGAAAATGTGAAAGAAACTTTTCAAACACGTGAGCTTGAGAAAATGTGAAAGATTAATAGTAAACACAGCAGTAGTTTTTTTATGCCAAGGGACAAAGTCTTCTAGGGAACGACAGAAAGGCAGATAGAAACAGAGAGACAGAGACAGAGATAGACAGAGAGAGAGAGACAGAGAGAGACAGTATCTGTATCTTTCGCTCTCCGTTTTTCTCTCACTCTTTTTCTTTGTTTCTCTCTCTTTCTCTTCTCTCTCTCTCTCTCTCTCTCTCTCTCTCTCTCTCTCTCTCTCTCCCCTTGAAAAAAATAAAACAGAAAATAAAAACACAGTCAGCGCTTAAGCAATTTTATTCTCCCAAAACCAAGGCTTGACATGTTTAAAAAAAGCTTCTCTTACTCAACTGCCCACCTTCGGAATGCCCTGTCAACTCATGTAAAATTTATAAGTAACATTCGTTCTTATAACTTCAAACTTTGTCAACATCTGTTTGATATGGACTATATGCCTTCCTAAGCATAGTCTAAAGTAGGTTAAAGTGTGACTTGATTGTTGTACTTTTTTTATACGCTTTTCTATAAATTTGTTAGTTTTGAATGAATGTAAGAATGAAAGTTTATTTCATGTTGCTGCATAAATCAGAGTATGGATTACACGGACAAGAGATAAGTTTATTATTTAGTTATGTAAATCATTTAATTGTGTCTTCATGATTATTATACTCATTAACAAATGTTGAATGACTGTGACTGAGTGAAAGCTGTATGATGAAGGGTAGAATGTTAGACGGGCTTGCGTGCCCAATTCTTAAACCTTTGAAAATAAAGTTCGTTCTTTCCTTCCTTCCTTCCTTTGTTCGTTCGTTCGTTCCTTCCTTCCTTTATTCGTTCGTTCGTTCCTTCCTTCCTTTGTTCGTTCCTTCCTTCCTTCTCACCCCCTCTCTTGCAGGAAGCTGAGCTCGCTGTAAGTCCAGTCTCATCTTTTAACACGGCTCATACTGAAACATTTAAGACAATGTCGTGACGCCCCGACGCTATCCCTGTGATCTTCAGTATCTTGCACATTTTCCTCGTTACAAATGAAAGAATCCATTCATATTAAATGAAGCTTTGGATTGATTTCAATCAAAATTTCGAAGCTGGAGAAAGAAGAATCTGTCTACGAATATATGTACTTCCTGTGATAACGGAAATCATTTCAGGATATTTTCGCTGAAAACGAATGTCATACATTACAGCCATGTCTTGTTCTGATTTTTTCTGAAACTTAAGATGATTGTTACAGTCGATACAATGATGAAGTTGTGGCTTAAGCATCGTATCAGATGAGAAATGGGTTGTCCCACCTCTCCGTTAGCATCCCCAGTAACAGACCTTGCCTGGGTAACGGGGAGAGGGATCGTCATAGTTCCCATGGTGGTGGAGTCTGTTAAAGAAGTATTACATACCGCCTGCTTTTTCCTACCTTCACTCAGGGAGTGAGAAAGTAGCCACCGTGACCCGCTTCTAGCTTGATACGATGCTGTGCCTCATCACCTCCGCCACGTCGGCTGCAAAGAACATCATGATCGCAGTTCTGGGGAGACAAAGCAAGAACAAGGATAGGGAGTGGGTTACGAGGGCTTTCTTAAAGACCCAGAGCTGATTTCAGAGACTATTACCTAGGAGTACCACCACGAGCGCGCTGTTAGCACAGTCCCTCTTTCTCCGCCCCCCCCCCTCTTTTTTTCAACAGCCTGAAGGTACATATCAGGCTGCTACTGGGATCATCCCGGAGGGGCGGGATTATGTTTTCTGGCGCTGGCTCCCTGGCCCCGAGGACTTGCCATCACAGAAGTACTTTGTACCTTTATCGGAAGAATAATAAAACAAACAGTATCTCTCGCTTTCTCTTTCCCTCTCTCTCTCCCCCTCTCGATCTCTCTTTATCTCTCTCCCTCCTTCTCTCTTCCTCTTTCTCTTTATATATATATATATATATCTCTCTCTCTCTGTTTTTCTACCCTCTCTCTATCTCCCTCATTTCTCTCTCTCCTGTCTACTTATATCTCTATCTCTTTCTTTTTCTGCTCTCTCTCTTTCTGTCTCTCTTCTCTCTCTCTCTCTCTCTTTCTGTCTGTCTTTGCTCTCTCTCTCTTTTTCTCTTGCTCTATCTCTCTTTCAGTTTCTCTCAGTCTTTGCTCTCTCTTTCTTTCTTATCTCTCCCTGCTCTCTCTCTCCCTTTTGTCTCTCTTTCTGCCTTTGCTCTCTGTTTCTCTACTTACTCTCTCTCTCTCCCGTCAACCATCAAGTACTAAAATGACATAGTTAGAAAAGCAACTTGTTAGATATTGTTATAAATTATTTTAATGTTTGTTAAAAAAAAATATGTTAGAAGATCTGTATTTACAATGTATTTTTGTTTATATATATGTCTGCATGTGTATGTATGCGTGAGCGCTATTTTATTAGGTTAATTACTTCTTCTCTTTTACTTTGAATGTAGTAGTTAAATCTTACACTCTTTTGATATGTTTTTTCCTAATTTAATTTGTATATTTGTACGAAATCAAGTGTGTGGGAAGAATGAAAGATGGAGTGATGAAGGGCAGAATATAAGACGGGCCTGCGTGCCCAATTCTTTACCCTTTAAAAATAACGATTATTCATTCATTCATTCTCTTTCTGTCTCTCTTTCTGTCTCTCTGTCTCTCTCTGTCTGTCTGTCTGTCTCTCTCTCTCTGTCTCTCTCTCTCTCTCTCTCGCAGCAGCAGCAGCACCTCTAGATCATGTGTACCTTCTAACTGACCCTGATAAGGCCCTGGAATACTGGATAAAAACCTTCAGGGATATATTTGACAAGCATGTTCCTATTAAAGAGGTGAGAGTTAAACATCAAGTGAAGTTCCCCTGGATAACATCTGAGATGTTGCAAGTCATGAGGGAAAGGGATCAGGCCCAAAAAATTAAAGAATTCACTAGCTACCGATTACTTAGAAATAGAGTTCAGTATTTAATTAGGCAAGAAAAGAGAAATTACTTTAGGACCCTAGTTCAGAATAAATTAGACAGTAAGTCTGTCTAGAAAACAATTAACATTCTAGCAACCAAGAGAAAACAGTCTGACTTGCAGAGTTATAATCATGTGCCTGCATGTGAAGAGTTCAGCAATCACTTCGAGAAGAAGTCAATATCTTAAAATCTTCACTACCAAACCCTACTTTTGATTTAAGCGAATTAAACACATTTATAGGTAGCAAATGTGCAAATCTAAAGCAACCCAGTATTCCTTTCATGTCAGTTAGTGACGTTTACAATTATCTTTCATCTTTAAAGAACAACAACACAGCAGGACTTGATGAAATCAGCAACAAGATATTACGCTACTCTGCCCAGTAATTACAGATACACTAACATGCATTTACAATCAGTGCATTGCACACTGTCATTTTCCTCAGGCTTTTAAAATTGCAAAAATCTTATATCTTATATCTTATATCCTTCCCGTGCCGTTAGACGTCACATAGGGCTCGCAAAGTAGTTCGCCAATTTTTCCTGTCTTCGGCGAGTCTTTCAACCTCAACAAAGGATTTTATGCCTGTTAACTTGGCCTCTCTTAATAATGTCCTCTTCAGAGTTTCACGCGGTCTGCCCCTTTTTCTTCGGCCTGTTGTGTTCCACTTGATAGCTTGTTTTGGGATTCTCTGCTCATTTCTTCTCATCAAGTGACCAACATATGTCCATCTCCTTTTCCTGATCACCCGTGAGACTGGTTGTTGTTCAGTCATCTGTCTTATCTCTGCATTGTTCTTGAATTCATTCCACTTGATGCCGAGTATTTTCCTTAGGCATTTGTTTTCAAAAGAGTCTAATTTCTTTTCTATTTCTTTAGTTGTTTTCCAGCTTTCGCATGCATAAATGAGGGTGGATATTACATTTGAATTGAATAGTCTTAACTTGGTTTTTGTGCTTATAACTTTTGAATTCCATATGTTCTCAAGATTCTTGAAGATTGATGCTGCTTTTGCAATTCTGATCCTAACTTCCTTTCTAGTGTCACCATCCTGGTCTATGTAGCTGCCAAGGTATGCAAATTGATTGACTTATTCAATATCTGTCCCTTCTATGTGTATTTTTCCATTTTGATTGATGGGAATTTTCATTATTTTTGTTTTGTCCTTGTTAATTTCAAGTCCTATTTTGCTAGCCAGTGAAGATAGGCTATCTGTTTTTTCTTGCATGGAATTCACATTATTACTGATAAGAGTTATGTCATCAGCAAAATCAAGATCTTCTAGTTGGGTCCCATGTACCCAGTCAATACCTGTGTTACCTGTGCAGCATTTTGTCATTATGAAGTCTATTGTAATCCCAAAAAGTAAAGGAGACAGTATACATCCTTGTTTCACGCCTGTTTCAATCTGGAACCATTCATTCATCCCTTCTTCTGTCTTGACTGCACAACCATATCCATTGTATAAGTCCTTAATGATGTTGACAATTTTAGATGGTATTCCATATAGACATAAAATTCTCCATAATGAATCTCTGTGTATGCTATCAAATGCCTTCTTAAAATCTATGAAATTCAGTATTAATGGTTTCTGCTTTTCAATATGTTCTTCAAGTATTATTCTGAGAGTAAAGATCTGGTCGAGACAGCTTCTCCCTTTTCGAAATCCTGCTTGTTCTTCTCTCATTGCAGTATCCACTATATCTTTGAGTCTATTCAAAATGACCTTGCAAAATACTTTTGACACAACTGATATTAAGGTTACTCCTCTCCAGTTGTTACAGTCACTAAGGTTGCCCTTTTTTGGTATTTTCACAATGATTCCCTTCTTCCAATTAGAAGGGACCTTTTCTTCTTTCCAAATCTTGTTAAACATTCTCTGTAGTTGTCTCATGTTGTCACTATTGATAGCTTTTAGCATCTCGGTTGTTATTTCATCTTCACCTGCAGCTTTGTTGTTAGCCATTAAATTCACTGCTGTTTCAATTTCATGGAATTAAATATATCCCTTTTTTAAATCTGGTTCGGAGAAAAATCCCTCAAGCTATAGACCAATTTCCATTCTATCGACTTTGTCAAAACCACTAGAAAAACACATACAAAAAACAACCTTACAACACATGGAAGAAAATGATTTGATTGTTGACTGTCAGTCAGGTTTTAGGCCGAAACATTCCTGCCACACAGCTCTCATAAAAATGACAGAATGTTGGTTATCTAATATAAATGATGATAAATTATGTGGTGCTGTCTTTGTTGACTTTACAAAAGCATTTGCCATGACTGATCATGAAATCCTAGTTAGAAAGCTTGAGACTTATAGATTACACCCTGACTTGAAAAAAAATTATTACATCTTTTCTTTCCAACAGACAATAGATAGTTTGCCAACAAAATTCTCATAAACACCAGCAAAACAAAATCCATGCTCATTACAACAAGACAGAAATTAACAAATTCAACAACAACAACAACAACAACACTACAGCTCTATGCTGGAACTTCACAGATAGAGAATGTTAGTGAATATAAAACTCTAGGTCTCATGATTGACCACCACCTCAGCTAGAATCATCATGTAGACAATCTAACCAAACTCACTGCACATAAAGTTTACTAATTTACTAAAATTAAACATTTTCTTGACATAGACACTAGAAAAATATACTACATATCACAGATACAAACACACTTGGACTACTGTTCCACAGTTTGGGATGGTTGTTGCATGTCAAACATGAAAAGATTTTATTCACTTTAAAAAACGAGCAGTAAAGCTTATAGATGACAAACATGTAGCACTTATTACAAATAAGGACAAACATCTTGATATTCTACCCCTCAAGAAGAGATTTCTTTTCAACAAGACCAAGTTAATTCATAAAATTCTATCGTAAAATGCTCTACCCTATCTGTGGTCATTGTTCAAATCCAACTCAAAACACAGTCAACGCTAAGAAATTGTATTCTCCCAAAACCAAGGCTTGACTTGTTTAAAAAAAGCTTCTCTTACTCAGCTGTCCACCTTTGGAATTCCCTACCAATTCACGTAAAACTTATAAGTAATATTCGTTCTTATAACTTTAAACTTTGCCAGCATGTGTTTGATATGGACTATATGCCTCCCTGAGCATAGTTTAAATGAGTTTAAAGTAGTAATTTCTTTATACTGCTTTTCTATAAATTTGTTAGTTTTGAATGAATGTAAGAATGTAAGTTTATTTCATGTTGTTGCATAAATCAGAGTGTAGAGTGTATGGACATGAGATAAGTTTATTATTTATTTATGTAATCATTTAATGTGTCTTCATGATTATTATGCTCATTAAGAAATGCTGAATGACTGTGACTGAGTGAAAGCTGTATGATGAAGGGTAGAATGTTAGACGGGCCTGCGTGCCCAGTTCTTAACCCTTTGAAAATAAAGCATGTTCGTTCGTTCGTTCGTCCTCTCTTTCTGTCTCTCTTTTCTCTCGATTTTCGTAAACAAACTTCTCAGTTAACACTATCATTTCTTCTCAGTCTCCCCCCGTACTTGACAGCAGTTTCGTGGTCTCTGTCTCAGCCAGAATTTTTCTTGTAAATCTGACATCTACTTAATAATGCGGTCTTACGTGTACGTTCCAATGAACGCACTCGGAACAAGGGCTATAATTTCACCATTCGGATATAGCATAATATAATAATGGATTGCTTCCCTTAACACACTGTACAGAAATGATGGTGTTTGAATGTTAACTGTTCTGTCTATATTTTACAAGATTTTGATGTTTTGTTTTTTTTTTAAGAAAAATTTAAAGCATGCTGAAATAAGCGATCAGGAGTACAAATGTGTGTGTATGCCAGCTATTTCAGAATTGGAGGCAATGGAGATTTGGTTTCCAAATATGATGAGGTTACCAAGGACAGCAAGAAAACAAATGAGTGAAAGTGGGTAAAAGAAAGAAATTTTGGCAAAATTCAGAACACGACAGTCCAGATCTGTAGGACATGTTTTGAGAAGAGGCAGACTGGAGCGCTTGATGACAACAGGAAAACTGGAGGAACAAAGGGATAGAGTCTGACCACTAGTTACTTCAGAAGAAACAAGATATCTGACGGACTAAAAGAGTGGCACAGGGGACGTCCAACATACATCTTATTGAAAGAGCAGTAGGATATTTTATATCTTATATCATTCCTGTGCCGTTAAATGTCACATAGGACTTGCAAATTTTTCACTAATTTTTCCTGTTTTCGGCGAGCTTTTCAACCTCATCAAGAGATTTTATGCTTATTAATTTGGCCTCTCTTAACAATGTCCTCTTTCACGTGGTCTGCCTCTTTTTCTTCGGCCTGTGGTGTTCCATTTGATAACTTGTTTGGGATTCTCTGAGCGTTTTTTCTCATTACGTGACCAACATATGTCCATCTCCTTTTCCTGATCACCCATGAGACTGGTTGTTGTTCAGTCATTTGTCTTATCTCTGCCTTGTTCTTGAATTCAGTAGGATATATGGTTGAGGAAATCAGTGACGACCAATGTTTGATTGGCATGGACCAGAGAGAGAGAGAGAGAGATTTCAGAATATGTTCAAAGCATTTTGTTATTTATTATTGTAACGGATCTCCAGTTTTACAGCACCCCCCCCCCCCCAAACCTTTTCAACACCTCTAAAGGGGCAGTGACGGTAAATTTAGGAACCGTTGTCCCAGACCTTCAAGTTTGAATGAATGTAAGAATGTAAGTTTATTTCATGTTGTTGCATAAATCAGAGTAACCATCAACCTGACAACAGCTTAACTGATCTGCTAGCAGCTTGTATACATGATCGCACGTCATGTTTGACACCGCCATGGTATCAATATCTGAAACGTGTGATCGATCCCTGCGACAACAAATCATTTGTTTCCAGTTTCTTTGAACATCCAGTCTTTTGTCTTCTAGTGTGACTCTCATTTTCTCCCCCATATAACGCAGCAGCGCAGTTCAGCACAGTCATCCTCCGCGTGGCTCGGTCCTTTCATCAGCTGCTCTCAGCGCTTGTGGCTAGCAGAAGAATCCCTTATATATCACATCAGGTGCCGTGGTGGTGGCCGTTGGCGTCATACTTGTCTACAGATCTGGATCCTTGATCATTTCAGCTGGTGACCTTTTATTGTATCATCTACATTCTCTATAAACGGTGGGGGGGGGGGGGGGGGGAGAAGAGAAATTATAGTGTCAATAGAGAGGTTTGTATAGATTTCATTATGAAAAAATGGTGCACAGGTAACACAAGTATTGACTGTGTACATGGGACCCGACTAGAAGATCTTGATTTTGCTGATGACATAGCTCTTATCAGTAACAATGTGAATTCCATGCAAGAAAAAACAGATATCCTGTTTTCACTGGCTAGCAAAATAGGACTTGAAAGTAACAAGGAAAAAACAAAAATAATGAAACTCCCCATTAATCAAAATGGAAAAATTCACATAGAAGGGACAGATATTGAAGAAATCAATCAGTTTGCATACCTTGACAGCTACATAGACCAGGATGGTGACACCAGAAAGGAAGTTAGAATTAGAATTGAAAAAGCAGCATCGATCTTCAAGAATCTTGAGAACATATGGAATTCAAAAGTTATAAGCACAAAAACCAAGTTAAGACTACTCAATTCAAATGTAATATCCACCCTCATTTATGTATGCGAAATCTGGAAAACAACTAAAGAAATAGAAAAGAAATTATACTCTTTTGAAAACAAATGCCTAAGGAAAATACTCGGCATCAAGTGGAACGAATTCAAGAACAATGCAGAGATAAGACAGATGACTGAACAACAACTCATGGGTGATCTGGAAAAGGATATGGACATATGTTGGTCACGTGATGAGAAAAAAAAAACGCTCAGAGAATCCCAAAACAAGCTATCAAATGGAACACTACAGGCCGAAGAAAAAGAAGCAGACCACGTGAAAGAGGACATTGTTAAGAGAGGCCAAATTAACAAGCATAAAATCTTTTGATGAGGTTGAAAAGCTCACCGAAAACAGGAAAAAATTAGCGAACTACCTTGCGAGCCCTATGTGACATTTAACGGCACGGGAAGGATATAAGATAAAATAAGTATGTTTACGAAAAATGGAGAGGGAGAAAGAGCAGGGAGAAAAAAGAGAGAGAGAGAGAGCAAAGACAGAAAGGGAGACAGAAAGAGAGAGAGAGCACAGAAAGAGAGAGTACAGAAAGAAAAACAGAAAGAGACAGAGAGAAAGAGTAAAAGAGATGGAGATAGAAGGATAGAGAGAAAGAGGGAGAGATGTGGAGATTAGAGAGAGAGGGAGGGTGGGAAAAGAGAGAGGTGGAGAGAGAGATAAAGAGAAAGAAGGAGAAAGGAGGAGGAAGAGAGTAAAGAGAAAGCGAAAGCGGAAGAGAGAGAGAGAAAGAGAGAAACTATCCATGATTTCTCCCCCCAGGGTGAGCAACTCCAACCGGACGCTCCACCAAGGGACGGATGGTGATCATCCTACAGATTTTGCGGGTTACCTATAAGGGCTTGCCCAAATAAGCAGAAGCGGACATCTGCCAATAGAGAGCGAGATGGAATAGCATCACTATCCCTACAAACTGCCTCATAGCCAGAGAACTGACTAATAGGGGGAGTAAGAGGTTTTCATCATTGTAGGACAAGGTCAGAAGGCTAGCGGAGACACTGTACACAAGCCCTCAGAAAGCAATGGGAAACTACTGCTGTAAATCCTAAGAATAGTTCTGAAGATCTATTGAAATCACACTGAAGTGACATGGGCCGCATATGGGCCCACGGAAGAATTTTTTTAGGGTAACAGACCAGCAAATAGATTGGCCCTATTAAAAAATCTAAGTAGTATCTAAGTTTTATTTATTGCCTTATTCTTGTTGTTTCACAGCTGTTCACAGCTGTTCTCAGGCAAGGGAGGGAGTCCACAGCTGTTCTAAGGCCGGATAGGGAGTTCACAGCTGTTCTAAGGCCGGAGAGGGAGTTCACAGCTGTTCTAAGGCCGGAGAGGGAGTTCACAGTTGTTCTAAGGCCGGATAGGGATTTCACAGCTGTTCTAAGGCCGGATAGGGAGTTCACAGCTGTTCTAAGGCTGGAGAGGGAGTTCACAGCTGTTCTCAGGCCGGATAGGGATTTCACACCTGTTCTAAGGCCGGAGAGGGATTTCACAGCTGTTCTAAGGCCGGAGAGGGAGTTCACAGCTGTTCTAAGGCTGGAGAGGGAGTTCACAGCTGTTCTCAGGCCGGATAGGGATTTCACAGCTGTTCTAAGGCCGGATAGGGATTTCACAGCTGTTCTAAGGCCGGAGAGGGAGTTCACAGCTGTTCTAAGGCCAGATAGGGAGTTCACAGTTGTTCTCAGGCCGGATATGGAGTCCACATCTCTTCTCAGGCCGGAGAGGAGATCGAAGGCTTAAGAAAAGCTAAGAACAACTGGTCTAGTATGTTCCAGCCCCGTGAAGCCGTTATAAAACAATAACTAACAGATTTCAGGGAGTCATGAACTACAGGGCCCCATTCGCTCTTGAGCATGACACATTTAATAAAGGGGGCAAAACACTTGTCTGACGGAAGACGGGGAGAAGGAGGAGAGGGGGGGGGAGAGTTCTCTGAGGATCTCTCTCCTGCTACGCCTTTACCTCTTGGATAACACAATTTTCTGATTCAGAAATAAAAATGATATGTGACTGTCACGTGAATCTATAATTTCTCTATTTTGCAGAGTTCTCTTCCCCTTCGTGAAGTTGGGCCGTTTCTTTTCCCACTCCAGGCTCCTAGTTTTACCCTGTTCAACCTAATGGCTCATGGTAGTGCTAAAGTCAGTGCCATCAGTGAGGGCAGCTATGCTGGAGGTGTACATGCAATAAACAAAAGAGCATAGCTTTTCAAGTGGCAGTGAAGGAGTACTGGCTTTTACGTTCTAAAGAATTGAAAGAGGCACACCACTAGATCACCAGATAGCCTGTGGGAACCTTTATAAGGATCGCGGGAGGATCGGCGTAGAAAAGTCTAGATTATAAAGATACTCCGTGCTTCACAACGAGGCGAAGCATATAAGCTGCCAACATCTGGAAGGTTTAATATAAAGTTATATGGTGACCAAGTAGGGGTAGTGCAGGTCTGCTTTATAACGATCGTGTTATAGCAGGATCTGGATTAGGAGTGGCGTCAGCCTGTAGGGTGGAGCTTAATTTGAAACTGTATTTACCTGCGCAGAAGATAACCCCCAGACCATTCATCTCCTCTAAAAGACGCCAAGTATGGGTGAACCATAAGCTCACGGAGCTGATCGAGGACATCACAAGGATAACATGCAAGAAGAATTAGACAGATGCACAAATGAGATCTTTGGCTGCCAAGTGTATAGAGGAAAACTTCCCAACAAGAATCCTGACACATGCCCATACTGATGGGTCTGCAATTAATGCAACAGAAAATGATGGAGTACTACTAAACAATGGGGAACACAGGAAACTGTCGTTAGCAACTGGGATATTTTTCAGGAACTACAAAGCAGAGACAGAGACCCTAAAAACTGCAGCAGAAGTCCTACTATCAGAAGAAAGAAATTAAAGAAAATGTAGTGTTTCTGACCGATGCGATGTCAGTAATTATTACATTAAAGGGCCACAAAAATGAAACCCTTGAGTGACCTGCAAACAGCAATATACCAGACATGTTAAGCTTTTCTCAGGTGTGTGGTAATACAGTGAGTTCCATTCCATTGCAGATTACCACAGATACGGCTTATGAGGAAGCTAAATAAAAATAACATTCAAGAACAAGTGAGCAAAAGAGCATGCTGGCTACCAGAAAAATGACACTTCTACCACTTCTGCAGAGGGAAGCAAGCGATCATTTTTTCAGCTCCACACCACTAACAACAGAGTGAGCTACTGTACCACTTTTTTTCCCCTACATGCTCACAATCAGCGGGACTGACGAGTGCACACGTGACACTGGTAAGATGGCGCAAGAACATTCTGCTGGAGAGTCCAATACATGAAGTCCAGAGAAAACAGATGTGGCTTGTGGGGATGTACACCAGCTTTATCTGACCACTAGTTACTTCAGAAGATTTGTCTTGTCTTGCACTATCTCCTTGTAACTGGGAGCTGGTGTTCTTTGCAACCGATGCTGTGAAGATGTTGAGGCACAACATCATATCGGCGTGGGAGCAGGTTATAGCAGCTACTTTTTCAGTCGAGGAGTGCAGCTAAAAAGCAGGGGGTGTGCAATGCTTCTTTAGCAGACTTCACCACCAGGGGGACTATGGCGATTCCTGCCTCGTTAGCCAGGCTAGGCCTGTTACTGGAGGTACCAATGGAGAGGTGAGAGAGGGTCTTGATCATCTATGGTTCGCTAACCCTGGCGATAGCATATCACATATGGCTCACAGATTGCCTAATCGGACAGCGCCTTCATTCTCCGCCCCCCCCCCTTTCTTTTACCTCAGAAGTATGCAAGTCGACGTCTGAAAGAAGAAGAAGAAGAAGCTATTTCATCTCGCTAGAAGAGCACCGTCCTATCTTCAGGACTATGCCCCGGGACAATTAATGCCGTATTTTTTGTTGTTGTCCACAATTGCTGTCTGCAATCATGATGTTATCACCTTTCAGGAACTTGTAACAACAATACTAACCCATCTCACTGGTTTCCTTCTACATGTGGGACACCTGGTTCACTGCCTGATACACAATACAACTGTTTTCAGAATGGTTTCAAGACTAGGGCCCACCATTCCTAGTCTCTGTGTATAAACTTATACAATAAGGTTCCAACGCTTTCTGTTCTCGGCTGTATTGAATCAAACTTCAAAAAACCCCGGGAATACATGAAGATGAATTGCTCCGTTTAATGAACCATGCTTGTGTGGAGCTGGTCCCACCCTCTCCCCCTCCCCCACCCTCACACACATACACAGGAGATAGAATTTCAAAGCTTCAGAGCCCAAATCAAATCTGAACGTTTGGCGTGATCTGAACGCGAGAGTGAATGAGGCTGTGACTGCACCGGCGCACCAGGATTTGACACGGAAACGTGCTTCTGTGTGGCTGGCCTCAATGGCCGGGGAATATCTCCTGGGTACTTTATGTTCCCGTTCCGTCGCCGAGTGTTAAACATCTGTGATATTCAGGTTGTGAAATTAAGCGAACTGGGGACAGCGGGACGTCCTAATGACATAGTGGTGATAGAATAACAAACCGCGCCAACATCCAGTGTTGATGTAGTTCTTTTGTTGGCTGGTTCGTTGGTTAAACGCTGTGTTGGTTGGTTGGTTGGTTGGTTGGCTTCTTTTGGTGATTGATTGATTGAAGTTTGCTTGATTTCTAGATAGTTGGCTTGTTGGTTATTTAAGGGGTTGCTTGGTTATTTGTTTAGCTGGGTTTTTTGGTTGTTTAATATTTTGACTGGTTGGTGGTTTATTGGTTGACTGATTGGTCAGTTGGTTGGTTGACTGTCGTGTTGACTGGTTTGTTGGTTGGTTTTGGTTTGTTGGTTGACTGATCGGTTGATTAGTGTGTTTACTGGTTGATTGACTGGTTAACAGGTTGGTTGACTGGTTTGTTGATTGATTTGTTCTTTGGTTGGTTGACTGGTTTGTTGATTGATTTGTTCTTTGGTTGGCTGACTGGGGTTTTTTTTTTTGCTGGTTCATTTACTGACTGGTTGGTTGGTAGGTAGGTTGGTTGGTTGGCTGGTTGGTTTACTGGTTTGTTGGTTGGTCCTGATGTTGAAAGCTCGAGTTTACTCGAGCCAATAAATGAAATAAAAGGATCAAGTCTGTCAGGACCAACTAGGCTACATTGACTCTGTTTAATTCCCCAGTAAAGACAGGAAGGAAGAGAACAAGACTCCGCCACTTTTGAGAACATGTTGCTCCTTACTTATGTGATCAAAATGATGCAACATAACAGCAGGATTCAGTGAAGACCATAGTAAGCTTGGAAAGAGAAACTGTCCTACGTCTCCTTTTTTCGGAAACATTCCCGTAAGAGGAAATTTCGTCATCGATTCCAGTCTTAGGCTTTTATATTAGAAGAGTTCTGACGCCGGAGACGGTGTATTATCTCTTATTTATTATCCCTTATTTATTATCTCTTATTTGCTATCTCTTATTGGAAGCACCCCAGGATCATCCTGATGAAGCTGCCCTGCATCGTCTTGATAAAGCTGCCCTACATAGTCTTGATGAAGCTGCCCTGCATCGTCTTGATGAAGCTGCCCTACATCGTCTTGATGAAGCTGCCCTGCATCGTCTTGATGAAGCTGCCCTACATCGTCTTGATAAAGCTGCCCTACATCGTCTTGATGAAGCTGCCCTACATCGTCTTGATGAAGCTGCCCTGCATCGTTTTGCTGAGGTTGCCGCAGTATCGTAAAAACTGAAGCTGTCCGGTATCGTTTTATTGAACTATTTCTCTGAAGATTGAATCTACTAACTTCTCTGAAGATTGAATCCACTACTGCAGGAATTGCCTGATCAGCCACAGTATCATTCATTCTGGGTCATCATTCCCAGAGATCTGTGAGTTGTTGGTTTATAACCGCTTCACAAGGTTGAAGACACTGCTCGAATGTTCATATCTGTCCTCGCTTGTTGGAAAAGTTGATCTTACTTCGTTTCTCTTCTGACACTTCCACCAGCTCCTGCCTGTCCGTCGCAACCTGAATACCCCCTCTGTACTGTGGTTTGAGACGGTGAGAGATCTTCTAAGGTCTCGCCTGAGACTGATGTCGCAGTGCTCTGTTGACTGTCTGACATCCCGTAATCTTCTTTATAACTGACTGAGAACCATTTCAAAATGTTTTAAAAGGTGTGGCATTCAAACTGTTTTGTCCATCATTTCATACATAACTACAGCAGCTTGATTTACGTGCCCTAATGATAGAGATTCGTTCATACTAAAAGGGTATGGTCTGTCCTTTCTTCCCAGAAGTCTGCGTTCTTCGCGCAAATAAACAAATCAGTGTTGAGGAAGAGTTTCGGGTCTTGAAGAAACCAGTTCTCTTACTTGGTTAAATTTTCCTTAAATGTTGACCTAATCACGTTCTGTAGTTAGAAAAGTATAAATGCCATATTTTAAAACCCTGTTCGGCACATCCATTACTAATAGTTGTTGAACACAAACAGTGAGAGTAAAGTAATTGAATTTCCGCTTTCCTACAGCTTAACTAGTCGTCGTTAAAAAACAAAAAGTGCTGTATCAATGCGCAATGATTATAAAGGATTTATTACAGTGCCAAGGGGGAGATTATATATATATATATATGCTGGACTAATAAGAGAGGAAGAAAGGACATAATGCAATAAATTCATTCATTCATTCATTTGCTTGTTCCTTGTGGAACTTTGCCTCCCTAACAGCACTCCTGTAAGCCTCTCGGCTGTGAGCAAGATGGCCTGCTGCTGATGCATCCATTTGTAGATCATCAACGATGTCTTGCAGCCATCTTCGCCTTGGTCTTCCTCTCTTTCTTTTTCCCATTATGTATCCTTCCAAGATGGTCTTCTCTAGATTATCATGACGCTTAATGTGCCCAAAATATTTAAGTTTTCTCTGTTTAATGCTCTTTACTAGCCAGCCTTCTTCAATATTAAGTTCTTGTAGTATGGATATATTTGTTCTTTTTTGTGTCCATGATATTTGAAGAACTCTAGCATTTACATTCAAAAGCATTTATGTGTTTCTCAGCTGTTTTGTTAAGTGTCCAGGTCTCACAGGCATATGTTGCGATGGGAAAGATGCATGCCCTTAAAAATCTTATTTTTGTAGTTCTGTCTGTTCCTCTCCACAGATTCTTTGTTTTACTTTCTGAAGAGCGATGGACGTCCTCCTTTTAATTTCTCTCATTGTATCCCCATTATTAGTTAGCAGTGATCCAAGATATTCAAAACTCTCCACTTCTTCCAGTTTTTCCTCATTGATACATACATCAGCTGCCTTGTTTGTTTTGTCAGTTGTCATCAATTTAGTTTTCTTCGCATTAAGATAAAAATAAGCAAAAACGTTACCAAGTGATGATTGTGACACGGATCATGAGTTATTAATAGCAGACATGAAGATAAAGATAAAAAAGACAGTTACGGGATCAAGACTACTCCGCTTTGATCTTACAAAAATACCAGAACTATACAGTATAGAAGCGAAGAACCATTTCGAAATCCTGATGGCTGTACAGGAGGAGATGACACCAGATGATCTGGCTACGCAGGCCAGAGATATCTTAATAACAACAGCTAAAGACATGGTTCCAGTAAAGAAAACACAAAAGAATGGATGGATTACAGCAGGCACACTAGAACAGATAAAACAACGTAGAGAAATGAAGACTCAATGGGAAAATGCCATAAATTAATAAACGAAAAACTGAATGTAGTTTTAAATCATTTATTATTATTTTTTATTTATTTTTGTTTAGAATCCACATAAGACTGGTTACAATTTAGGAAATAGAAGAGTACAAAGATTAACGTTGGAGCTCACAGTCTAAATCACAAATATTCACCTTTTTTTTTTTTTTGTTCTTTCCCCTCTGTGGCTCTGCCTTAGCATTGCATTTTATTTACATTCGTCATATCGACACCAAATTATTTGCAATGAAAAGGGGACACAAACTCTGCACAGATGTGTATATAAAAAGCTTCAGATGAGAGTGTTCAACAAAAGGGAAGGTTTCCCATCAGACCGTTATTCAAAATACCAAATATCGTTTATGACATTTTACATAAAAAAAAAAAAAAATCTCTTCATATATTATAACATACACATATTTGTTTGTTAGTTGTTTCAGAATTTTCCGTAAACGAAATCTTCTTTTGCTCATTTATGACTATATATATATATATATATATATATATATATATATATATATATATATATATATATATATATCCCGTTTCCATACCATTAAAGGATACTGGGATGCGGTGTTAGGCCCGTATTTTTCATCACCTTCGGCACATGAAAGTGTGATGTGGTCAATATCACGTCTGGCCCGCATTTACCTTCCCAGATTTCTCTGGTACTCATTTTTAGAGGCTGTGTGAACCCACGGGTCTTTTTCGGTGTGTACTAGAGCAGGGGTATGAAGTGTTAATGCCTTCACATACATAGATCACCACAGCATTTGAGATACGGAGGTCACCATTTGTCCTCACTGATTTTGCTTTCCAAAGTACTTTCCCTAGGTACTCATTTTGGGGGCGGGGTTGGGGGGGTGGGGGGTGCCTGACTTTGCCCTGGTGCCGACCAGTTCGCTGGAGTGAGAGATCAAACCATGGACTTTCTGATCGATAGGCGAGTGGACTAACCAGTACACCACCGCGGCACCCATATAGAAGCCATTCTGTGAAATGTAGGGAAAAGAGCACGAGAGAGAGAGAGAGAGTTTGGACAGGGAGAAAATGAATGACATGTGTGTGTGTTTCTGTGAGAGAGAGACGGAGAGAGAGGGGAAGAAAGAGAGAGCGAGGAAACGAAGTTTATTCGAGGTGTATGTAGAACTATGTAATATTCTCCCCTTTCAAAAGAGAGAAGAGAAAGGAAATGGAGACAGAGAAGGAGAAACTAAAAAAAAAGAAGAGGGAGAAGCAGGGAAAAAGAGGGAGAAAGAGTATTAAATTGTACGGCTCACTGATAATATAAACCTAACAAAACAGGACTTAAACAAAAATCCAAACACCACATAGCCGACCTCAACTACCACACAACTGACCTCAGACACCACACAACTGACCTCAGTCACCACACAACTGACCTTAGCCACCACACAAATGACTTCACCCACCACACAACTGACCTCAGCCACCACACAACTGACCTCAGACACCACACAACTGACCTTAGCCACCACACAAATGACTTCATCCACCACACAACTGACCTCAGCCACCACACAACTGACTTCAGCCACCACACATCTGACCTCAGCCACCACACAGCTGACCTCGGGCACCACACAACTGACCTCAGCCACCACACAACTGATCAGATCTCTCGCACCACATAACCAACCTCTGACACCACATAATCGTCCTCTGGCACACAAGAAGTGGCTAGCTTTCCTCAAGTCCTCGACCACCTGCAGTGCCACACAAACACACGCTATGAGTGCTAATAATGCGTTTTATTTCTACAAGTCTAGTTCTTACCCGATGTTCTTGGCCAAGTTTCCCAGCTTGCAGTAATGAAACATCAGGCTATATAGTACAACAATTATGCTCTTCTCTGTCCCACCTGTTATGTACATTGCTACAAAGTTTCACGATCCACAAAAGAACAAAAGCTGAGTAAGATGATTGGTTTACGGGAGTCACGTGACAGCTGGCATGATCGTCTTAACTCAAGACGTAAGTGAAGACCTCCAAATACGCGCACCATAAGGGGCAGCGCCGGATTACCCATTAAGCTCGATAGGACAGAAGGCCTGACGTCAAATACAGGGTATAACTGACACATGAAAATATATAAAAGACTGACGTATCAGTTGTGTTTAGTCTGCATAATACAAAGTCATATAGTAATAGTAGAGATTATAACACGATAAGAATCAGGTTACATTATCCTAGAACGCAGAAGAAGAAGAAGAAGGTTACATTATTGGGGACTGGCTGTGCAAGCCACTTACTAAGTTTAATCCAGGCACGTGCGTAGTATTTTTTTTAAAATAACGAATCATTACAGACTACAGGTTCATACAGGTAAATTGAGAAAGTAGCCACGACCCTACTCTACACATGCTAGAGTCCAGTAGAGCGACAGAGCACAGAAAGCTAGAGTCCAGTAGAGTGAAAGAGGACAGAAATCTAGAGTCCAGTAGAATGAAAGAGGACAGAAATCTAGAGTCCAGTAGAATGAAAGAGCACAGAAAGCTAGAGTCCAGTAGAGTGAAAGCTAGAGTCCAGTAGAGTGAAAGAGGACAGAAATCTAGAGCCCAGTAGAGTGAAAGAGCACAGAAATCTAGAGCTCATTAAAGATAAACCAGAGTTCCGAAAGTAAGTCACAGTTCAGATCACATCCTCCAAAATGAACTTTCCACAGAAGTTCAACTTGAACTTTCCACAGAAGAGCTCAAACCTGGCCGACGATGAGATTCATGAAGATAACTTGTCTCTTTGACTGAATAAACAAACAGAATAATGTAGAATAAAAACATACAGCCCTTCCAGCACAGTCTACCAAAATGTGTGGATAATACCATTGCCGTCGCTGTCCTGGTATTCTGTCTAAGGTCGCATTAAAAAAAAAAGGATATAAGGATATAGGAGACACAGTTTTCGTTCGCTAACTCTGGCAAGAGCATCATCATCATTGTCGTCGTAATTATCTTTCCTTTTTTTGAATACAGATATAGATGTTATTCTCCGAACACTTGAATTCAGGTGCAAACTTTGAAAGGAAAAAAAAAAAAGCAAGGACGGACAGAAATTATGACAGCACACAGTTTAATACTGTGTGGAGATACTGGCTGAAAGTTTCCCAGTAGAAATATGTTTGAGTCACACACAAAAAAAAGTACATTGTTGTAATGTTATATTTTAAAAGAATGCCATTTATCATATTAACTACACGGAGGTCCATGTACACATTACAGCTCTTATCTCTTTCATGGTCTGTACCACAAGTCCAAATGTTCTGTCGTTTCCTAACACTATGAAGGTTATCTGATGTTGGAAATATATATTATATATATGAGTTGTGACATACATATATTCATGACATTTTTGTTTACAACAAACGACACTGCTTCATTATTTAATTCAACAATAAATTTGCTTTTTAAACAGTTTTTTTTTAAGGAAACCAAGCAAAGTCTATACACAATATGTCACTGAACTAGGCCAGTTATCCGCTTTCTCCAAAATCATGTGAAATTTCCGGGGAATACTTATCCTTCTCTTATCCCAAAAGACACAAGTGATGTGGTGAGGCTGAAAGCAGAAGGCACGGTACCCAGCAAAAAAAAAGGAAAAGGGGCGAACTCGCTGCAGGTGGACTCGGGACATCACTGAATATTGCGAGATTGTAGGTAAACATGCTCAAGACCGTACTGTGTTCATGGAGGCAGTGAGAAACAACGTTCTGGAAAAGGGCACGTCACATGACATGTGCCTTGTAGCCGGGTTAAACTAAACAAAAACACCAAAAAAAAAACAAACCTATGAAAGTCAGGAATCTGTGTTTTGCACGGGGCTAAAACATGGAAGTCAGGATTCTGTTTTCAGCGCGCAAGCATCGGCCAGCAAGAGTGTCACACAAGTTGTTTTATAAAGTACCAGCGCGATGATCAAATTGTCAAATTGCTTTTGTTTCTGGTTCGGATGCAAACTTGCTGCATCTGAAACCTGGATCTGTAAAACAGCTTCAGTTGTTTGCCTTATATCAATGGTTTTCAAAAGTGGGAGATATTGTAACCACGGAAAGAGGTTTTGGGGGGGGGGGGGAAGGCGGCTTGGGTAGATAAGTGGAAGGGGCAAAACGTCAGGAAAAATGAAACAGTGGGGGTGGGGGAGGGGGAGGGGGGCGGTAGGAAGAATGTGGCTTGGGTGGCAGAGAGACGGTACCCCGACAAAAATTTTGGGAACCACTGCCGTATTTCAAGGTGCAGCGTTGTCAAGGACGCAAACTGTGGATCCACGTTCAAAGAGCTTTTTTTTCCTTTTCATATCTTGATGCTTTGTGTCTTTGTTCTTTGTCCGGGCAAAGGAATTTCACTCTTATTTTGAGTGTTAATGTTTTTTTAAGTATTTGAGTGCACAATTCATGGCAAGAGTTTCATAAATTAGATTGAGTGAATAATTTAGAGACAGTTGCTCTTATCTGTGGTAATTGATGGATCTCTTAGTGACAGCCACAGCTGGCTACAACCATATCGTCGTATTGCTTGAGAATGACGTTTTCGTTGTCATCGAAGTATAGAAGACTGATGGAGTACAATTTGTTTGGGACACAACAGGGCGTGCCCACGTTTTTGCCCACCCCTAAGGCGTGCACAATGCTCTGAACTGTTGCGTGATTGGTGGGTTTTTGACTCTGACCTAAGGGGAAAGGGCATTCTCCTGCACAGTGGTAGGCATTGTAGCTGTTCGGGGATATAATCCAGCCAGACCAGCCGATAGCTTCAAAGTCAACGAACATCTCGTATCGTGTGCAAGATCGCCTGTTGTGGCGGTATCGATACATATCGTTCGTCCTTTTCTTCCTTCCAGAATCTCGATTTTTGGCACTACGCTTCGATCTGCTTGAGCGAGACGTTCGATTACCTAGGCGATCTCTCTCGTTGAGCATTCGAATGGCATCTCTGAAATCATCAGCTTTTCGATGGTGCTTCTGCAGTTCCCGTCTCATGATATCTTCTTTGATCTCCAGGTACCCTGTGAATAGAAAGAACACCATATCTACAAATAGTTCCACATATACTTTTAAAGCAGACGCATTAACCCTTTTAAGTCCATTTCTAAAATGATTTTTCTTATGTAGAGTCGAAATTGTGTAATTAAAAGGTGTGGCTAATTTGTGAAAGTCATGAAAGATCATCATTTTTTTAAACATATGCCGCTGTCGAAATAAAATTTTTAAACAAAAACCAAACTGTAATACTGGCTTGGTTAAGAGAGTTGTGACTAACACTTAAGACTTCAAATATTATTTACCACCAAAAAAAAGTGAAATATTCTGACAAAGAATAAAAAAGGACTCTACTACTACTACTACTACTACTACTACTACTACTACTACTACTGCTACTTCTTCTTCTTCTTCCTCTCTGTAAGCGACTAATAAAAATAAAAGTTAAATCGTCAAATATTTTTAAATAGAATAAAAAGAGTTTAATCGTTAAATATTTTTGACAAAGACAATGAAAAGCGTTAAATTATCAAATTTTTCTTACAAAGAATGAAAAAAAAAAGTTAACTCTGTGTAGGTTTTTTTGACAAAGAAAAAAAAAACGGAATTAAGTCTTCAAAGATTTTTGACACAGAATACATTTGTTAAAAAAAAGAGTTAATGCAGCACTTATAGTTTCGCCATAAATCTATCAAACATACGAGTATATATAAAACATACACAAACAAAACACAAATCACATTCATTCATTCATTTGCATGTCCCTTGCGGAACTTTGCCTCCCAAACAGCACTCTTGTAGGCCTCTCGGTTGTGAGCAAGATGGCCTGCTGCTGTTGCATCCATCTCCAGATCGTCAACGATGTCTTGCAGCCATCTTCGTCTTGGTCTTCCTCTTTTTCTTTTTCCCACAAATCACAACATATTTAAAATTCCTTTTGTTTTAGGAAATTACAGAGCGGGAGTGTCTCAGTCTGAACTGCTACCGGTGCTACTGACATTACTCTAATGGGACATTTTTGGAAAGTGGGAAGTAATTGGAATACAATGAAAACGGAATAGATCAAAATAAAGAAAGCGTCGTTTTGTTAAGAACACAAACAAACAAACAAACGAAAAACACACACACACATATCGCTGCTGGCAAGACTCGTCAGCTGCCGTGCGTGGAGCGGTGCTCCTAAACTGGTGCAACGAAAACCACGGTGTCATGCAATCCGCTTCAGAGACCCACCAAGAATACAGGCTAAAGCCCTGCGATACTCTGAACATCTTGTGGTCCTCTCGGGGATCTCGTGTGGTCCTTTCCTTATGCTACGTTAAAAACAAATCGTATAAAATGAATAGAGCTAAGTCATGTCAAGTTTGTTTGGTTGCTCTATTCATTTTATTTTTTTTTAAATATAGTATTCATGTGAATTTATATTTTATCTCCTCTCTCTCTTTTTTCGTCCTGTATGTTTTTGTATGATTAAGGCTCACGCCAAAACGCCACAACTCTGTACTCGTTAAATTAAAAAGCTGTTCCCTTCCCCCCCCCCCCCAATTTTATACATTTGGGCCAGGTTAGAAGTGTGCTACTTTCTATTTTATTTAGTGTGCCTAAATATCGCGGTGTTCACTGGTTCGTACAGGCGTGCAAGATATACCAGAAACTGGCAGTGTTGTTTTTGGAAAGAAAGAGGTAACAGATCCCTGTTAAACAAAATATAGGTTTATAACAGGGATGGAAGCTACCACATACTGTTTATGACATTTTACAAAATTACAATAAATTCCGTTCAGCAGACAAGGTAATAGCTATGACAAATAATCAGGGGGGAAAAGACGAAATATGAAGGATTTATGACGATAATCTGAAAGAAAAAAATGCATGAGCATAATAACAATAAATATTTGATACTATACAAACGTTACGTAGCACTGAATTCTAGGATTTCCCTAATGTTTTATGGGCATGCGAACAATCCACGTAACCAGTAATAAAATACAGAAGAAGGAAAGTGGTTGCTAGAGACGCTAAGATGGGAAATTGCCGATTCACGCAGCGCTAATTGTAACTTACACCGCGAAACGGAGAGCTGTGCCGCATACACCAGTGGTTCTTAACCTGTGGTTTGCAGACAACAAGCCGTCCCTGTAGATTTATCAGGCTCTCTGAGTCTGTTATCGATTTGCTATTACGAGCTATCTATTGACTAAAAGTAATTGACGATTCGTGGTGTTGCGATATAATAAGATGACGGTCCGCAACTCTCGTCGGAGTGGAAAGTGACCAGATGCTAGAAAGGTTAGAACCATTGCCATATACCATGTTCTGACAATACACTAGATCAATGGCGGATTATCCATTAGGCTTGAGAACCTTAAGAGCCTAGGAGCCCGGCGCCAAGGGGGAAAAAGCTGTAAATGCAAATTATTGTTTCATGCGATAATCATTTATATAACTACAAGCCAGCACTGCCACATTATATTATTTAAAGGACAGTGATGTATGTGTTATATTTGATCTGTGTATTTCGAATAGTAATAGCACAGATCATAAAAGCTAGAGAGGAATCAGGAGATAAGCGGTATAGGTCAGACAAAGTGGGGACCCTTTCTTCTTCTTCTTCATCTTTTTTCTTCTTCATTCTTCTTCTTTCTTCTTCTTCTTCTTCTTCCTTTTTCTTCTTCATTCTTCTTCTTTCTTCTTCTTCTTCTCTCTTTTTCTTCTTCTCCATTCTTCTTCTTCTTCTTATTTCTTCTTCTTTCTTTCTTCATCTTCTTCTTTCTTCGTTTTCTTCTTCTTCTTTCTCTGTCTTCTTCTTTCTTCTTATTTTTCTTCTTCTTCTTTCTTCATCTTCTTTCTTCGTCTTCTCTCTTCTTTTTCTTCTTTCTCCGTCTTCTTCTTCTTTCTTCGTCTTCATTCTTCTTCTTTCTTCGTCTTCTTCTTCTTCTTCTTCTTCTCTTCTTTCTTCGTCTTCTTTCTTCGTCTTCTTCTTTCTTCGTGTTGTTCTTTTTCTTCTTCTTCTTCCTTCCTCTTTCTTCTTCTTCTTTCTTCTTCTTCTCTGTCTCTCTGGAACTGCGAGCTGGTGTTCTCTGCAGCCGATGTGGTGGAGATACTGAGGCACAGCTTGGGAGCGGGCCATGCTGCCTTTTTTTTCTTTCAGTACCTGGGTGCAGGAACAAAAAAAAAAATAAAGAGCGTGCAATACTTCTTTAGCAGACTCTACCACCGTGGGGAATATGCAATCCCTGCCCCTTTAGTCAGGCTACAGACTCCATCATCATGGGGGAATATGCAATCCCTGCCCCTTTAGTCAGGCTACAGACTCCATCACCACGAGGGAATATGCAATCCCTGCCCCTTTAGTCAGGTTACGCCTGTTACTGGGGATACAAACGAACAGAAACGTGACAGGGTCTTGGTCAGGCATGGCAACCTGTGAGTTATGGGTAGGTGATTGTCAAATCAATCAGCGTCTTATTTTTTCTGTTGACAGGTAAAAAAAAAATTGAGATAAAAACTACAAAGCACAGAGATGTGATTTTGGAGCAGAAGAGAAAATCATGTCTGCCAAAGCTAACGTGCACATCGTGTAATGAATGAATGAATGAATGAATGATGAATGAACTGATCTCGGGAGAAATATCAGAAAATCGTATACCAGTTCTTGTCAACTTTACCTGTTCTGTTAAGTACATGTATTGATAATTATTGTCCATTTTGTTTTAAGTACGTCATTTCTCTTTCTATATATTACCGAATTTCTCTGAAACTTTTACTTCTAAACTTTTACTATTGTTTTTGGAACAATAACCCAAAGGGTACAAGCATAGTCTTCTTATGCGATATCCAGACAGCCCTCAAGGCTACACAAGATGAAGCAAAGGACCTCCTAACAAGGGACTTAATGGAGATCTCTGCGACAGACCGGGCAGGGCTACAGTGGATTCCTGCACAACGTGACTTTGCAGAAAACGAAACAGCCGATATACTAGCGAAGAAAGACACGCAGAAAGAACAAATCAGGCACAAAAGTATCACAAAAGGAGGTGAAAACACTAGCTGAAAGGAAATTACAAAAAACAAACCTGGTAGAAGAGTACAAACGTCGGACACCCATAGGACCTCATACTACGACTACACAAGCAACAATAAACCATAATCTTCAGGCTACGAACCGGGCACTGCAGACTAAACGCTAGTCTCCACAAGATAAAGGCTGCACCAACAGCTCAATGCATGTGCCAAGACAGCCCCCCCCCCCCCACAGACTCCCGAACACACACTACAGACCTGCACCATTTACGACTTCAGAGTCCAAGCATAGCCCCGAGAGAGAAGCACGGAAAAGAAACTCAAAGTTCCTATGACGTCCTGCTGACAGCAGGATTCACGGAGGCAACCCGTCTCCCTATTTTATAAAGCTGAGCATAGGAAACTGACGGCTGAATATATATATATATATATATATATATATATATATATTACGTCTAGTATCCGGGTTTATATACAGTGATATCTCAATTGGATCTCACGATTATATAAATTTATACACGTCTAGCCTGGCTAATGGGGCAGGGATCGCCATAGTCCCCATGGTGGTGGAGTCTGCTAAAGAAGCATTGCACACCCCCTGCTTTTTAGCAGTACTCTGGGACTGAAAAGATAGCCGAATTAACCACGCTCCCACGCCGATACGATGTTGTGCCCCAACATCTTCACAGCATCGGCTGCAAAGAACACCAGCTCGCAGTTAAAGGAAGATACAAGACAAGACAAGACATACACGTCTGTGACGGAGTAAAGAAAAAATTTTGCTAAAGAGACAAAAAATGTGGTTTGTTTTCTTTTCAGTATATATTTTCTATTTTAAATTATCCGAGTTTAGAGCACTTTTATTACTTTGGTTATTTCAGAGTTTAATGGTTCTTCAGCTGTTGAATCCAGTTAGTACATTACTAGAAGGAAAGGTGAAAAGAATTAAAAAAAAAGAGCGAGAGGCAGAAAGAGATGTAGATGAGAAGATAACATACGAGAGTGGGTCAGGACACAACCTGCTGAGTGCATCATCCAGGACAAGGGAGAGAGAGGAAGGGGGGGGGGGGAAGGAAGGACGCTGGAGATTCATTAGAGACAATCTTCGTGCTGAAAACGGCACATGATGATGATGATAAGCACGTTACAGAACTTGGGGAAACCGCTTACCATATCTCACCCTATTACGAAGAGGTTAAGCGGCTTTTTAGAACAAGTAAAATGAAATAATTATAATCATGTGCTTTGGCTCTGTATTTTGGGAGTTCGTCACTTAAAAAAAGCACAAGAATGGACGTACAATATACAGTTTTTAAAAAGAAACAATTAAATTATGTTCACGTATGTGCCCATTACCTGGAAGGTTTGGAACTTCGCTGAAAGAATTAATGAAATCAGTGTTTGCAATCAAACAAATGCTTAAAAGAAAAAAAAAAAAAAACTAGTGAGGAAACATCACAAACGTTGCCAACCCTCGTCTTCCGGTGAAATGTAGTTCGGGTGTTTCCGCTGCCCGTCGTCGGTGAAGACTACAAGAACCGGCTGCTTGCTGTCATGATGCTCGTTGCGTTGCGCGAACCGGACGTAGCTACCGTTGACATGGACTCCAGTCGTCGTCTGAGCCGTTAGAAGAAAACCTAGAAATAAAGGCAATGAAGCAGATTATTCCAGGCAACCCTTCTATAAAGCAGCCGAACAGTGAAATAAATTATTCCAGGCAAATCTTTCAATAAAGCAACCGAACATAAGAATAAATTGATCCAGGCAAACCCTTTTATAAAGTAATCGAACCAAGTAAATCTTTCTACAAAAATACCGATCATTGGGGGGGGGGGGGGGAATTGTTCCAGGCAAACCTTTCAATGAAGTAACCGAACTACACAGAAACTACAGAACAAATTATTCAGGCAAAACTTTCTATAAGGCAACCGAAACGTGAAACAAACGACAGGCAAATTTTTTCATAAAGGAACCGAGCCGTGTAATAAATTTCTCCAGTCAGACCTTCTAATAATGAAACAATGGAGCAAATTTTTGCAGTCAAACCTTTCCATGAAGCAACTGAAACGAGGATAAAATTATTCCAGGTTGCCGACCCCTGCTATAAATAAACATTACCGTGAAGTGTGTGTGTGTATATATATATATATATATATATATACAATGTCCGACAAATAAATAATGAGACTAATTACACATCTATATATATATATACACATAAATGGATGTATGTATGTATGTTTCAACATCACTCTGGAACGCCTGGAGCAATTTCAACCAAACTTGGTACACATATGACTTGTAAACTGGAAAAAAGTACTGTAGTGTATGATATCCCTACCACTCCTCGGGATGGGGGTAGAAAGGAGGTAACATACTAAATTCAATAAGGAACAAAAGAATGGTCTAAGGCACATTACCGTGAAATAGAGCGGTGCCGGTTAGCCTTCCATGGTAAGTCCAAGTACACACATTTTAACTTTGTTTTTTCCTTATGTTTATATTAGCCTTTTATTGTATACTAAGTAGATTTCATTGCTCAGTGACAGTGTGCCTTTTTTCTTACTTTTTTCAAATTAGCTTTTCATATTAGGGAGAGAGAGAGAAGAAGGGGACAGAGGGAGAGGGTAGAGAGATAGAGAGAGAAAGAGAGGTAGAGAGATGGAGAGAGAAAGAGACAGAGAGAGAGGGAAAGGGAGAAGGAGAAGAGAGAGAGGGGAGAGATGGAGGGGAAAAGAGAGGGAGGGACAGAGAGAGAGGGACAGAGAGAAGGAGACAGAAGTAGAGAGGGGGAGAGAGAAATAATCGGAGAGAGAGGGAGAGATAGAGAGAGGGAGAGAGATGGATTTGAGAGCTCCATGTTTCACTTATGTACAATTTTATGTTACCTGCTCAAGCGTATGTTCAGTGAAGAATTTATTTATTCTTGCTCCTGGAGGTGAAACTAAAATGTTGTTTATATTCAAGTTTTGAATTAAATTATATTGTCAAAAAAAAAAAACGCATAAATTCTGATAACCCAATTGTAGCCATAACTTTGATGTTCTATAGCTTTTTAATTAAATTGAATGAACAAAATGTTCAAATTGCACACAATGATACCTAACGGTTTAAACATTCACTTGACAGTTTCTTGCATCTATGTGACGAGAATTTGTTAGTCCCAGGGGTTCTCATGTTAGTATGGTGTGCGGACTGCACTTGCATCAATCAGCGACTGGCATTTCCTAGGCATAGATGCGATCAGATGTCTGATGTGCGCCTGTGGGATGGCTGCCCACTCTTCCTGAAATGCCTGCCACAGATCGCGACGATTGGCTGGAGAAACGTTTCGTCGACAAACACGTCTTTGCAGCTCATCCCTTAGGTGGTCGATCGGATTTATGTCTGGAGAGAGGGATGGCCAGGGAGGGTGAGAATGTTGTTGGCAGTCAGGAACTGTGTGGTGAACAGTGCAGAATGGGGTCTGGCGTTGTCCTGTTGAAACATACAACAGCCAAAAATGAAAGGACATGGGTCGAAGAATTTCATTGACGTATCATTACGCATTCAAGCCTCCTTCAATCTGCACCAATGGACTCCTTCCGTTTAAATTGATCATTCCCCATACCTTTCTCCTCCACCACCGTGCGGCAGAGCTTCATAACGCAATTTTGGGCAAAACATTCATTTGGCCTACGGTAGACCCTTCTACGCATATCATGGCGGTGCAACAAAAAGGAAGATTCGTCACTAAACCAGACACGTCTCCAATGATTGTCAGTTGTCCGGGGCCGATGCTGGCTGGCCCAGACAAGTCGATTTTGGCGATGGCGTCTCGTTAAGACAATACTTCGGTGAGGTCGTCGTGCCACCAGTCCAGCTTCATGCAGTCTGTTCTGGATAGTTTGATCAGACACATGATGTCCTGCAAGCAATGACTGGGCATTTGAAGAAGCTGTTTTGTAAACATGTTTTTGAGGTGATGAACCAGAATAAAGCGATCATCGGCTGTTGTTGTCACACTGGGTCGTCCGCTGCGGTGCCGGTCTTCAGCTCAGCCAATGGCTTGGAAACCGTTAAAAAGTCGACTGATGGTACTCTGCAAGTTTAAATGCCTGGCAACCTGACTTTAACTTAGCAATGTTTCGTAAATTTTGCGATAGACGTGCCACAATTGTCTGATTGAAAATTAACTGAATCTGCTTGTGTAACATCATCCTTTTATAAGGTTCATTTGCATGGGAAGTGAGCTGTGCTAACTACAAAAATCACGACTTTTCCATAAACGCAACGTGAGTAATGGTAAAAAAATTCGTGATTAGCAAGGGCAGCTACTGCGTTCTGACTATACACGAGGATAGCAAAATTCACGCTAAATCATGGACCTGATAACTTGGTGACAATTTTTGGTTTGGTTTGAGATACCCGGGAAAAAAAATTTGTCATAACATATAAAAAATGAAGCTTATATAAGGTATGCGCTTTTTTTTGGGACAGTATAATATTAAAGCCCCCCGTGTGGTACCCGGAATATGCAAAGAATAGGACCACTGTACCCTATCATGCATGATCGTAAAAGGCGACTAAGGAGGGTTCGGCATAGGGCCAGCAACTGTATCTGGTAAAAAAAACTATCAGACTGCTACAGAAACAGAAGTAAGGGAAATAACATATACAGGTGGAAGGAGAAATGCTTATCAAGAAACTGAGCCCATGAAGGTTGTGGATGAAAGCCAGCCACTGGAAGTCCCCAGCCCGACTGCAGACTTCCTGGAACCTAAACAAAAGATGCAAATAGGCAGCTGGAATGTAAGAACACTTAACCAGACTGGAAAACTATCACAAACCATCAAGGAAATGCACAGATACAAACTAGACATACTAGGAATACAAGAAGCAAGATGGACAGGACAAGGCAGAAGGAAATTAACAACACAGCACACAGAAGATACAATAATATGGTCAGGTAAAGAAGATCTTCATGAAGGAGGAGTAGCATTGATTATAACAAAAGAAGCATCAAGAGCATTGCTAAAATGGACCTCTATAAATGAGAGATTATTATATGCACGCTTCAACTACTCAAGATTCACGAAGCTGTCTATTATAGTTTGTTATGCAGCAACAGAAGCAGCTGAAGAGGAATTAAAAGCCACAGTAGAAACAATATCCAAGCATGATATGCTACTCATCTTGGGCGACTTCAATGCAAAAGTAGGTGGGGGAAATGAAGACAGAAGAAGAATCATGGGAAGAGAAGGAATCGGAGAAATAAATGAAAATGGAGAAAGACTGTGCAGTTTCTGTGAGAAAACATGATGACCATCGGAGGGACAATTTTCCAACATAAAAACATTCATAAAGTGACTCGGAGATCACCAGATAAAACCACATAAAACCAAATCGATCACATACTAATAAACAACAAGTGGAAACGGTCACTACAAGATGTGCGAGCAAGGAAAGGAGCAGATGTAGGAAGTGATCACAGCCTTCTGGTAGCAAAAAATAAAACTAAAATTAAGGAAAGCCAAAATTGGAGAACACAGAAAGACACGATTTGATACAAGAAAACTGAAAGACCAGCAAACAAGGAGTGAATTCTCAATAGTACTTAAAAACCGCTTCAGTGTCCTACAAGACGAAGCAGAAATGCCCATACTAGACTTCAATAAAACACTACAGGAAACAGCAAAAGAGGTGCTGCGATATCGGAAATGGAGAAAAGAGGAACGGATAAGCAAGACCACATGGGAAAAGATAGAATAAGGAAAAGAAATCAAGAAGAAATTACTGAACACCAAATCACAAAGGCTAAAAGAACAAGTTTTTAGTAATTATGCACAAAAAGACAAAGAAGTGAAGGAATCATGCCGTTAAGATAAACGTCAATACTATGATAACTTAGCAGAAGCAGCAGAGAAAGCAGCATTTGCAAATGACATGAAAACCATATACAAAATCACAAAGCAGATGACAGGTAACTTCAGCACAAGATGTGAGAATGCAGTAAGGACCCATAAGGGACAACTGGTCAGTGGAGAAAGAGAAAAAAATTGAAAGATGGAGGGAACACTTTAACACCCTACTAAACAGAACACAAGCAGAACAAACAATAGACATACCCGAAGCAAAAACGGAACTAAACATCAATACAGGACCAATAACAATAAGTGAAGTAAAGAAGGTAATAAAGAAGCTAAAATTAGACAAGGCACCAGGTGAAGATGAAGTGACTGCGGAGATGTTGAAAACAGAAGAAACAGAAACACCAAAACAACTCTGCCAGATATTACAACAAATTTGGGATCTAGAAAAAGCTACAGAGGAGTGGAAAACTGGCCTTATAGTAAAACTACCAAAGAAGGGTGACCTCAGAGATTGCGGGAACTGGAGTGCCATTGCCTTACTGCCACTCACCAGTAAAGTATTTTGCAGAATAATCGTCAACAGAATTGTACCAGCACTTGAGAGGAAACTTCGGAAAGAGCAGGCAGGATTTAGGAAAGGAAGATCATGCATAGACAACATATTTGTACTTAGACAAATATTAGAGCAGGCAAATGAGTGGCATAGCACAACATATGCATTGTTTATAGATTATGAGAAAGCCTTTGACAGTGTCAACAGAGATGCACTGTGGAAAATCCTAAGATGGCATGGCCTCCCCCATAAGATAGTGAATGTAATCAAAGCCCTATACTGCTGTTGGCGAAATTCTTCAGCTGCCGTGCGTGGAGCGGTCCTCCTCCCGGCCAATGAAGAAAGGTGCAAATGGGGTTGCCGCGCGGCATCACTGCGAAAAAAGGTGGTCGAAATGATAAAGCGAAGCAAACAGTCAAATCACGGCACCTCTGGTCCGGAGGTCGGCCACGTCCTGAGTGCAGTCATATCGGGTGAAATGCATGAACTGGTTTAACCAAGAGGTTAAGACACTGCTGGCGAGACTCTTCGAATGCCGCGCGTGGAGTGAAGCTCCTCCCAGTCAAGGAAGAAAATGCGGAAAAAGAAATAAGGGTTACTGTGCGGCGCCGATGTGAAAAGCTGAAGGAAAGGATAAAGTGAAATTTAATCGGTATGTCCAGTAGTATTGCTACGAGAGCTACACATACCACGGCACCTCTGCTCTAGAGGTCGGCCGTGTCCGAAATACACCTACACTGATGAAATATGTCTAAACCAGCACACACCAGGGGTGAAACTTGATGGCCAGACATGTCACGCCATCTCCGCTCTAGAGGTCGGTAACGCCCGATATACACCCATACTGATGAAATATGCCTAAACCGGCTCATACCAGGGGTCAAACTTGAAGGCTAAGCATGTCAAGGTACCTCTGGTCTAGACGTCGGTCACGTCCAAAACACGCCCATACTGGGATAATATGCCTAAACCGGCTCAACCCAGGGGCGGAAGTCACTAGTGGCGAGGATTCGTCCTCTTGGACAAAAGCTCCATCCTGGTCACAACTAGGAAGGGTAGCGGCTACAACCACAAAATGCTGAAGTCGGAGACACTAGACCAGGGCAGTCTCGATAGGCAACCACCTCTCACGCGGCGGGGATGTTTGCGTATCCTAATCACACTGAGGTTTTCCGGTGAGAAAGTCCAACTCTGGAATGGATGGGCAACCACCTCTCACCCGGCGGTGATACACGGGTATCTCAAAACACGTCGAGGTTTTCCGGTGAGAAGGTCCAACTCTGGCCTGGGTGGGCTACCAATTCTCACCCAGGGGGGATGCACTGATATCCTAAACTCGTCGAGGTCTTCCGGTGAGAAAGTCCACTCTAGACTAAACTGGTGCAACGAAAACCACGGTGTCACGCAATCCCGCTTCAGAGACCCACCAAGAATACAGGCTAAAGCACTGCGATACTCTGAACCTCTTGTGGTCCTCTCGGGGATCTCATGTGGTCCTTTCAGGGACCGCACAAGAGACCACGGGACGTAACGTGGGCCACAAGCGTAAATTCAGTAGGATCACAGTGCTGTCTTGGTGATAGAAGCGAACGAAGAAGAAGAAGAAGAAAGCCCTATACGAGGGTTTTCAGTGCAAAGTGATCTGTGGAGAACATGCCTCCAGCAGCTTTAGGGTACAAACAGGAGTGAAGGAGGGATGTGTACTATCACCAACATTATTTATCTTGGCAGTAGACTGGTTAATGAAGGAAGCAACATCAGGCAAACGCAGAGGATTACAATGGACCCTTGACACAGTGCTGGATTACCTTGACTTTGCGGACGACATTTGTCTACTATCAAGCAGCCACAAAGATATGCAAGATAAAATAAACAAGCTAACTCAGAATGCAAACAACATAGGACTAAAGATCAACGTAGGAAAGACAGTTCATGAAGCAAAATGTAAACAACAGAAATGTACTCAAAGTAGATAGCAAGTTAGTGGATGAGGTCAACGAATTTGTATATCTTGTCAGTAGAGTAGTAGAAAATGGAGACAGCACAGAGGACATCAACAGCAGACTTACTAGAGCAAACCAGGCTTTTGCAATGCTGCAGACTACATGGAAAATTTTTAAAAACTAAGCATAAATACGAAAATCAGGATATTTAAGAGTAATGTTCTAAGTGTACTACTCCATGGAAGTGAATGTTGGAAAATCACCAAAACCATAGAAAACAAGTTGAATGCTTCCTAGACTAAATGTTTACGAAGAATTAGAAAAATATTTTGGCCAAACACCATAAGAAATAACATCTTGTTGGCAGAGATGCAGATGAAGCCACTGACAGAAATTATTGAGGAAAGACGCTGGCGATGGTTGGAACATGTGTTCTGAATGACTGACAACTCACTACCAAAAATAGCACTAAAATGGACACCACAGGAGAACAGAGGTAAGGGTAGACCAAAAGAGACATGGAGAAGAACAACAGAGAGGATGTTGAGCAATAGAGGGCTCACCTTGGCAAGAGCAGAAAAAAAGGCAAAGAACAGGAATTTGTGGAAAACCCTTGCGGAAGCCCCATGTGCCCTGGGCACTTAAGGTTCAAAGAGAGAGAGAGAGACAGAGAGAGAGAGACAGAGACAGAGACAGAGAGGGGGAGAGAGATAATATTACAGTGAATTTGTACAAGACTTTACTCTATAATTTGTATACTGTACTTATACTTTTAAATTCCTGTAAATAAAATTACTTCGATATTACACTATAGATAGAATTTACTCCTTTTCATGTCTAACAGAAGAATCAGCTAAATAAATCACAGGGCAACGCCGGGTAACCAGCTGGTAAAAAATATAATAAACAACAGTTGAAGATATAACCTGTATTTTATTCAAAGTAAGCTCCTTGTGCATTGATACAGCGAGTGGTACGATCTAACAAACACTGGAACGACCTATGCAGTTCTTCTGTTGGTATGGCCCTTAAATTCGACGTTACGACCCTTTGGGCGTCATCGGTATCGTCAAAGAAAGCGTTCTTTCAATGGTAACTTTTAAGAATAGAAAATAATAGCAGTGAGACAAATCTGGGGAATAGGGTGGATGGTTGAGAACACACTTGTTTTGGGGCCCAAAATCCATGTAGAACTACCTCCCGGTGAGCCGGTGCATTATCATAAAGAAGGAAAATACTGTCAGGTGTTGAATACTCGAGGAATCCTTTTCAACAGGCGTTTCAAAATACTTAAATAAACTTTCGCAGTAACAGTCTGTCCCTCTGGAATAAATTCTTTTTTAATAAATCCATTTCTGTCATAGAAGCACACCAATATTGTCTTCACTTTCGACTTTTGAAGACGAATTTTTTTGCCTTTTGGTGATGATGATGATTTCCACTAAACACTTTGGCGTTTAGTTGTGGGATCATAGCGGAAAATCCATGTTTTATTCTCTGCAACAATCAAATTTAAGAAATGCGACATGTTTCGATGATGTCTTTTGACGCTGTTATTTTTGGTCATCAGACAAACCATGTGGTAGAAACCGAAAAGCAACATTTTTCTTTGCCATATCTACCATTAGAATTTTACGAATGGTCTCTCGGTTAACATCAAATTCATCTGACATCATCCTCGCAGTCAAACAACGATTTTCTTATATCCGTTCTCTGACTTTTGCAATAAGTTCCTCATTACGAACATAAATTGGGCGTCCATGTCTAGTTGGGAAGACCAAGAGAAATGATACTGGACAGTCTGACGGGATGGTGTGAGAGGAGATCACCAACTGAGCTGATGGCCTGCATGAAGGATCGCGTACTCTGGAGAAGCATAATAGCCAACGCCAGTCGGCACGGCACATGATGATGATGATGTCTAGTTGAATTTGTAATCGTTTCCACACCACTTTTGAATACCACCTGAATATCTGTGCACGAGATAAACAATTATCCCCATAAACCTGTTGCATCAATTCAGCTGTCTAAATGGCACTTTTTTCTGAGTTTTAAACAGAATTTAATGTTAGCTTTTTGCTCCATGCTGATTACGTAACAATGCACCTCTGACTAAGTCAAAAACAAAATGGCGGCTTGTCTGTCGTCTGCTTATCTGGCGGGGATGAAAAGTTACCAGAAGGTTGCCTGTTTGGATTCCATGCTTTGCTTTATAAATGGTATTTGTGTCTTGGCCATAATAAAATCAGTCTCATTACTTAATTGCCGGACCTTGTATATACGCACATATATATCAACACTTATTTTTCATGTCTTTACTTCGTGTGTTATTTTTATTTGTGGTCTTTGACAAAGGAATTTTGCTGAAATATTACATTGTTCTATGTTCTTCATTTGTACTTGCTCATCTTATTCTCTACCAGTCACGTTCTTGCCTACTTTATTCATTCTTTATGTCTGTAAAGCTGAACTATACATTACCCACTGTCTAATTTTATTACTAGAACCACTTTTTACTGCGGTTTTCATTTCTTTTATAATAGAGAGATAAAAGTGGGACAGTCAGATAAAAGAAGGACAAGAAATTTTTTTAAATATGAGAAGCAGATAAACGCATGGCAGGCAGACAACGTATAGAAGGCATATAAGAATAAAAAGCAATGATAGACAGAAAAAAATGACACTCCAATAAAGGAATAACATACAGATAAATGTAGGACAGGCAGATAACGATATGACAGATAGACAAAGTTTGACATGTAGATTTGGAAATGACGATCTGATAAGGGTATGATATACAGATTAAATTGTGACAAAGCAGTCAAAAGTATGGCAGATAAAACTATGTGAGATAAAAGTATGTAAGATAAAACCAGCTCACCAGAGTACAAGAAGCACAGACAGACAGACAGATAGACAGACAGACAGACAGACAGTATAATAAACTGATAACTGATAATGGGACACTCCGTATTTATTCAGAGGAAAAAATTAGTACTGGCAGATAACACTGACCAAAAAGAGTCAATTACAACGCGGATGCCCACTAAAAACTTGATGCAACAATTTGCACTAAAACTCTGAACACAACATGAAACACACGGGCAAAAAGCACAAATATGTAAAATAAAATTTAAAAAAAAACACACACTGGAGAACTCTGTACCAACTTCCAGAACCAAACAGAAAGCAAAAATGATTGTCTTTTTTCAAGAAATTTCAAACATCAGCACAATATCACAACATGTCGTGCTAATTGAAAACTGAGTCTGTATGGAAAATCTTGAAAACTGAGTCTGTATGGAAAATCTTGAAAACTGAGTCTGTATGGAAAATCTTGAAAACTGAGTCTGTATGGAAAATCTTGAAAACTGAGTCTGTTTGGAAAATCTTGAAAACTGAGTCTGTATGGAAAATCTTGAAAACTGAGTCTGTATGGAAAATCTTGAAAACTGAGTCTGTATGGGAAATCTTGAAAACTGAGTCTGTATGGGAATAACGACTGCGCATAACATGCATTTATCGCGCTCGAAATCCCCCAGAGCACCGGTGCTAAACATAAGCGCCAAAAATATGCGCCCTAAGAGAGTGAAGCTTGTAGCCCCTGGGACAACAAAGTAAGCCAACGAAAGTTTATGATTGACAACACTCCTGACAGCCGCGCTACAAATTCTACGTGTGTCACTGGTTTGATATTAATTAGTTTTGATACGATTCTCAGAGGATCAGTACAGCAGAAAGGGATTGTGTAATTATAACCATAAAGGGAGAATGATGCCTTTGTTTGGCGTTAGTAGTGGGAGACGGGGCTTTTGAAAAATCCATTATCGCCAATTTTCAAATAATCTTTCAGAACGTGACATGAACTTTTCACTAGATTGTCCTGGTAAGATCTGTTCGACGAGGCTTGTAATATCTTTGTTATGTTAGCTGAAGCCCCCGCTTTGTAGACAAAAATCCCAGGGAGATGTTAAGCTATTGTGTCTTGGAGACCATCCATCGCTGAAATCAGCAAGATGTTTATGTATCCATTAAGACGTCAAGTGTTGCGTGTACAGACAGCACAGCACCAAAAAAAAAAAAAAATGATGTCGGGGCAGACAAAAATGACAAGAAAAAGAAACGCTGATGAGGAATAAGAACTGGTTTACGTCGAAGGAAGAAAGAATACTTGAAAACATCGTAATATTGAGGAAAATAATATTCCAAATAGAGACAAACGATGGTCTAGAGGCAATACAGAAAACTGCGCGAAACGTCGAGTCAGTAAGTAAATTAACAGAACACAGCAAAAATCGGCTGTCTGTGGAATGTCAACCAAAAACTTCATCTGGCTCAGAATATGATGATAAGCGATGAAAAGGATGATATTCTTTTTTTTTTGGTTGCCTTCCTCGGCTATGGACTCCAGCAAAGTTCCTCCCTCTCTCTCCCTCCCTCTCTCTCTCTCTCTCTCATTTCTACGGTTAACATTGGATGATATCCTTCCGTCCCTTCATTCACTAACACCCTAGCGCAGCAGTGCGTTCCTGTGCGCCTCGCCTTGCAAGCAGATGTCTTCATCTTCTTAACTGCTCTTTTCAGCGCTGGTATGTCGTATACCCATTTTAAACAGCTAATTCGACTAGTAACTTTGACATGTAATTTTTCCTCCCTAACAGCTCTCCTGTAGGCTTCTCGGTTGTGAGCAAGATGGCCTGCTGCTGATGCATCCGTTTGCAGATCATCAACGATGTCTTGCAGCCATCTTCGCCTTGTCTTCCTCTTTCTTTTTCCCATTATGTACCCTTCCAAGACGGTCTTCTCTAAATTATCAAGATGTTTAATATGTCCAAAATATTTAAGTTTTCTCTCTTTAATCATCTTTACTAGCCAGCCTTCTTCAATATTAAGTTCTTGTGGTGTGGAAATATTTGTTCTTTTTTTTTTTTTGTATCCATGATATTTGAAGAACTCTTCTGTAGCAGTTACGTTCAAAGGCATTTACGTGTTTCTCAGCTGTTTTGTTAAGTGTCCAGGTCTCACAGGCATATGTTGCGATGGGAACGATGCATGGCCTTAAAAATTTTTTTTAAAAATTGTATTGCCGATAGACAGAGAGTAAGGATAAGATGAATGAGAGATACAGCAGCATTTAGATAAACAGATAAATAAAAGAAATTTAGATGGACAGTTAAAAAATGTAAAAATCTCAAAAGATTGTCGTCACTGTGCGCTGGACAAGTCATAACTGCTTCTGGTCTTCTCCAGTAAAGGAGGATGTCAGCAGGGCACACGCATCCCGTAGCACCAGCGAGAATCCTGACGAATCTGGGTTGGGGGTTGGGAGTGTGAAGCATGGGATTCGATCTCCAGCCCTAAGCCCGAGACCTGTTGGAGAAGGGCGTCTCTGTCGATTCACTCAAATCCTACCCATCTAAGATAAACATAATAACAATGCACACTGTGTGTACGGTCATATTTACATAAATAGGCTCTGAGCAATCAAAACTAGAATTCATCTCATGACTCATCATCGAAATTAAGAAAGAAAACAGCGGCAACAGCCACGCTTTTTATCAAATGTTTAATCACAGCTGATTTTCCATTTTCCTCATCCACAGAGAGAAAGCATGGCATCATACAGGCAGCTAAGACAAAACGTGGGAGGCAGCCTAGTCGAAGCTGCGGTACATCTTTCAGAACGTCGCCCAGCTGCATGTCCAGTGGAGTTCACGGCCGCTTGCCTTCAGCGGCAGCAGCTTTCCTTAATAGAAGATGAAGCAAGATACGCTTTCCTTTCAGACATTGAGAAACTGAAGGAGAAAATGGCGCAAGAAGAAGACACAAGATCGAAAAGGATATCTCGGTTGAAAGAGTCTGTTCGCAGTTTAAAAGCACAGATCCAAGACATGTCAGGTCAACAGAGAAGAAGCAATTATTTGAAGATAAACAGCGCAGAACAAGTTCACAAGAAAATGTTCCAGTCGCGACCAGACAGGAACACGTCGTGTAATATAATCTCTAATGGACAAACAGGAGTTTCTCTAGAAACACATCAGATGAGAAAAATCGCGCCAGACGATGTTCAGTCAAAAGCGAGAAGGCCAACAAACAAAAATAAAGTTGCGCAGAAGAAACCTCATCAACGTCGACAACGTAATTTATCTGTCGGTTCAGGCGTGGAACAGAAATCTGCCTTTCAGAAAAGCAAACAGACCCGGAATGATGATGCTTCATCCACACGAACAGGCAGTCACTGAAATCTTCATATATTTGTATTTTATCAGTAACACAGAATACCAGAAAATCACTGGATTCACGGCATAAAGAATATTCAGTATCTAATATTTAGAGAATCTATAAAAAGTCACCAACAGAAACTTGTACTAGTGATATCTTTCCATTGCCAAATCAACAGTTCACAAACAAGAAATATTTACTGTCTTAGTTTACACAGTTGAACAAGTTTCTATTAACCCTTTCACTCCTGAATTAAGTTTTATTCTCTGACAGATGAAATTTTTATGAGAAATTTTGGTTGAAAGAAACTGGGAGGAAGTTACTCTGTAATTTAAAAATATGGACTAGGTTAGAAATGTGATGCTTTAAATTTTATTTAGACTTTGCTTAAATATCGCTCTGAACAATGCTTCGCAGAGACATTCAAGATCTACTAACACTGCCAGTGTTGTTTTGGAGTTAAACTAGGAATTGATCTTTAACTCTTCAGTTCCAAGACATCGCGCAGAAAATCACATTATCTTATCTAAATAAAAAAGAACAGCAAGAACAACAGGAACAACAACAACAGCAGCAGCAACAAAAACTACTGATCACATCTTTAGTCGATCATAAGATTCTGCAAATAAAAATGTACTCACAACTGCTCTCCTTCTTCTTCTTCGTTCGCTTCTACTACTAAGACCGCCCCGTTATCCTACTGAATTTACTCCTGTGGCCCTCGATAGGTCCCGTGGTCCCCGAAAGGACCACACGAGATCTCCGAGAGGACTACAAGAGGTTTATAGTATCGCAGGGCTTGAGCATGTATTCTTGGTGGGTCTCAGAAGCGGGATTGCGTAACATCGTGGTTTTCGTTGTCTCAGTTTAATCTAGAGTTGGACTTTCTCATCGGAAAACCTCGACGTATTTTGGATATCATTATATCCCCGTTGGGTGAGAGGTGGTTGCCCATCCAGCTTAGAGTTCGACTTTCTCACCGGAAAACCTCGACGTGTTTTGGGATACATGTGTATCCCCGCCGGGTGAGAGGTGGTTGTCCAGAGTTGGACTTTCTCACCGGAAAACCTCAGCGTGATTAGGATACGCACACATCCCCGCCGGGTGAGAGGTGATTGCCTATCTAGACTGCTCTGGTCCAATGTCTCCGACTTCAGCATTTTGTGGTCGTGACCGCTACCCTTCCTAGTTGTGACCAGGATGGAGCTTTTGTCCAGGAGGACGAATCCTCGCCACTAGTGACTTCCACCCCTGGGTTAAGCCGGTTTAGGCGTATTATCACAGTAAGTGCGTGTTTAGGACGTGACCGACCTCTAGACTGGAGATACCGTGACATGAGTAGCCATCAAGTTTCCCCCCCCCCCCCCTGGTTTAAGCCGGTTTAGGCATATTTCACCTGTATGAGTGTAGAACGGATGTGGCCGGGCTCTAGAGCAGAGGTGCCGTGGTATGAGTAGCCCTCGCCGCGAGATTACTGGACATATCGATTAAGCTTCACTTTATCCTTTCCATCACCTTTTCATATAGGCGCCGTACGGCAACCCTAGTTGCTTTTTCGCATTTTCTTCATTGGCCAGGAGGAGTTTCACTCCACGCGCGGCATCCGAAAAATCTCGCCGGTTCTGACAATTCGCCCGGTATGAGTGCATATAGGACATGGCCGACCTCCAAAGCAGATGTGCCGTGATTTGAGCAGTCCTGACCTCGAGACTACTGATTACTTCATTTAATCCTTTCTTTCACCTCTTCCACAGTGGTGCCGCGCAGCAACCCCATTTGCACCTCTCTTCACTGGCCGGGAGTAGCCCCACTTCACTCACGGCAGCTAAAGAATCTCACCAGAAGCGGTAGATGAGCTACCAAATATGACTCTCATCTACCCAAAACGTCTGGTTTTCAGGCGCCAGATATTGGCCTTCGCCCTTTCTCCTGTCAGTTTGAACAGTTCTACCAAGAGAAGGCCAGGAGCTGGACTTGACTGTCAGAGGCTATTTGAGACACACGTCTTAGAGACATTTCATTGGAGTGGAGAGCGTATCCCCCACCCCACCTCCGGCTATAACAGCCCTTAGAACCTAGCAGCTGCTCGAATCCGTCTATTTTAAGTCTGAGTTAAGTCAGTCAAATAATTTTACTTTGTTCATTGTGAGGCGTGCTATCAGTAGGAAAAGACTTCTATCATTAGGAAAAGACATCTATCATTAGGAAAAGACTTCTATCAGTAGGAAAAGGCGTGCTACCATTAGACAAAGACGTGCTTTCGTAGAAAAATATGTGCTATCATTAGAAAAAAAAGTGTTAATTAGGAAAAAAACGTGGTACCACTGGGAAAAGACGTGGTACCATTAGGAAAAGACGTACTACCATTAGAAAACGACCTGTTTCCATTAGAAAAAAGACGTGTTACCATTAGAGAGAGACGTATTACCATTAGAAAAAGACGCGCTACTAATAGAAAAAGACGCGCTACCATTAGAAAAAGACGCCCTACCATTAGAAAAAGACGCATTATCATTAGAATAAGACGCGCTACCATTAGAAAAAGACGTGTTACCATTAGAAAAAAACGTATTACCATTCGAAAAAGACGTGTTATTATTAGAAAAAAGATGTGCTATCATTATGAAAAAACGTGGTACCACTGGGAAAAGACATGCAACCATTAGGAAAATATGTGTTAGCAACAAGAACACACGAGCTATCATTAGGAAAAGACGCCCGGATTTACAGTCACGAGAATACTTACAGTCAATGGTTTTTTTTTTCATCTTTTTATGTATCTCTCTCAGACTATCTTCCTGAAGAATTTTAGAAAACTAACTTTCAGTTGGAAGGAGAAGCAGATTAAGGGGGAAATATCTCAACAGACCGATAGTGCAGAACGGAAAAAATCCAAGTATTTGAACTGGCTAGACAAATCCAATGGCAGCACAAGATGGGCAAGAATGATGCCTTGTTGACTTGTCTTCTGTCTCCTTGGAAGGGCGAGTTGGCGTTATTTGAAGCCGATGCTGTGACGGTGTTGAGGCAGAGCATCCTGTCGGACTGGGAGCGGGTTATGGCAGCTAATGTTTCCCTTCCTGAGTAAAGCCAGAAAAAGCAGGAGATGTGCAATGTTTATTTTGCAGACACAATCGCCATGGGTTCTGTAGTGATTCCTGGCCGATGAGCCAGGCTAAGTCTGGAAGTAAGAACAGAGAGGTGGGACAGGGTCTTGGTCAGTTATGGTCCCCAATCTGACGCTAGCATGTCAGCTATGGATCGTTGATTGCCAGATCAGACAGCGTCTTCACCACAAGCAGCAGAGAGGAAGAATGATTGTCAACGCTGTTTGGACGGTACGAAATGAATGAATGCAGTGCCCTCTTAAACAAAACTCTTTGTTTCACATTAACCCTCTATTGACGATATGCCGTAGAGGCAAATGTGGTCAGTCGTGCATATTTCTCACACACTAGTCATATCAGTCGACAAAGAAACTAAACATAAGAGGTCGCACTATTGTGATAATTTAATATTCTGCACATCAAAACTGACGGTCCACAGAGAGAACATTTCCATGACAACGGAAAGACGTTGTATCTGCCATTTATTCTAAATATTTGTCAGTTTTTTTTCTAACTTCTGTGATTAACATTTTTAAGCAATAAAAACTGAAATATGTAAACATTTTAACATAATAAGAAACATACACGAGGGACCTACAAAGAATCAGTCGTTGAGGCTGATTGAGAACTCAATGCCCTTTTTAACAAAATAGTTTGCCTACGCTAGAACAGTCATGTAACTGCTGTTGCTGAAACACACTTGTAACGTCTTCGCCAGAATATGTTTGAAACTGCTCATTAGAACATACGTGTAAAATGCTTTTAGCGATAACACACGTATGACATACTTACCAGAGCATACTAATGACAGTTTGTCATTATATATATATATATATATATATATATATATATTACAAGTTACATCCTTCCCGTGCCGTTAAACGTCACATAGGGGTCGCATAGCTGTTTGCCAAATTTCCTGTTCTCGGCGAGTTTTTCAACTTCATCAAGGGACGTACGCTTTGCTTTTGAAACCAACGGGAGTTTCCTTTCAGCGCCAAATTTTTATTAGACGTGTAACTCATATTTAAACAAAATGATAATACTAACAAATTTTTAACAAATTAAACAAAAACCCAGTTTATTATTATTATTATTATTATATGTTTAACTACAAATAGAGACAAAAATAGGGGAAAAATTATCTCCTTCCGATAAAGAAGTTGCGGAGAGGAACAGACATAATTACAAAAATAAGATTTTTAAGAGCATGCATCTTTCCCATCTATATGCCTGTGAGACCTGGACACTTAACAAAACAGCTGATAAACACATAAAATCTTTTGAATATAAATGCTACAGAAGAGTTCTTCAAATATCAGGGATACAAAAAAAGAACACATATATCCATACTACAAGAACTTAATATTGTAGAAGGCTGGCTAGTAAAGAGGATTAAAGAGAGAAATCTTAAATATTTTGGACATGTTAAACGTCATGATAATCTAGAGAAGACCGTCTTGGAAGGGTACCTAAGGAGAAAAAGAAAGAGAGGAAGACCAAGGCGAAGATGGCTGCAAGACATCGTTGATGATTGCGAACGAATGCATCAGCAGCAGGGCATCTTGCTTACAACCGAAAGGCAGAGTTCCGCACGGGACATGCAAATGACTGACTGAATGATTGATTCCTGCCACCCATAGCTGACATGCCGGCGTCAGAGTTGGCGAACTATAGACGACCAAGACCCTGTCTCACCCCTCCGTTCGTACCCCCAGAAACAGGTCTAGCCTGGCTAACTGGGGAGAGATTGCCTTAGTTCCCAAGGTGGTGGAATCTGCTTAAGAAGTATTGCACACCCCCTATTTTTTTATTTTTTAGCTGCACTCAGATAAAGGACTGAAAAAACAAAGCTGTGGTAACCCACTCCCAAGCCGACACCATGCTGTGCCTCAACATCTTCACAGCATCGGCTGTAAAGAACACCAACTAACAGCTCCAGGCAGACAGCAGACAAGACTTACCGGTCGATGTATATATTTTATCTTCTAGAAATTCTACAAGTCACCGGAGATACAAGGAATGTGAGAAAATATCGAAAGGATACAACAAACTTAACGCCATTCTAAAAAAAATTCAGTGAGAGCCTATTCCCTCCCCCCCTCAAAACAAACCTATACACCCCCCACCCACCTAAAAATTGTAAAATAAGATTTTCCTAAAATAACAGAACAAGTTTAAGAAAAAGAGGGGGAATAAAAGGGAAGAAAAACTACATGAGAAACGCTGATAAAAACACATGAAATGTAACATGGAAAAAGAAAACCAAATCCCTGAAGCGGGCACGTTAAATCAGCATCTCCCAACCTTTTTTCTTCCTGTAGGAACCCTTGCAATAACTTTCAGGTCCCTGAGAATCCGTGCTTAAAAATTCATCATCGCTTGTTACTCCCTTGAGAGCATAGGCCACGGATAAAGGCTCTCCAATCATCCCTGTTCCTGGAATTATTCTCTGCTTTCTTCCACGTGTATCCCTTGTCTCCGAGCACTGTCATAATTTCTCTTCTCCATGTAAGTCTAGGTCTTCCTCGTTTTCTATTTCCTTGAGGATTCCATGTGAATGCCTGTCTTGCTATGCTGGTGTCGGGTTTCCTCAGAGTGTGGCCAATCCACCTCCATTTCCTAGACATAATGTGTAGGTTCATGGGTTCTTGTCCTTCTCTTTCCCAGACTTCCTCGTTCGTGATCTTGTCCTGCCATTTAATGTTTAAAATCCTTCCCAAGCAGTAGTTCATGAATGTTTGTATCCTCTGTTATATTGTCTTGGTCATAACCAATGTCTCCGAACCATATACCACGACAGTCTTTACGTTTGTATTGAAAAGCTTAAGTCTGGTTCTTGTTTTGATGTTCTTAGATGACCATATTTTGTTAAGTTGGATAAATTCTGTCCTGGCCTTGGTTATTCTAGTTTTAACATCCGTTTCCGTTCCCCCTTATTTATACGCTATGCTGCCTAATTGTCATAAAAATTAAGCTCCTAATGAAATTCAGGTCCGAAGGAAATTCAGGTCTGAAGAAACCGTCGCATATAAACTACGACCACAAATCGCGAGACGTTATTTGCAGATAAAATTATCCAATAATTATTTTTTTAACATGAGGGCGAGCCCAATAAAATAACAGCACATCAAGGGACGTAACCATTGAAAAGACCCTTTGACGAGCCCTTTAGTCTTTTCGTGTATGTTCAAATGGTTAACTCTCTTGAAATGACGTTACCTTTTGACTCCTGACCCTCGAAATTATCAGTGGAGTAAAGAAAAGGTAAAATCCCCGTTTCCTTTCCATGCCATTAAGGCATATTGGAGACTCCTTATTTCCAAGACCTTCGACACCTGAAAGTCTGATGTGGTCAGCATCACGCCTGGCCTCATATACCTTCCCAGATTTATCTGCTACCCATTTTTACAGGTTGAATGGATCCCTGGGCCTTTTTGGTGTGGTGGTACCAACAACAACAACAACAACAACAACAAAAATCCCACTGCTGGGACTTGAACCAGGTACCATCGGATTAACAGGCAGAGCGTTTAACCAACTCAGCCAACCAGGGGATTAAATAGCAAGTGATATTTATTTCTGGGGATTTCTTGACAAGCGCGCATTTAAAAAAAAAATCACTACCTCAGGGGAAATCACTTGCACCCGATCTCTGAGTGCAACCTCGGGCCCCGCCGAACTTCAGTGAAAAACCTCCCCCCCCCCCCCCCCCCCTTGTGTTAGACTGAGAAACGCTGTCTTCTCGGCTGACACTTTACCTGACTGACACAGACCTTCCCAGGCCCGTGGTTGTATACAGGGGAACCCATTTTGTCGATTGCCGTTTTAACCACTTGTAATTATACGGCCAAAAGAAAACCCTCTTCTTCACTTCATTTACGCTCTCTTCAACACATTACCGTCTCAAGTCTGTCTGTCTAAACACGTCTCTTATCTTAAATTGTATGGAGATTTGGAGGGGGGGGGTTAGGGGGAGAGGGAGGGGGGGGGGAGAGAGAGAGAGAGTTCTGCTGATATATCCAGGCGAACGTACCAACAGAACTGTTGCTTGCTGAACTGGAGAAAGGTGACCTTTAAATAGCCCAGGTTAAAGAAGTGGCCGACTTCTCAAAAACTGCATTCCTGAGCTAATGTCTACACGCAAAAGAAAACAGAAATTTACAAAACTCCCCCCCCCCTCCCCCAACATTTCAGACATTTGGAGGAAAAACTAGAGAAAAGAAGGAACGTGGTAGACTAAACCAATTTCTTTGACACTCATTATTTCCCACCCCCCACCCCACCCTCTTCTACGTCAAAGGAGCACTCGCTAAATTATCGTTTTGTTTATATACGGGTGTGTGGGTAGCGAAGTGATTAGTGTATTAGTCTCTCGGGGGCCGAGGCTAGGTGGTTCGGGTCCTGTTGAGAAAGCCCTGGTCAATCAGCTGTAGAAAGTTGGTACATGGTTCCTGTTAGAGTTGGCGAAAGTAAAGGCGAACTTTCTAGTATGTCGACTAGACATATATATATATATATATGGTGCGCTTGATCTGTCACATATCCTGTACCGGGAGTTGGGTATAAGGCTAACAACCTTATCCTGGGACCTATCTAGAATCGACTCCAGATGGGGAAAAAAAAAAGATATCGTTACGGACACTCGTTGAGAAACCACCGAGCATTAGGGATGCCAACTCCGAAGAGCTTATCGTCGGCCCCAAACATGTAACAAAGATTGGATTCTGGAATGTGAGAACGATGGTAGCACCAACAAAAACTACTCAGGTCATCAAAGAAATGGAGAGATACCATCTAGACGTACTTGGCATCAGTGAAATGCTATAGCCAGAAGCAGGTAAAAGATCGCCGAAAAACGGTAAGTTAATAATACATTCAGCCGAGAGGATGGGAAACACAAATTGGGGGTAGGTATAATTATGTCAAATGTAACAGCTAAGAGCCTTGTAGAATGGGAAGCAGTGAACAGTCGTATAATAAGAGCACGATACAACCTAAGACACGGAAGAATGACAATAACACAGTGTTATGCACCCATGAACGATGCAAATGATGAGGTGAAAGACGATTTCTATCACCAATTACAACAAATCATCAACAAAGTCCCTAAACACGACATCCTAATTGCTATGGGGGACTTCAACGTAGAGAAAGATAACGCCGACGTTGAAAAAGTAATCAGGGAAAGAAGGAATTGACATGGTTAATCAGAACGGAGAAAGATTAATTGAAATATGTGTGACAGAGGGCACAATATTTGGAGGCACAATATTTCCGCACAAAGAAATACATAAAACAACGTGGATATCTCCAGATGATAGAACTAGAAACCAGATAGATCACTTTTGTATTAGAAAGCAACACAGAACATCTCTCATAGATGTAAGGGCTTATAGGGTTGCAGATGTTAACATGATCACAACCTGTGTATATGGAAAACAAAACTAAAACTGAAAAGCCAACACAAAAAATCAATACACAGAAAGATAGACAGCCACAGCCTACAAGAAGAGAATACTAACATTAATTTCAAACAGGAACTTGCCAATCATTCAACAACACCCAGTGAAGTAGAGGAGATAAGTATAGGTGAATTATGGAATTCTTACAACACAGCCATAACCACAGCAGCAAAAGCAAGCGCTGGACTGAAAAAACAAAACAGAAAAGAATGGATATCAGAAAACACATGGAAGTACAAACATGGAAAGACGACCAGCCAAATTAGACATGTCGAATGTAATAACAGATCTTGCAAAAGATCTTTTTACAAAAGATCTGCCGAAAGCAACATACAAAGAAACAGACAGGAAAGTAAAAAGTTCAGTTAGAAGGGATAAAAGAGAATACATAGACAATATGGCGAAAGAGGCAGAGAAAGCAGCAAAAACAGGAGACAGCAAAACTTTATACAACTTACAAAAGAGGCTAACAGGTACTATTACATCCAAAGAAAGATCAGTCCTTAGCAAAACTGGAATCCTATTAACATCAAGTAAAGACCAAAAGCAAAGATGGGCTGAACACGTCCAAGAAATACTTAATCGACCACACCCAAAAGAATTGATAAACCTTGAAACCGACTTACCATCCCCACAACTAAATGTCAACCTAGATGAAATTAAATTGCATGAAATTGAAACAGCAGTGAATTTAATGGCTAACAACAAAGCTGCAGGTGAAGATGAAATTAACACCTGAAATGATAAAAGCTATCAATAATGACAGCATGAGACAACTAAAGAGAATGTTTAATAAGATTTGGAAAGAAGAAAAAGTCCCTTCTAAACGGAAAAAAGGAATCATTGTTAAAATACCAAACAAAAAAAAAAGCAATCTTAGTGTCTGTAACAGTTGGAGAGGAGTAACCTTACTACCAGTTGTGCCAAAAGTATTTTGCAAGGTCATTTTGAATAGACTTAAAGATATAGTGGATACCGCAATGAGAGAAGAACAAGCAGGATTTCGAAAAGGGAGAAGCTGTCTCTACCAGATCTTTACTCTAAAAATAATACTTGAAGAACATACTGAAAAGCAGAAACCATTAATACTGAACTTCAGAGACTTTAAAAAGGCATTTGACAGCATATACAGAGATTCATTATGGAGAATTTTAAGTCTATATGGAATACCATCTAAAATTGTCAACATCATTAAGGACTTCTACAATGGATATGTTTGTGCAGTCAAAACAGAAGAAGGGATGAGTGAAAGATTAAAGATTTGAAGCAGGCGTGAAACAAGGATGTATACTGTCTCCTTTGCTTTTCGGAATTAAATTAGACTATACTGTCTCCTTTGCTTTTCGGAATTACAATAGACTTCATAATGAAAAAATGCTGCACAGGTAACACAGGTATTGACTGGGTACATGGGACCCAACTAGACGATCTTGATTTTGCTGGTGACATAACTCTTATCAGTAACAATGTGAATTCCATGCAAGAAAAAGCAGATAGCCTGTCTTCACTGGCTAGCAAAATAGGACTTGAAATTAACAAGGACAAAACAAAAATAATGAAACTTCCCATTAATCAAAATGGAAAAATACACGTAAAAGGGACAGATATTGAAGAAGTCAATCAATTTGCATACCTTGGCAGCTACATAGACCAGGATGGTGACATTAGAAAGGAAGTTAGAATTAGAATTGCAAAAGCAGCATCGATCTTCAAGAATCTTGAGAACATATGAAATTCAAAAGTTATAAGCACAAAAACCAAGTTAAGACTATTCAATTCAAATGTAATATCCACCCTCATTTATGCGTGCGAAAGCTGGAAAACAACTAAAGAAATAGATTGATTGATTGATCTTTATTTCAAAAAGGTTAAGAATTGGGCACGCAGGCACGTCTGACATTCTGCCCTTTTCTACCCTAGAAAAGAAATTAGACTATTTCTTAAGGAAAATACTCGGCATCAAGTGGAACGAATTCAAGAACAATGCAGAGATAAGACAGATGACTGAACAACAACCAGTCTCATGGGTGATCAGGAAAAGGAGATGGACATATGTTGGTCGCGTGATGAGAAGAAACAGTTAGAGAATCACAAAACAAGCTATAAAGTGGAATACAACAGGACAAACACAAGAGGCAGACTGTGTGAAACTCGAAGAGGACATTGTTAAGAGAGGCCAAATTAATAGACATAAAATCCCTTGATGAGGCTGAAAGGCTCGCCGAAGACAGAAGAACTTGGCGAACTACCTTGCGAGCCCTATGAGACGTTTAACGGCACGGAAAGGATTTACAGATGACTATTAACAAACCAGAAACTGTTTCACAAAAGAAGACCATGAAATATTAGTCCAATATACCTTCTTGTCAAGAAAAAAAGTATTGATCACTATCTATCTATCTGTCTGTCTGTCTGCTGTCTGTCTGTCTGTCTGTTTGACTGTCTATCTGTCTGTGTCGGAATTAGACTTGGTCAGGCCCTATGCGCGTATAATAAGCTTCCAGCTCCCACTGTTGTGAAAATAAATAAATAAACAAAGCCCCACAGAATTATGAAATTTCGCTAGGACCTGTCGATTTGAACGCATAAGCAGTTAAGTTGTTTAGCTTAGGCACAACCCAACATCGCTCCTATTCTTTACGCCAGAAACACGAAGTGACAACTACACTTACCGAAATTGTTAGTCGTCCCATAATGCCAGTCTAGGACTGCGCTGGTCACGTTGAAAACATGCCAGCCATGAGCATGCGCACTAATCCTGCGGGCGTCCAATAAGCGTAGACCCTTTTGAGAAGTCATTTCCCTAACATCTAGGACCTGATAGATTTTTATCTGAAATAAAGAACATTTGCAGTTTTGTATATTTCAAAGTTATTAAACATGGCACGGTTAGTAATAATAATGATAATAATGATGCGGGCTTTTTCCCTACTTTATAACAGGGTTTCCCCCGTGTGGTACCCGGGATCTGCAAAGAATAGGACCACTGTACCCTACCATGCATGATCGTAAAAGGCGACTAAGGGGGGTTCAGCATAGGGCCAGCAACCCTATCTGGTAAAAAAAAACTATCAGACTGCTACAGAAACAGAAGCAAGGGAAAAAGCAAATGCAGGTGGAAGGAGAAATGCGTATCAGGAAACTGAGCCCATGAAGGTTGTGGATGAAAGCCAGCCACTGGAAGTCCCCAGCCCGACTGCAGACCTCCTGAAACCTAAACATAAGATGCAAATAGGCAGCTGGAATGTAAGAACACTAAACCAGACTGGAAAACTAGCACAAACCATCAAGGAAATGCACAGATATAAACTAGACATACTAGGAATACAAGAAGCAAGATGGACAGGACAAGGCAGAAGGAAATTAACAACACAGCACACAGAAGATACAATAATATGGTCAGGTAAAGAAGATCTTCATGAAGGAGGAGTAGCATTGATTATAACAAAAGAAGCATCAAGAGCATTGCTGAAATGGACCCCAATAAATGAGAGATTATTATATGCACGGTTCAACTCAAGATTCACGAAGCTGTCTATTATAGTTTGTTATGCAGCAACAGAAGCAGCTGAAGAGGAATTAAAAGAAGATTTTTACAACAGCCTCCAAGCAACAGTAGAAACAATACCCAAGCATGATATGCTGCTCATCTTGGGCGACTTCAATGCAAAAGTAGGTGAAGGAAATGAAGATAGAAGAAGAATCATGGGAAGAGAAGGAATCGGAGAAATAAATGAAAATGGAGAAAGACTGTGCAGTTTCTGTGAAGAAAACATGATGACCATCGGAGGGACAATTTTCCAACACAAAAACATCCATAAGGTGACTTGGAGGTCACCAGATAAAACCACAGAAAACCAAATCGATCACATACTAATAAACAACAAGTGGAAACGGTCACTACAAGATGTGCGAGCAAGGAAAGGAGCAGATGTAGGAAGTGATCACAACCTTCTGGTAGCAAAAATAAAACTAAAATTAAGGAAAGCCAAAATCGGAGAACACAGAAAGATACATTTTGATACAAGAAAACTGATAGACCAGCAAACAAGAAATGAATTCTCAATAGTACTTAAGAACCGCTTCAGTGTCCTACAAGACGAAGCAGAAATATCCATATTAGAGTTCAATGGGATATCGGAAAAGGAGAAAAGAGGAATGGATAAGCGAGAGCACATGGGAAAAGATAGAGCAAAGAAAAGAAATCAAGAAAAATTACTGAACACCAAATCACAACGGCTTAAAGAACGAGTTTTAAGTAATTATGCACAAAAAGACAAAGAAATGAAGGAATCATGCCGTCAAGATAAACGTCAATATTATGACAACTTAGCAGAAACAGCAGAGAAAGCAGCATATACAAATGACATGAAACCCATATATAAAATCACAAAGCAGATGACAGGTAACTTCAACACAAGATGTGAAAGTGCAGTAAGAACACAAAATGGACAACTGGTCAGTGGAGAAAGAGAAAAAATTGAAAGATGGAGGGAACACTTTAACACCCTACTAAACAGAACACAAGCAGCACAAACAATAGACATACCTGAAGCAAAAACGGAACTAAACATCAATACAGGACCAATAACAATAAATGAAGTAAAGGAGGCGATAAAGAAGCTAAAATCAGACAGGGCACCAGGTGAAGATGAAGTGACTGCTGAGATGTTGAAAGCGGAAGAAACAGAAACACCAAAACAACTTTGCCGGATATTACAACAAATTTGGGATCTAGAAAAAGCCCCAGAGGAGTGGAAAACTGGTCTTATAGTAAAACTACCAAAGAAGGGTGACCTCAGAGATTGCGGGAACTGGAGAGGCATTACCCTACTGCCACTCACCAGTAAAGTATTTTGCAGAATAATCATCAACAGAATTGTACCAACACTTGAGGAAAAACTTCGGAAAGAGCAGGCAGGATTTAGGAAAGGAAGATCATGCATAGACCACATATTTGTACTTAGACAAATATTAGAAGGCAAATGAGTGGCATAGCACAACATATGCATTATTCATAGATTTTGAGAAAGCCTTTGACAGTGTCAACAGAGATGCACTGTGGAAAATCCTAAGATGGCATGGCCTCCCCCATAAAATAGTTAATGTAATCAAAGCCCTATATGAGGGTTTTCAGTGCAAAGTGATCTGTGGAGAACATACCTCCAGCAGCTTTAGGGTACAAACAGGAGTGAAACAGGGATGTGTACTATCACCAACATTATTTATCTTGGCAGTAGACTGGTTAATGAAGGAGGCAACATCAGACAAACGCAGAGGATTACAATGGACCCTTGACACAGTGCTGGAGGACCTTGACTTTGCGGACGACATTTGTCTATTATCAAGCAGTCACAAAGATATGCAAGATAAAATAAACAAGCTAACTCAGAATGCAAACAACATAGGACTAAAGATCAACGTAGGAAAGACAAAGTTAATGAAGCAAAATGTGAACAACAGAAATGTACTCAGAGTAGATAACAAGTTAGTGGAGGAGGTCAACGAATTTGTATACCTTGGCAGCAGAGTAGTAGAAAATGGAGACAGCACAGAGGACATCAACAGCAGACTTACTAGAGCAAACCAGGCTTTTGCAATGCTGCAGAATATATGGAAATCAAAAAACTAAGCATAAATATGAAAATCAGGATATTTAAGAGTAATGTTCTAAGTGTACTACTCTATGGAAGTGAATGCTGGAAAATCACCAAAACCATAGAAAACAAGTTGAATTCTTTCCAGACTAAATGTTTACGAAGAATTAGAAAAATATTTTGGCCAAACACCATAAGAAATAACATCTTATTAGCAGAAATGCAGATGAAACCACTGACAACAATTATTGAGGAAAGACGCTGGCGATGGTTGGGACATGTGCTCCGAATGACTGACAACTCACTACCAAAAATAGCACTAAGATGGACACCACAGGGGAACAGAAGTAAGGGTAGACCAAAAGAGACATGGAGAAGAACAACAGAAAGGATGTTGAGCAATAGAGGGCTCACCTGGGCAAGAGCAGAAAAAAAGGCGAAGGACAGGCATTTGTGGAAAACCCTTGCGGAAGCCCCATGTGCCCTGGGCACTTAAGGTTCAGAGAGAGATAACAGGGTTTCTCAACCTGAGTTTCGCGACGGATCTGCAGGGATTCCGCCAGAGATCATGACTGAAAAATCCCTCCTTGGTACTTCTCATGGAACCCTAGGTTTAGCCACATGTTTTGTTCTTATCCAAGACAGATTGGATAAAAAGTCATTTTTAGTTTGAAATCAAAAAGGTCCCGGGCTCCACCCAGCCTCTAAAACAAATCTGGGAAGGTAAATGCGGGCTAGGCACCAGACTTTCATGTGCCGATGGTCTCGGAAATACGGGCCTAACACACCGTATCCGCAGTGTGCCTTAATGGCATGGAAAAGGGGATATTTTTTTTTTCTTTTATAAGCAAGGAAGAAAATTAATCTTGCACATGCCTTATACCATTAGCCAAACCTGATGAAGATTCTGTATACTAAACATTTATATAAACGTCGACCTTATGGGAATAACGGTTTGATGTTGTTGTTGTTGTTTTCCTGCTTGTATAACAGTATATTGGAAAATTTTATGTTGCTGTGTTTGGATTGTCACAAAATAGATTTATTCCGGGATATTTTAATATTTTGACCATTTGATTTAAAGCCCTTGGTATTTTTTGTTGTATAATAGTGCAATTAAAAGGTCATGGTTGAGACGTTAAACTCCACGAGATTTTTTTTATGAACTTAAGCCTTGACATGTTAGTAACAGAAAAGTTATTTTCGGGATGAAGGTCGTAAACAGGTAGAATCCACGAGCTGAGTGATAGAAACATCGGGAAGATTTAGGAACAGGAATTGTGGTTGATATTTAAGGACCAAACTCTAACGCAGAAAAAGGTTTAGGATTAGGTTTAGATTGATTGTTAGCTTGAGATTGATTATGATAGAGAATTCATTATGTAAAGGTTGACTGAGAAAGATGTTTCAGATAGGATGCTAGGATGTGAACTGTTTGTTTGTTTGTTTGTTTTTTGTTTTTCTTCCTCATGGATCCAATGTGAAAATATTTGATGCAGCTACGAGTTGTTAGAAATAGTTTGTAATCAGAAGATAGAGTAAGTAAAAGTAGTACAGTTTAGCATTTGGGTGGCGGCTTTACACAATTGCGAAGTACTTTAAATTATTTGCCGTGTCTGCAACTAGCAGACAGATGCACGCTACATCTAAATGTTTGCTGCAAGATGGTTAGACTTGCACTAGTGACTATTAGAATTGATATATTTTATAGTGCCGGGGGGGGGGGGGTGATAGCTGGGAGAAAGGGTGTAGGGGAGGGGGGGAGACGAGCATAGAAACTGACACATGAGCTGTGGTAACAATTTTAATGCAGAGATTCCGTGGCGATTAAAAAAAAAATCTAAAGATTCCGCGGAGGCACCGAGGTTGAGAAAGGCTGGCCTAGAAGATAGTAGACAAAATGTAGTAGTTTCTTTTTTTGTACTGTTTTCATCATGGTCGTCTGCCAGCACTATGTCGACATAATCTGCTATAATCAACAATGTTTTAGTTTTCTCTAGGTCCAGTCTCTCTGCGCATGCGAATATTGTGCGTAATCCTGCGTCGCCCGCAGGGACAGTTGGTGGGACAGCAAAATGACCTGTCCCATGTTGAGGTTGAATCCTCCCGTGACTCTGCCAGTCTGCTTCTCAGGAATGAACGACATCCTTCCATGTGCGAAATCTTGCAGTACTTGCCGGTAGGAGAGATCTTCACCATCAGCCGCATGAGAGAGCTCTGACCTTTCGTATTTTCTGCTAAAGAGTTCACTCCCCTTCTTTATGTTCTTTATGTTTATATATCTTTATGTTGATGGCGTCAGACAGCCAGACAGACAGACAGGCAGACAGACATAAACTATTATTGTATTACTGACAAGAGTGTGACCTTTATCCTACACGCTGCAAGAAGAAAGCATGGGGTTTACGCGACATTTTGAATAGAAGAAACACGAGGTTCACGTAGCACTCTGCACAAGAAGGGACATGGGGTTCACATGACACTCAACGCAGAAGAAACATGGGACTCTCGCCGTACTCTACACAGAAGAAATACAGTGCTCACGCCACACTCTACAAAGAAGAAACATGGGGCTCACGCCATACTCTACACAGAAGAAACATGGGGCTCACGCCACACTCTACACAGAAGAAACATGGGGCTCACGCCACACTCTACACAGAAGAAACATGGGGCTCACGCCACACTCTACACAGAAGAAACATGGGGCTCACGCCACACTCTACACAGAAGAAACATGGGGCTCACGCCACACTTTACAAAGAAGAAACATGGAACTATACGTACTGGTTAACCTTAGCTCATATGCACATGCAGAAACGTTAAAAAAAGATGATGAACAGAAAGAAGACAAAGGAAAAAAAGAATAAAGAAGACAAAGAAAACTAAGCATATTTTAATAAGTAACAAAGTCATCAATCATATACTACCTTAGTAACTATGTAAACAACGTAGTAACTATGTAAACAATTTAGTAACTATGTAAACAACTTAGTAACTATGTAAACAACTTAGTAACTATGTAAACAACTTAGTAACTATGTGAACAACTTAGTAACTATTAAACAACTGTAACCAACAACTCTTAGTATCGAATACTTATGACGGGCTAAAAGGCTGAAGAGAGGAACTGTGAACTTTTTATTAAATAGCACGTTGTGGTTTCTGATAAGACATCTTCTACAGTTTAACTTTAAATAACAACAGAAAACCTGCTCACTCAAGAAGAAGGAGGAGAGGATGAAACACAATTTGCTTGTCATACTCATCACACGGTTATGGTGGAAAGAGAGGAAGAACAAGTCGGGAGAGTTGCGTCTAAAAACGACTTATCTTAAACTTAGTTCGCGCTTCTTTATCATAGAAGGGCTGGTGGTGCTGACTGTGTCTTTTTATAAGTACTTTTGAATACAGAAGTATGAATAAAAAAGTAACTTTAATTAAAAAAAAATTAATAAATGCACAAAAATGATTGAAGACTCGTTATCACTTTTCAACATAGTCCCCAGTATGTTCAGTGCAGGTTGGTCATCGCTTCATTAATGCCTGGATTCCTCGAGGAACAAAAAAAGTTATGACTGGCCCTGTAACCAATATTGCAAGACCTCTTTACTTTTTTGTCTGTACTGAACTTCGTCCCATTCTAACGGCTCCTTCAAGGGTCCCAACATATTATAATTGCATGGTGCGAGGTTGGATGAGTATGTAGGATGTAGAAGACACTCTAACACGCAGATTTATAATTTGTTGAGCTGTTGCAGAAGCTGTATGAGGCCGCACGTTATCGTGCAGTAACAAACACACCAGAAATAAATAAAAATTGCAACGTTTCTGATCGATTGCAAGTTTCGAGTGGTTTTCAAGCAGACCACAACATGCTTCGCTGTTTGTAGTGATTTCTAGAGGCATGTAATGTTCCAGGATTGTGCGTTTATAGTGCCAGGAGAGTATAATTGTTGATGTTTCGGCCAACGGAGTTGCAGGAACCTTCTGTGGTTTAAACGAGACAGAATGTCTTCACTCCTTGCTGATTCGCTTTGTTCCTAACTGGATGTAATATACCCAGCATTCATCTCCAGTCGTAAAAAAAAACCATCTTCAGATTCAGAGCGTCAGACACCCAAGAAAAGAATAACTGCGCATTGTTTTTTTTTCTTTTCTGTATACTTCCGATGCAGAGGCCTTCTTTGAAGTGATCTGCTGGCGTAATATTTCCAAAACAACCGACGTGCCTCTGCACACATACATCTAAAGAAAGTTGGCATAACATATCCATGCTAGATCTGTATTCCTGGATTTAGATTTTTAATAGCAAAATTAAGGTTACTTTTTTACATTTTTTTTTTTACTCGCTCTCGCTTATACAGCATAACAGCCCAATATATTTCTGTGATTTCTTTCGGTCCTTCTTCTTCTTCTTCTTCGTTCGCACTGTCTGTCTATATCTGCAGTCCTGTCTCTTGGATAAATTTCACTGTTTTTTGTAATTCATGTATGGAACCATAGAGCTTATCTTCTTTAGTGGTTTCACTGGGCCAGTAATTATTTCTCAGTGTCTCGTAGTTGATGCAGTTCTGGAGGATATGTTCCACAGTTTGGGGCACCTGGGCACATGTACATAGATTAGTAGTACCAACCTTAAACTTTGTATACATATGACTTCGGAGTCGGCTGTGTCCTGTTCGGAGACGGAAGATGGTGACTTGTTCCTTTCTGTTTAGCATGTGATAGTCATCATGTGGTGGTGTTTGTGGCTTCCTGTAGGTTTTTATCATGCTTTTCTTCTGATTATAAGTGATTGGTATGTCTGGTTGCTCCATTTCAGTGCCCTCTTTGGCCAGTTGGTCAGCTTTCTCATTGCCTGGTATCCCACAGTGGGAGGGAATCCATTGCAAAGTGACTCCATGTTGTAAGCCAATTTTTGACAAGGCATCCTTAAGGTCTGGTAGTTTGTTGCACTGAAGAGCCTCCAGTACTGATCTTGCATCTGTGAGAATTACTACAGGACATGTATCAATTCTTCTTTCGGTCCAAATTTACACTTTTTTTTCCCTGGTCTTTCTCTCTTAAGAAAAACCGTACCAGCCACCATCATCCACCTTGACTTCATTATAGCTGCTTCAAACTATTTTTTAACTCATTTTTTTCTAGTACAAAAAAGTATTGTTTATTTCTTATTATAATATGAAGAAACGAGAAGAGCTGGGAGAACTGAAAGTCTTTTCCGCTGCCGTTTATGTACAAATCTTCCTACATCGTGTCTCTCTTTCAGAAACAAAATAAATATTTTACAAAAAAAAAAAAAAACATATATTCATGTTGTAGAAATGAAGTTCTTTTAGAAGGATCCAGCCATTGCAACTACATTTTAGAAAGGCCTGATCTTTTCTTCGGTGGTTTTATTTCAAACCGCTCTGCAGCAGGTACCTAGAAATATGAGAAACACAGTGATTTCAGTTGATGCAACAATAGAAGACACAAAAATTAAATAGCCACCCCCCACCTGAAACCCACGGTCCAGCGACGACTGGAAAATGATTAGTAGAGAAGTATCTGGAGGCGAGCATTTATGATGTGAAAATGGCGCTTCACGGGCTTAATGAGCCTGAAAGCGTCATGGCTCGGAAGAACTAGGCCCACAGCGAGCGGGGACAATCTTAGTGCTGCCAGAGAGACCACAGCGTCAGTCCTGGCTGATTCGAGGTGACGAGCCATCTAGGAAACAAATTTGGGTAGACAGTGGCTTGGTGGTGTAGGCGGACGCGGACGCGTCCATTTTGATTGGCGATCTTCCGAGAATAGCCTGTTTGTCGGAAAAGATCGTGCCGTTGTTACACACTGCATCTTTTCTTCCCTTAGCTTTTATATCGTACGGATTTTTGCTGCCTACATCGTGAACGTTGTCTGCGGTTTCCTTGGCACACACTGTCACAAGGCGGCCCACATGATGTCGAGTTATAATGGAAAACAACAGTAGTGGATCTGGAGATTTTTATGTACAAGCTACAAATAACAGAAACCTATCGCTAAATGTACCTCAAGTACATAAGATACTTCTGTTCTAGAACAAAAGACCTTCACGAGGCATTTATGCATTTCCAGTGCCCGATCAGTCAGTCAGTCATTTGCATGTTCCGCGCGGAACTTTGCCTCTCTAACAACTCTCCTGTAGGCCTCTTTGTTGTAAGCAAGATGCATTCATTTGCAGATTATCAACGATGCTTTTCAGCCATCTTCGCCTTGGTCTTCCTCTCTTTCTTTTTCCTATTATGTACCCTTCCAAGACTGTCTTTTCTAAATTCTCATGACGTTTAGTGTGTCCAAAATATTTAAATTTTCTCTGTTTAATCCTCTTTACTAGCCAGCCTTCTTCAATATTATGTTCTTGTAGTATGGATATATTTGTTCTTTTCTGTGTCCATGATATTTGAGGAACTCTTCTGTAGCATTTACATTAAAATGTATTTATGTGTTTGTCATCTGTTTTGTTAAATGTTCAGGTCTCATAGGCATATGTTGCGATGGGAAAGATGCATACCCTTAAAAATCGTATTTTTGTAGTTCTCTCTGTTTCTCTCCACAGATTCTTTTGTTCTTTTACTTTTTGAAGCGCGATAGATGTCCTCCTTTTAATTTCCCTCATTATATTTCCATTATTAGTTAGTAATGATCCAAGATATTCAAAGCTCTACACTTCTTCCAATCTTTCCTCACTGATAAATATTTCAGTTGCCTTATTTGTTTTGTCAGTTGTCATCAATTTAGTTTTCTTCGCATTAAGGTAGAGGTTCTGCTCTTCGCTGTTCTTACGACGGACATAATTACTTTTTCCCATCCCTTTTTGTGTTGTGGACAGTAATAGTGGCCGATTAGGAGATCTAAAGAAAAAAGTAGATTTTTATTTGTGAACTTACTTTTGTTCCTCAAGACTATTAGAAACGTTAAAGTTCATTTCAGTAGCATGCATCAAATTTTGCTTCTGAGCTAAATCATACATTTCAAACACACTGGCATATACTTGTGTTACAAGCACTTTGACATACATTTCAAACACACTGGCATATATTACAAACACTTTGACATACATTTCAAACACACTGGCATATACTTGTGTTACAAGCACTTTGACATACATTTCAAACACACTGGCATATACTTGTGTTACAAACACTTTGACATACATTTCAAACACACTGGCATATACTTGTGTTACAAGCACTTCGACATACATTTCAAACACACTGGCATATACTTGTGTTACAAGCACTTTGACATACATTTCAAACACACTGGCATATACTTGTGTTACAAACACTTTGACATACATTTCAAACACACTGGCATATACTTGTGTTACAAACACTTTGACATACATTTCAAACACACTGGCATATACTTGTGTTACAAACACATTGACATACATTTCAAACACACTGGCATATACTTGTGTTACAAGCACTTTGACATACATTTCAAACACAGTGAACATATATTACACTTTGGCATACATTTCAAACACTTTGGCATATATTTCAACCAGATAGAATGTGGCTGCAAATGTGAGGCTGTTATTGGATGAGGCCACTGAAAGAAGCATCCAGACTTCAGAGCATATCCAGCAGCTCTGCCCCCTCCACCAAGCAGCCCGAACCCGGCTCTGCTCACAGGGAGCTACACTGGGAGACAAACTTTGGGGCGCAAAAGCATGACTTCTAAAAGACCGCACAATTCATCCAGACAACAAACATAGATGTTTGAGGCTAGAACGATGGAACTCAGCAGCAGCAGCAGAATCAGAAGAAGAAGAATGAGGTCAGCCAGTCAGTCATTTGCATGTCCTTTGGAGAACTTTGCCTCCCTAACAGCTCTCCTGTAGACCTCTCGCTTGTAAGCAAGACGCCCTGCTGCTGATGCATTCATTTGCAGATTATCAACTATGTCTTGAAGCCATCTTCGCCTTGGTCTTCCTCTCTTTCTTTTTCCCATTACGTACCCTTCTAAGACGGTCTTCTCTAAATTATCATGACGTTTAAGAATGAGGCTATTAAATATAATTAAAGAGCATTAGCAGCCCACACAGAGAAAACGCTACGGCCGAATGAGTATGATTCCGGCCATGCAAAAGCAATAGTAGTTTAAATAAACAGCCAGTGGTTTGATGTCTCCTGCCCAGGACTTTTTTCTTTGAGCTCTAAATAATAGTTCGCGTCTCATGTAATCTCATTCGACATTCTTCACCTTCAGTGCGTTTCGTGGAAGTGAATCCTCATTTCTCTTTCTAGGAAACGGCAATTCACAGTAGAACCGCTAATATTCTTATTACTGATCCAGGAATTTTGGCTTGTAAAATTCGTTGAATTTACAAGATATTTATTATTTAAAAACAGAAAAAATAACAAACAAACAAACAAAAAATCATCAGAACAACAGGAAAGATGAATGATTTAATCCTTTTATACTCACCAAAATAACATGAGGGGGAGGGGATTCATGTGAGTGAGCGGGCGCTGGTTTCATCTTGAACAAGTGAAACTCTGCCTGTAAGATCCGTTCGCCCTCCTCTAGGTAGGAGATGTTGTAATGAAAATGCATGCGGTGGATGGAATCTGAGGGGGATAAAAAGAGAAACCAGTAGCTATAAATCATGTACTGATGGCCAAGCGAAGGAATCAATAGATTAAAATCATTGAATTCTTGTGGACAGAACGAAAAAAAAAGAACAACAACAAACAAACAAATCCCCACCGGGTATTCGAACCACAGACTCGAGATAGCGCAGTTCGTTAGTACGTTGTTCTCTCGTGGCTAGACGGCTGCTCGTCCCACCGGAGTCAGTGGTTCGAATCCCAGGTAATTCTCTTTTGATTTTTCTTTCTCTCACGTCTCACTAAAGCGCTTTGTCTACCATATTTTTTCGAGGTCTAATCCTACAAAACTGTGTTCTCTTACTTTACCGTACGATTGCCTCGTTGTTTCCTATTTATAAAAAAGAAATTGTTCCCAGAGGGAGGTTCCAACACGAGAGGCGAATATACACACCACTACGACCACATTAAGAGAATTTTCAGATGTTTCTGGTTTTAGCGAAATTGTTATTCATTTCTTTTTTAATGTTCTGTTTCAGAAACAGCAGAAGCAGATAAGAACACAGAGATAAGAGACTTTATAAGAGACCCAGACTATAACAATCCAATATTTCGCCAACATGGACTTTTAAAAAACCAACAGAAATGACAAAACAATAAACAATTACGCTGCAAAGTAAGTCATATCTTATTGGTGAGAGATTTCCACTAGTAAGATAGTCGGACAGATAATGCCCAAAATGATTACATTCGCACAATTGCTATCAAAGGCAAGACACAACCTAGTCACATTAGTATAAGAAACAATATCGAAGCACGAACAACAGCAAGAGACGTTGGCAAGTTACGGACGTGAAAATCCAAGCAGCACATTCAGCCTCGAGAAACGTTATAAAACAACTCACAGACTTTCTGGGAGTCTTGACTCAGAGGGGACCACCCCTCTTGGAGCGTCAGAAGATCAAAAGTCCGAAACGCTTTCCAGAAGGTGAAGGGAAGGGAGTCATTCATTCATTTGCATATCCTTTGGGGAACTTTGCCTCCCTAACAGCTCTCCTGTAGGCCTCTCGGTTCTTTGCCTCCCTAACAGCTTTCCTAAAGGCCTCTCGGTTCTTTGCCTCCCTAACAGCTCTCCTGTAGGCCTCTCGGTTCTTTGCCTCCCTAACAGCTCTCCTGTAGGCCTCTCGGTTCTTTGCCTCCCTAATACCTCTCCTTTAGGTCTCGGTTGTGAGCAAGATGGCCTGCTGCTGATGCATCCATTTGCAGATCATCAACGACGTCTTGCAGCCATCTTCGCCTTGGTCTTCCTCTCTTTCTTTTTCCCATTATATACCCTTCCAAGACGGTCTTCTCTAGACTATCATGATGTTTAATGTGTCCAAAATATTTAAGTTTTCTCTGTTTAATCCTCTTTACTAGCCAGCCTTCTTCAATATTAAGTTCTTGTAGTATAGATATATTTATTCTTTTTTGTGTCCATGATATTTGAAGAACTCTTCTGTAGCATTCAAAGGCATTTATGCGTTTCTCAGCTGTTTTGTTAAGGGAGTACTTCTCTGAATATCTGTTGTGTTGTGTTGTATATGTATATATATATGTCCCGTGGCATTTGCGTGCTCACTCTGGGAACCACTGAGCTGAATATACGGTTATAAAGTAGAAAACTATCACAAAGAATACAATCAACAAAAATACTCAACATGATTAACATCAATACTTTAAGAAGATTTCAAGACAGAAGTTACATTGGTGAAATCAGACGGCAAACTTTCTTCTAAACTTTACAACCACAGAGTCTCTCACGGAAACAGATGCATTCATATGTGCCTTCACGGAAATTGGAAAATGTAGGTGCGTGTGTGTGCATGCCAATCTGCCGAAGGGGAAGGGATGGGAAGTTTGTGAGCTAAAATAAAAGAATACGAAATGGAAAAAAAGAGTATTAAGACAGAACTGTCGTAAATATAACAATTTTTTTTAGAATTACTGTCTTAATCATAACAATTTTTTTGTATAACGATTGCTATCTTAATCATAACAATTTTATAACAATAACTCTTACAGCAACAACGTAATGTTGCTGTGAGCGGAATGAACTGACGGAGACAAGTTGTGGAAAATATAATCTTCTAGGGCAAAGATTTCCGTACGCAGAATTTATCTTTATGACAGACAGACAGACAGACAAGACAAGACAGACAGACAGACAGACACACACACATACATTCTGTTCTCATTACTTCTTTTGCTTTCTAAGTTCAGATACAAGCGCAATGTTGTGAACAATAAAAACGCTGAAATAGCTGACAAACGTGGCTGGGTACCTTTTTTTTTTTACGCACAACTTTTCTAAATGACAAAAGAGAACACGTGCTTTTTGCTCTACTCCCAGTTTTGTGAATGTAGTTGACGCAAATCATGTTCAGGTCACAAGACACTGCTAACTTGCAGCTGTGATGTTCACTGAAAGAAAAAGTGATAGTTCCCTCCCCCGCCCCCCCCCCCCAAAAAAAAAGAGGGTTGGGGGTAAAAAAAAAAAATGTGAAAGGTGGTGGTGACGGACAGAAAACAAGATGTTCATATAGATCTTGGTTTCAAGTCGAGGCGAAGTTGAATGAACTGAATCACTGGTTCTTAAAGTGGGTGGGGGGGGGGGGTAACCGCCTCTCCCTCCTCACCCCTCGCCCCTTTCCCTTGTTGATAAGATCAGAGAGTGGGTGGTGTGGGGTTATGGAAGGGAAAATGGTGAAGCACCCACTGAAAGAAGGAAGTTGTTTTTTTTTTTTTTTTGGGGGGGGGGGGGGGGGGCTAGAGTCGTGGCCTGGGAGACAAGGGATCGCCTGTCTGTAACAAACAAAAAAATGTATCTGGAAAAATGAAATACCTTCCGGTTAACGGGACAAAGATATCATGTCTGAGTGGCGAAGTGGTTAGTGCACTGGTCTCTCATGGCGAAGGTCGGGGGTTCGAATCCGGCCTGAGTCGCCCCGTTCACCCAGCTGTAGAAATGGGTGCCCGACTTCTTCTGGAGTTGGGGAAGGAAAGGTGACCAGGCGTGATACTGACCATATCACCCTCTAGTGTGCTGACAGGTCAATGAAAATATGGGCATTAACACCACATCCCTTTGTGCCTCTAAGGCATGAGAGGATTACCTTTACCTTACTTTACCTTTCTCTCAAAAGTTCATTTTATAATTATTGCAGAAAGAAAGGAAGGAGAAAGAAAGATATACTTCGCAATCATCATAACAGAAAGGTGTGCGAAAGTTCGCAAACTGATATTTAACTCTTTTACCACCAGACCACCAACAAAAAAATCCTAACAGAGCATAAACCATTTATGACACACATATCCTCTTTGTTTTTTCATATATAAATTATATGATGCATGCGTTTAACTTAAACTGTAGTTTAAAGTTTGATTCTTCATAATTATAACAGAAGGAGTTATTTTACTTGTAATCCCCCTTCCTTTTTTCCCCTTCCAACGCCACCCACGTGAGTCATATTGGGGAAAATAACTGAACACCGCCGATCACACACTGCTAAGTATTCTTCAACAGATTTCTCTCACACAAGACAAAAGGTAAGAAAGGTGTTAAGCCCGCGCCTATTTTATTACAAAAGCTGCCAAATATTCAGTCTTCTCTTCCAGGGTGAATTATGATGATTGATTACGGCAAATATTCCCATTAACCACGTGGGATGAGCAGGGTTTTTGCGCTCCCCGACGATACTACACGGCTGGAGGTGAGTCGTGCCAGATTCATGAGTGCTGTGGGTGTTAACTTGGGAAAGGAGTGCCAAAAATCCCCCCTGAATGGATGGAACATTTAATTGCAAAGAACAAAGTCAGAATATGTATGGCTCTTGCGCCTAGACAAATGATGAAGAATCTTTTCTGACGAAGCGGAACCTATTATTGAAATAATAGTCTCCCTTCGTGTAACTGAAAGATATTACCAACCCGTTAAATCGTGCACGACTTTCACACGGAAACTATAACGGGATTTCGCTATATCAGTTACAATAAATTTGCTTGCAAAAGTGAAAATGTTCACCAGAATTCACTTATGATGTTTTTTTGTGTTCGAGAAAACTTAGTTTGTAGGTATCTGCATTTGATTTCACAGTACAAGGCTTGGAATCCCAAACGATTTTAAACTTCAGTATTTGAGATTACACACCATGTACTACATCACTGGTTCCCAAACTCTTTCGAGCTGCCACCCCTTTGTTTCCCAGTCTATATCTGTAGAGTCCATGTACAGACACGAACACATATTTAAGTTCTGATCGTCCCCACTCCCCCATGTCATTTCTTTTTCCATTTCATGGATCTTCGTACTGTGCCAGGGGAACGATATCACTCATTCTGAGAACCATTTCACTAAACGAACACAAGAAACATAAGACGTAATTGGAATGTAATAAATTCATTATCTTGGTTCTAATTCACTGGGTTTTTTTTATTTTCTAAACTCTGAAATCATCTTTTTGTGAACACTAAAGAAAAAGTGTCTAGTTAAGAGAAACAGACGAGACACCATTGTCAGTAGTGGCTGAAAGGAGAAGATGGCAATGGATTGGCCACGTTATGAAAATGACAAGCAAACCTTTCCCCAAAACAGCTTTGATGTGAACTCCACAGCGTAAAATAAGCCTAGCCAACCTAAAGAGACGTGGAGACGTACACAGCAGAGAGAGTCCGTGTTCGAATCCCAGGTAATTCTCTTGTGATTTTTCTTTCTCTCACGTCTCACTAAAGTGCTTTGTCTACGATTTTTTCGAGGTTTAATCCTACAATATTTGTTCTCTTACTTTACCGTACCAAAACCTCGTAGTTTCCTATTTATAAAAAAAATTGTTCCTTAAAAACTATACCTGAAACTAACTTGATGTAATAAGTATTCGTTCGTTTGTTATTGTTGTTCAAGTTTGCACCAGACATGGCAGGAGACCGTGTGTATGTTTGTCTAGTTGGTACCTGCTAGAGAGAATGAATCTAAGCTACGGAATTTCTGTGTGTCACGACCTCGTTTCTTTCCGGGTGTCACGATCTGTCATGTCTGCTGAGCAGTTACTAAAGACTATGTCAACAAAACACCTTTTTTTGGGGTGCTAGTTGGGTAAGTCGATAGTACGCTGTTCTCTCGTGGCTAGACGGCTGCTCGTCCTACCGGAGTCCGTGTTCGAATCCCAGGTAATTCTCTTGTGATTTTTCTTTCTCTCACGTCTCACTAAAGTGCTTTGTCTACGATTTTTTCGAGGTTTATTCCTACAATATTTGTTCTCTTACTTTACAGCAGAGAGAATGCTGCTAAACAAAGGACTGGCGTGGAAGACGGCAAAGAAGACGGCGAAGGACCGACAAAGTTGATATCTCTTGCTACCAGCAGCCCTCTACGTCTTGAGCACTGACGGGACACGAGAGAAAGTGAAACAAAACAACAATTTAAGAAATGTCACAACCAGCTTGTGTGGTTCAGTGGTTAGTGGTTGCGTCTCTCAAGAGGAGGCTGCTCATTCAACTCCGGCCGGAGGATCTCCAGTTGCCCAGATGCAGAAACTGGTACCGCAGACTCCTTCTGGAGCTTTAGGAGGCGGTTGGGGAGGAAGAAAGACTGCCAGACGTGTTGCTGACCAACTGTCAGGTCAAGGAGAGCATGAAGACCAACACCACATCCCGAAGTCCCTCTGACGCATGACAGGACCAGGTTTATAAAAAGTTTTTTTAAAGCAAAACGTCTCTGTTTACGCTTGTTTGAATTACGCAAACTTAAAATACAGCACGGCAACCGTGTGACAATTTGACAAGAAAATATATACATTTTATATACAAACCGTGTACTGACATGGAATTCCCAGGGAAACAGAAATCAAGGAAACCCTAGAACTACTTAGAGAACGGAATTTATGAAAGTGCTCAGGGACAAAGGATACGCATGGAAGGAAGTGGAGAACAAATCCAAGAACAGGGGATGACTGGAGAAACTCCATCCGTGGCCTATAGTCTCACGGGAGTGACGGGCAAAGATATATATATATATATATATATATATATATATATATATATATATATATATATATATATATATATAATTTGTACTTGTTTCTTTTTATAATTACCATTACCTTGAAGATTAAAACTTGGTGAAGAAGTAAAAATGAAGTCCCCAGAGAAACCGTAGACCAACGAGTTACTTAGGACCACGAGGAAGACTTTCACAACTCTTTAGACAAGTCAAGAGAAGTCAGGGGTTACAGATCTTGATTATCAGCGGGAAAACTAAAGGGGAAAATAAACCGTGGCAGAGAGACCACAACAAACAAAAAATATCCTAGAGGGATACCCGGCGAAGATACACATGTATCCGAAAACACGTCGAGGTTTTCCGGTGAAAAAGTCCAACTCTGGCCTGGGTGGGCTACCACATCTCACCCAGCGGGTGGGCTACCACATCTCAGCCAGCGGGTGAATTACTGATATCCAAAACACGTCGAGGTTTCCCAGTGAGAAAGTCCAACTCTAGACTAAACTGGTGCAATGAAAATCACGGTGTCACGCAATCCCGCTTCTGAGACCCACCAAAAATACAGGCTCAAGCCCTGCGATAATCTGAACCTCTTGTGGTCCTCTCGTGGATCTCGTGTAGTCCTTCCGGGGACCACGGGGGGACCTATCGAGGACCACAGGAGTAAATTTGGGAGGATCGCGGGGCGGTCTTGGTGGTAGAAGCGAACGAAGAAGAAGAAGATCCTAAAGGGATAACTAGCTAACATTGAGAAAGATGGCTAACAAGCGTTATTGGAATAACTACAGAACTGTATGACAGCGAGCGTCTGTGCAGGTGAAGATGTAAAAATGAAAATGAACTGCTGGTAATTCTGAAAGTTGTTCTGCTGGAGTGAAAATAATAGATAATAAAAATCAATAATGATGAACGAACATCATTTTGTTGCTCATCATTTTCTACAATAACATCCAGACTTCCGTCGAAATGTGATACTGGCTGGCAGTAGCCAGAATTTTACTAGAATAAAAAAAAAGCAATTGCTCCTCGTCTAATTGAAAGTAGAGTTTTACTTTAAACAAACTTTTAAAAATCTCGGTGTGTATAAAAAGACTGTGAAAACATGCCACTTTACCTGTGAAATGAGAAAACGACACTTCTCCAAAACAAAATCTCTGCTCCTTTTAATCTGAGGTAACAAAATAACTTCTAAAAAAAAAAAAAGTCTGCACAGCGAAAGAAAAAAGGTGTCTTTATTTGCTGGTGTTTAAATTAGTAAAACTAGGACTATATCTAGCATTACAGAGCAAAACTAGGACTATAACTAGGACTATATCTAGCAGTACAGAGCAAAACTAGGACTATATCTAGCAGTACAGAGCAAAACTAGGACTATATCTAGCAGTACAGAGCAAAACTAGGACTATATCTAGCAGTACAGAGCAAAACTAGGACTATATCTAGCAGTACAGAGCAAAACTAGGACTATATCTAGCAGCATATAGCAAAACTATGACAATGAATAGCAGTACAGTGAAAAAGTCAAAAATAAATCAAAGACAAATGCAAACTATTTGGGTTAACCGGGTACTAGATTTCAAACCTGAGAGGAGAAGAAGACTTCTCGAGAGAGAACTACAAAAACAGAAAAAAATGCTGATTACATCTTTTAATGGGGAAGAGACATGTTGTAGAAGCAGTCCCCGTGTTGCGAACGCGTTCTATATCTAAGTCTGTATGTAAGTCAAATTTGTACGTAAGTCTGAAAAGATATGTACGGTTTGTATCTAACATCAGTTAGTTAAATACATGTATATGACGCCATTTAGTCCTTTATAGCCTGTAGTAAGGTGATAAGGCGAGACAAGTAAGGAGGCATCAGATGGTAGTATTGCTGACTGGGTTCACGCACACCCATGCCACAGCTTGGGACATGTAAGATAACAAAGTCTGCAGGACATACTCCGACGGGCAACCCAGAATCAACAAGTCCGTAGTGGCAATACATGCGGAGTCCAAACTTGTAATTTGTACTTGTACTTGCACTTGTACGAACTCCCTGTAACTGCGAGCTGTTGTTCTTTGCAGCCGATGCTGTAAAGGTGTTGAGGCACAACATCGTATCGGCATGGGAACGGGTTATGGCGGCTACTTTTTCAGTCTCAGAGTACAGTTAAAAAGTAGGGGGTGTGCACTGCTGCTTTAGCAGACTCCATCACCATGGGGATTATAGCTATCCCTGCCCGGTTAGCCAAGGATAGGCCAGTTACTGTGGGTACCACGGAGAAGTGGGACACGGTCTTGGTCAGCTATGGTTCGCTAACCCTGACGCCGGCTTGTCAGCTACGGGTCGCTGATTGCCTCATCGGACAGCGTCTTCACCCCCTACGCGGAGTCCCAGCACATTCTCTTATGATTCAAACAAACTTTTGATGGTAAGAACCTGAGGACGACAACTCTTTGTAAGCGAATTATGATTATGATGGTATGTAATATCTCAAATTACGGTGGAGCCCAAGAGAAAACGAATATACAGGCAGCAAACAATTTAGGCCAGGTATACCGCCACACACACACACGCGAGCGCGCGCGCAAAATAGGAGACACTGTCTTGTTTCCCTCTGGCTCTGCCATAAGATATGATCAGCACAAACATAACAGCTCGCTTCCAGAGCCAGGCTCAGATTATTTCATACTTTCAGCACAAAAACCAAAACCCCAAACTTTCCTTCAATTTCCCGTGCGTCTGAGTTCACATTCACGGCTCGTGTAGAAAGTTCCTTGATTCAGGAGAGATCAGCTTAATATATTAAATGGGAAAACAAGGGAAGCAACCCTTAAATCCGAACAACAAGGGAAACAACTCACGAAAATCTTATCTTGTTACAAACAATAAACTATATTGTATAGCTTTTACTTCTTTATACATTAAAAACAGCGGCAGCAATAACGAGAACAACAACTAAACGATGTTAGAGGGGTCTTTCGTAAGTAACTGCGAGCTGTACGTAAATCAGATGTTCGTCACTCGTGGACTGCCTATACTTGTACGGAAAGTTAAATTCTCCTTGCCTATTGTCTAGATGTTTCTCTAAAAGCCTCCTCTCTTATCTTAGTCGGAAGCCCCTTGCCTCTAAGAAAACTTCTCAAGTTTGAAACTCGAGGATTTAACCTGGAGTGTATCCCGCCTCAGGCCACACAACAGTCTATGTAACAACAAGTCTATGTACAAAGACAATAGTCTCCACATAAAGACAACTCCACAACAGTCTATGTAACAATAAGTCTATGTAAAAAGACAACAGTCTCCACATAAAGACAACTGACTCCATAACAGTCTATGGAACAATAAATCTATGTAAAAAGGCAACAGTCTCTACATAAAGACAACTGACTCCACAACAGTCTATGTAACAATAAGTCTATGTAAAAAGATAAAATTCCAGTTTCCATGCTATTAAGGCATATTAGGGAATACTGTGTTAGGCGTATATTTTCCACGACCTTCTGAATATGAAAGCGTGATGTAGTCAGTATCACGCCTGGCCGCTGTACCTTCCCAGATATATATATATATGTATGAAGTAAGTTGGACTCTTAGCAATGCATACAGTATAGATTCCCGGTTCTCCGCGCTCTGCTAATTCGGCATTTTTCAGTAATATCCATGTTCATTAGCTTCCATGCTTTTTATAGTAATATCCATGTTCATTAGCTTCCATGCTTTTTATAGTAATATCCACGTTCATTAGCTTCCATGCTTTTTATAGTAATATCCACGTTCATTAGCTTCCATGCTTTTTCAGTGTTTTCAACCCCACACAGTCAACAGCTGAGCTGGGGGGTAGGCCCCAGGGACCATGTTATTGCTATGCTGCCAGGTCGAGCACTATTGCTCCTTCAGCATACGTCAGATACAGATTACCGTGGTCTGTGACAATCATGTGTGACTATTATTGTTGTGCTATTACGTTATGTTATTCATTCATTCATTCATTTGCATGTCCCTTGCGGAACTTTGCCTCCCAAACAGCACTCCTGTAGGCCTCTCGGTTGTGAGCAAGATGGCCTGCTGCTGTTGCATCCATTTCCAGATCGTCAACGATGTCTTGCAGCCATCTTCGTCTTGGTCTTCCTCTTTTTCTTTTTCCCATTATGTTATTATGGTGTCCAAAAGACGAATTGTGAACGGGAAAAAATGGTCTTGACAGCTGGGGTTTTTTTTTTTGTGCTGCTTGTCATGACAAAGACATCTCTAATTCTGCATCATACGTCCTGCTGGTGGATCAGATATTAAATATTATCAGATATTAAGTACTATCAGATATTAAGTACTATCAGATATTAAGTACTATCAGATATTAAATACTATCAGATATTAAGTACTATCAGATATTAAGTACTATCAGATATTAAGTATTATCAGATATTAAGTACTATCAGATATTAAGTACTATCAGATATTAAGTACTATCAGATATTAAATATTATCAGATATTAAGTACTATCAGATATTAAGTACTATCAGATATTAAGTACTATCAGATATTAAGTACTATCAGATATTAAGTACTATCAGATATTAAGTACTATCAGATATTAAGTACTATCAGATATTAAATACTATCAGAAATTAAATATTATCAGATATTAAATACTATCAGATATTAAATACTATCAGAAATTAAATACTATCAGATATTAAATACTGTCAGATATTAAATACTGTCAGATATTAAATACTGTCATATATTAAATACTGTCAGATATTAAATAGTATCAGATACTATGGTTACATATACATTTTAATCCAAAAAAGAAATGTGTGTGTGTTGGGGGGGGGGGGTAACAAAGGTGTGAGAAGACCTGATTTAAAGTGATAATTAAGCTACTTCTTCTTCTTCCTCTTCTTCCTGAACCGCGAGCTGCTGCTGTTTGCAGGCGATACCGTGAAGATGGTGAGGCACACCATCGTGTGGGTAGGGAGAGGGTTACTGTGACTATTTTTTCCAGCCCATGAGTGGAACTAAAAAGCCAGGGGGCGGGTGGGTGTGCAATGCTTCTTTAGCAGACTCCACCACCATGGGGGATTATAGCGATCCCTTGCTCCGCTAGCCAGGCTAGACCTGTTGCTGGAGGTACCAGGCAAGAGGTGGGACAGGGTTTTGTCGGGCAAAGGTTTGTCAACCCGGACGCTAGTAAGGTTTGCCAACCCGGACGCTAGTAAGGTTTGTCAACCCGGACGCTAGTAAGGTTTGCCAACCTGGACGCTAGTATGTTAAGTATGGTTCGCTACCAAATCGGACAGTGTCTTCAACGCGGCCCCCCCCCAACCCCTTTCCTTCCAGCCCCCGAAGTCCCGTAATAAAGAAAGGCACCAAAGAAATGTTTCTGTAAAAATCCGGCTCGGAAAACTTAGGTAACTGTTTATCTAAGAGATTTATGTGTGTGCACCCTGCTTCTAGAAGGTTTATGAAGCTGTGTTTCACAGCACGAAAAGAATATGAAGCCATGATATTCTTATGTTGGCAGAGAAAATTCATTTCAGTTTTGTTTTTTTTTTCAGATTCTTTAAACTCATGTCTAACTATATATAACTGGGATCAATATGATCGTCATTTTAAAAAAAACTTGGTTTATGTACTGATAAGAGGAAGACCAAAACGAAGATGGCTACAAGACATCGTTGATGATCTGCAAATGGATGCCGCAGCAGCAGGCCATCTTGCTCACAACCGAGAGGCCTACAGGAGTGCTGTTTGGGAGGCAAAGTTCCGCAAGGGACATGCAAATGAGTGAATGAATGATGTGTACTGATTAATTTTATCTGCACAGTATTCTGGTGTACCCCGCCGTGCAGTGTGTCGACACTCTCTGGTTTCATAAACATTTTTCCCTGTCATTTTGTGTCAGGTACGTAATTTCATAGACTGGTCGAGTGGAACGTAACAGAAACGAAGATCGTGCCCATTGCCTTCCCAAGCTAACGTCTCACTGTCTAGTCTGTTATTCTCATGTTAAAGCAAGCTAAACTCCTGCACACATTATAGTGGTGTCAAGACCCCCACTGTCCAAATTCGCGACAGCTGCCAAACAGGTGTAAGGTATTGTGCCGGTAGACCATTTGTACACTGTGTCACTGCAGGTGAGAATACAGGTGGCAGCGACACACTTCCCAAGTCAAGTTAAGAATGAAAGGGAAAATAAAACACCTGTACTTTATTTTACCTAGATCTGATAACACTAATCCGTAATTCAGAAGACACTTTAAACATCATTCACACAGTCCGAACCCCAAGGATAACCCCCAACATTTGGAATGAGATGAATTAGCTACCTATTGATTATGTCCCGTTACATTGCCCTATATACTGTTCGCATCACACATTCCCACCGTCCGACAACCCAAATGTAAAACTGTAATCCACCAACTCTTTGACTTTATTAGAACATCTTTTCTCCCTTCGCTCCGTGACACGTTAACACCTTCTATTCGGGCAATAAAATAGAAAACATTTACCTGTCACTGAGTCAGTGGGCAAGAGCCAACGGGCAAAGTAGACCCTTTAAAATTACGTAAAGCAAGAACTATTTATTACCACTACTTTCATTGTCTCCCTTTGTCAACGGGGGGGGGGGGGGGTGGGGGGGGGGGGGGTCCTAAGCCAGTGGCTCTCAACCTGTGGTCTCCACATCACAAATGGGTCTGCGGCTGCGTTATCGATTTGGTATTAAGTTTTCATGAACAGAATAGGCCAAGCAGAGACTACATTTCAGGTAATGAGAAACATATTATGCAACACATCCTTATCAACGGATGTTAGAAAACGAGTTATAAAATGCTATATTGAACCTATCTTGTTATATGGAAGTGAATCATGGACAATAGGCAAGTCTGCACAAAAATCATTGGAAGCAGCAGAAATGTGGTTCATTAGAAGAATGTTGTAAATCCCCTGGACAGCAAAAATAATTAATGAAGAATGTATGAGAAGAGCTGGAGAGACCACAACAAATCTTGTCCAAAAAATAAGAGAGAGAGAGAGAGAGAGTGAATGAATGAATGAATGAATGGATAATCTTTATTTTTCAGGGGTAAAGAATTGGGCACGCAGGCTCGTCTTACATTCTGCCCTTCATCACTCCATCTTTCATTCTTCCCACACACTTGATTTAGTACAAAAATACAAATTAAATTAGTAAAAACATATCAAAAGAGTGTAAGATTTAACTACTACATTCAAGGTAAAAGAGAAGAAGTAATTAACCTAATAAAATAGCACTCACGCACACATACGCACGCAGACATATACATAAATAAAAATACACTGTAAATACAGATCTTCTAACATATGTGTTTTTTTTAAACAAACATTAAAATAATTTCTAACAATATCTAACAAGTTGCTTTTCTAACTATGTCACTGAAGTACTTGATGGTTTACGAGCCATGTGTTGAGAGAGAGCTGGCTATTTTATGGAGGCATATAATTACAAGCAAGTAAATAATGAAACAGGAGAGACAATGTACTTTCATAGGACATGCAATGAGAAGAGGGGGCATTGAAAATATTATAACAACAGGAAAAATAGAAGGAAGAAGATCAAGAGGAAGACCAAGAGAAATGATACTGGACAGTCTGATGGGATGGTATGAAAGGAGATCACCAACTGAGCTGATGGCCTGCATGAAGGATCGGGTATTCTGGAGAAGCATAATAGCCAACGCCAGTCGGCACGGAACCTGATGATGATGATGATTAAGTGACATCTGTAGTATATAGACAGTTAAGAGTTTATGACTTTATGATACTGCATATAAGATGGTCGTTCTCAATTTATATGTAATTAGAAAAATGGCCTTGAATGTACAAAGGTTGGGGACCACTGATCAAGGTCACAATATAATATGCTTCGGAAAACAACAACACGTTTCCCGTATGTAGTATACAATAATAAAGAAGTGCCAGTGAAGAGGAATCAAAAGTGCGCTAAGTAAACTCTGTTGTGTAAGCAGTATTAAAAGTGCGTTAAGTAAACTCTGTTGTGTAAGCAGTATTAAAAGTGCGCTAAGTAAACTCTGTTGTGTAAGCAGTATTAAAAGTGCACTAGGTAAACTCTGTTGTGTAAGCAGTGTTAAAAGTGCGCTAAGTAAACTCTGTTGTGTAAGCAGTATTAAAAGTGCGCTAAGTAAACTCTGTTGTGTAAGCAGTATTAAGTTGTGGATGTACTAGGCGTAACTCAAACCGGGACACCTACCACACTTTTTTTTCCCCTCAAACAGGAACAATTTTGAGAAAATACTCACAACAGAAAATAAAACCTACTAGGAGGAGTACCTATGACAGAAAAGGCTAAATAAAGAAGTTGTTTAAACAACAACAACAACAATGAGTTAAAAGCAGTTTTAAATAACTCAACTGAACGCCCACCATGGGCTACTGAAAATTCAGAAAAGCACAGTTCACATTTCTCTTTGTCAATACGATCACAAACTTTTTTTTTCAGAAACGGATTATCCTTTTTTAATTCATCAGTAAACATGCAGTTTCTTTATGGCGTTCTGGAGAGTAAATTTAATGTACAGTACAGAATAATGGCAAATGCCGACTCGTAATTTGAACACAACTAAAAGAGGACATGCGCAACAATGACGTGGCCAGTGTAAATTTCAGTGTAGCCAACTCTAATTGAAACAAAATATCTACAAAATGAAATAAAAATATCTGGATCTCATAGGCTACATGCTATTATAAATTCTCAGAAAAATATCTGGATGAAAAACACATGCCCTAAATTTTGGGGGAAAACATCTAGAGAACTTTAAAAGTACTTAGATCTAGATACAAAATATTTAGATTGACAACAGTGAGTATGACAGACGGGATATTTTAGTTGCCAGGTCGTCATTTTACCAGAGGCTTCATTATTTCTTTACTTCTTGTATATTCGGCACTTTAAAAATTGTACCAAATAACCGGGACAAAATGACAAACTGGCCGGGACGCAGGGACCACATCATCAAACCGGGACAGTCCCGGTCAAAGCATGTCAGCTGTGGGTATCTGACTGTCCAAAAAAAAAAAACGGACAGCATCTCACCCCCCTAGCTTCTCTGGAATGCAGGTATAAATTAGTAACAAGACAGTTGAGTAATGTTTCCCTTGTTTCTTCATCAGAGCAAAGAAAAGGAATGGAACTGAGAACGCAAACTATGAGTACTTGAAAAAGTGCAAAATTTCATCAACAGCAATTTGTTTTTAAAATCACTGGGGCCTTGAGGTAGTGCTGTGAACACATTTGCAGTGCCCTCATCATTTGAGGGTTCCGCTATGGTCGAATAGTTACAGACGCAGATTATTCGTGCGATGTTAGTGGGTTCTGTCCCCTGACCGGCACCCCTGCACCATCCCTCTATTCGGTCACGATTCTCATGTGCTACGGAGTACATGCGACGTAGTGACATCTTCCTTAGTAGGAGTAGGTTCGAACACTAATGGACTGGAGTTATGCAGATGATATAATTGAGTTGCTGAATAGGCACCATGTGCTTCAAGAATCTGTCATGCTGAACGTCCATAAGTGTTGTTTGTGCTGTCTTCAAAGTTGGCTGCTCAAGAGCAGAGAGGCCAACGTCACCAACAGAAGCTACGGTAAAAGTATTAATAAAGATTACAATTGTCCAAATAAAATGTCAAAATAAAATGTCCAAATTCTCTCTCTCTCACTCTCTCTCTCTCTCTCTCTGTCTCTCTCTCTCTCTATCTCTCTATCTTTTAATTTTTCTCTGAACCTTAAGTGCCGAGGGCACATTGGGCTTCCGCAAGGGTTTTCCACAAATGTCTGTCCTTTGCCTTTTTTTCTGCTCTTGCCCAGGTGAGCCCTCTATTGCTCAACATCCTCTGTGCTGTTCTCCTCCATGTCTCTTTTAGTCTACCTTTACTTCTGCTCCCCTGTGGTGTCCATCTTAGTGCTATTTCTGGTAGTGAGTTGTCAGTCATCCGGAGCACATGTCCCAATCATCGCCAGCGTCTTTCCTCAATAATTGCTGCCGGTGGCTTCATCTGCATTTCTGCCAACAAGATGTTATTACATTAGTCCAAATTACCATGTCTAAATTAACACATAAGAGGTTTATCTGTGAAATTTGCGAGATTCTAATGTTCAGTTTCGAGTAATACAGAAGTAACAGCACTCAATATAGAAGCATAATTTTAAAAAAAAAAAAAAAGAAAAAAAAAACCTAATGGCTCTTACGGGAGTCCACACAAAAGGAAGAAAGAAAACATCTGATAAGGAAGGTATTTTACAAAGAGAAAACTATTTTCATCTTTTTTATTCCCCCCCCCCCCCTTTTCTCCTCCTCCTCATCATTTTTTTCCACACGTTCTGAAGTCTTCATCACCTGTGTCGAGCGGATTTATTTTCACTTACACACGAAGTTATGGCAGTTTGTGCTCTATCCTTCTCCTTTACATATCAGACGCATCATTTACCTTACATTCTTGCCAGAGTTTCTCGCACATGCTCAAAGGCAGAAAGGGAAGAAGAAAACGAAAAGGCACAAAACGCTCGCCGCTATGTACACTTGTATTCAATAATTGTCAAGCCAATATTGACACTAGGTTTTCTCCAAAGAAAAACCGCGGCCGAATTTACATAGATACGGTGACACGGAATGTCTCTGACCTGTCTTCCTTCTGCTATAGCAAAAATCCCAGGGGTATGAAGAATTGACATAGGCGTGTCTATGACAAGCTGATTTGTGTGACTAGCAAAATTTCATCACCAGCAGTTTATTTTTAAAATCACTGGGGCCTTGAGGTAGTGCTGTGAACACATTTGCAGTGCCCTCATCATTTGAGGGTTCCGCTATGGTCGAATAGTTACAGACGCAGATTATTCGTGCGATGTTAGTGGGTTCTGTCCCCTGACCGGCACCCCTGCACCATCCCTCTATTCGGTCACGATTCTCATGTGCTACGGAGTACATGCGACGTAGTGACATCTTCCTTAGTAGGAGTAGGTTCGAACACTAATGGACTGGAGTTATGCAGATGATATAATTGAGTTGCTGAATAGGCACCATGTGCTTCAAGAATCTGTCATGCTGAACGTCCATAAGTGTTGTTTGTGCTGTCTTCAAAGTTGGCTGCTCAAGAGCAGAGAGGCCAACGTCACCAACAGAAGCTACGGTAAAAGTATTAATAAAGATTACAATTGTCCAAATAAAATGTCAAAATAAAATGTCCAAATTCTCTCTCTCTCACTCTCTCTCTCTCTCTCTCTGTCTCTCTCTCTCTCTATCTCTCTATCTTTTAATTTTTCTCTGAACCTTAAGTGCCGAGGGCACATTGGGCTTCCGCAAGGGTTTTCCACAAATGTCTGTCCTTTGCCTTTTTTTCTGCTCTTGCCCAGGTGAGCCCTCTATTGCTCAACATCCTCTGTGCTGTTCTCCTCCATGTCTCTTTTAGTCTACCTTTACTTCTGCTCCCCTGTGGTGTCCATCTTAGTGCTATTTCTGGTAGTGAGTTGTCAGTCATCCGGAGCACATGTCCCAATCATCGCCAGCGTCTTTCCTCAATAATTGCTGCCGGTGGCTTCATCTGCATTTCTGCCAACAAGATGTTATTACATTAGTCCAAATTACCATGTCTAAATTAACACATAAGAGGTTTATCTGTGAAATTTGCGAGATTCTAATGTTCAGTTTCGAGTAATACAGAAGTAACAGCACTCAATATAGAAGCATAATTAACACAAAAAAAAAAAGAAAAAAAAAACCTAATGGCTCTTACGGGAGTCCACACAAAAGGAAGAAAGAAAACATCTGATAAGGAAGGTATTTTACAAAGAGAAAACTATTTTCATCTTTTTTATTCCCCCCCCCTCCCCTTTTCTCCTCCTCCTCATCATTTTTTTTCACACGTTCTGAAGTCTTCATCACCTGTGTCGAGCGGATTTATTTTCACTTACACACGAAGTTATGGCAGTTTGTGCTCTATCCTTCTCCTTTACATATCAGACGCATCATTTACCTTACATTCTTGCCAGAGTTTCTCGCACATGCTCAAAGGCAGAAAGGGAAGAAGAAAACGAAAAGGCACAAAACGCTCGCCGCTATGTACACTTGTATTCAATAATTGTCAAGCCAATATTGACACTAGGTTTTCTCCAAAGAAAAACCGCGGCCGAATTTACATAGATACGGTGACACGGAATGTCTCTGACCTGTCTTCCTTCTGCTATAGCAAAAATCCCAGGGGTATGTAGAATTGACATAGGCGTGTCTATGACAAGCTGATTTGTGTGACTAGCAAAATGTAAGTGGTTGTACTAGCATTCTTCGAGGTAATGTAGTGCTCTTGTTTGAGAATCCAGCGTGGACTCAATTACCAGATAACTATCGTGAAAGATCTATGCTTTCGTCGTATATTCTTCAATTCAGATTATTCATAACGTATTTTTCCGTGTGGCAAGAATTTTAACAGGTACTGTCAGTGGAGAATCTGCTGCAATTGCCGTATACTTCAGCAAACAAAGACGTATGTACGTGCAGTTTTCTGTGATATTCATCCGCAAGAACTGGTTTTTTAAAGAAAAACGCATTTCAAATTCTGAATTAATTAAAGACAGTGTCAGAATCACCCAGATCGATTAGAAACAAAAAGCTAAAGAAGCAATCTGGAAATAACAATGAAAAGTGTTAGCTAATACATTAGTGGCTCAGTCAGGAACAAGAGTTGAAATAAAAGCCGGACGTGCATTAAAGAAACAAGTAAAAACATCACCCCCCCCCCCCCCCAACCAAACACCAAATATATAGAAGATAGCATCAATTGCACCAACCATCAAGTATATAGAAGAAAACATCACTTGTACCAACCACCACGTATATAGAAGATAACATCAATTGCACCAACCACCACGTATATAGAAGATAACATCAATTGCACCGACCATCACGTATATAGAAGATAACATCAATTGCACCAACCACCACGTATACACAAGATACCATCAATTGCACCAACCATCAAGTATATAGAAGATAACATCATTTGCACCAACTACCACGTATATAGAAGATACCATCAATTGCACCAACCATCAAGTATATAGAAGATAACATCATTTGCACCAACCACCACGTATATAGAAGATACCATCAATTGCACCAACCATCAAGTATATAGAAGATAATCTACTGCATCAACCGCCTCGTATATAGAAGATAACATCAATTGCACCAACCACCACGTATATAGAAGACAACACCAACTGCATCAACCACCAAGTGTATAGAAGATAACATCAACTGCACCAGGCACCAATTATATAAAAGATAACATCAACCGCGCCAAACACCAAATGTATTGAAGATAACTTCAATCGCACCAAGGATATAGAAAATAACAGATCCACACCAAGGATATAGAAAATAACAGATCCACACCAAGGATATAGAAAATAACACATCCACACCAAGGATATAGAAAATAACAGATCCACACCAAGGATATAGAAAATAACACATCCACACCAAGGAAATAGAAAATAATATTTTAATGCTGATTTTTTTTTAAAAAAAAGCTTAAATAGAAAAAAAGTCCCGGAGAAGAACAGAGAATATATAAAATGAGCGGAAGTTGGGGGCGGGGGGGGGGGGCCACGCTAGAGCTTAGTAATCTCATTCCTAAGTCTTCTTCAGCGTATTACTTAAATCTAATCCGGACCAGCACGTTTGTCATCATTATCGTGTGCAATCTTCCCTGGAAAAGTTGGCTGAAATGGATCTCCAGCTTCTTCTGAACCTTGCTTTCACTGTTCGGCAACTCGGCCAAACTTGACGCTAATGAGTTCTTCTTCTTCTTCTTCTGCTTCTTCTTCTTCGTTCGCTTCTACGACCAAGATCGACCCGTGATCCTACTGAATTTACTCCTGTCGTTCTCGTGAAAGCCTCATTTAAGATGGAGGCTCAGAGCATCGTTGGGGTTTGGGCCTATATTCTCGATGGATCACAGAATCGGCATTGCGTCACACAGTGGTTTTCGTTACACCAGAGAGCTAAAGAGTTAAATCTCTGCAGGTTTGCCAGCTTCCAGAAAGTCAAAATCATATTCAGCTGAATACTTAAACCTCGACATTTTTGTAATCTTGATTAAATACGGTAGCCGCTTTAATCTTAAATGAAACATCACATTTTTAAGTACTGGGTTTCAGAACTTCGAATGACACTTCGCATTTGACTTGTAGTGCTTCCGAATTACAGAGCTGCACTGAATGTGCACTTCACTGTTAGTATTTCTAAACTACAGAGCTGCACTGAATGTGCACTTCACTGTTAGTATTTCTAAACTACAGAGCGGCACTGAATGTGCACTTCACTGTTAGTATTTCTAAACTACAGAGCTGCACTGAATGTGCACTTCACTGTTAGTATTTCTAAACTACAGAGCTGCACTGAATGTGCACTTCACTGTTAGTATTTCTAAACTACAGAGCTGCACTGAATGTGCACTTCACTGTTAGTATTTCTAAACTACAGAGCTGCACTGAATGTGCACATCACTTTTTGTATTTCTAAACAACAGAGCTGCACTGAATGTGCACTTCACTGTTAGTATTTCTAAACTACAGAGCTGCACTGAATGTGCACATCACTTTTTGTATTTCTAAACAACAGAGCTGCACTGAATGTGCACTTCACTGTTAGTATTTCTAAACAACAGAGCTGCACTGAATGTGCACATCACTTTTTGTATTTCTAAACTACAGAGCTGCTCTGAATGTGCACTTGATTTACAGTATTTGTGCGCCATAGAGCTGTACTGAATGTCCACTTGATTTTTTTTGGGTACTTTTTGACTGATTACTGACTATCTGCGCATGTCCAGGAAAGTATTTAAAATATAAGCAACAGCTAAGAGAGAAATAATGTTCATATTTTCTCATGAAAAACTAAATATTCTTTGAAGTTGTTTATGTGTTCATTCTATACGTTTAAGGCCGTTGTAACTGACAACCCAGCGCTAGATAAACACGAGTGAAAGCAGGTTGCAGCAAGCAAGGTCTCCCAGACGAATTTTGTAAAGTGGCCTCATTAAAACAGGGGAAGCCACCTGGGCCCCCAAGGAGGTCCACTAACTGGACCTTCGAGGCGGTGCACTGACCGGACTTTCAAGGCGATGCACTGACTGGACCTTCGAGGCGGTGCACTGACCGGACTTTCAAGGCGATGCACTGACTGGACCTTCGAGGCGGTGCACTGACCGGACTTTCAAGGCGATGCACTGACTGGACCTTCGAGGCGGTGCACTGACCGGACTTTCAAGGCGATGCACTGACTGGACTTTCGAGGCGATGCAATGACTAGACCTTCGAGGCGATGCACTGACTGGACTTTCAAGGCGATGCACTGACTGGACCTTCGAGGCGGTGCACTGACTGGACCCCCTTTCACTTGGCTTAGCAATAAGTGATCGTGTGTTGTGAATTCACGGGTTGTCATTTATTTCTATGGTTAAAAGTAAAAACATTAAGTTTTTATTTCTTGTAAAATGGAATTCCATACACGTTTCGGTTAACAGCGTGCGTTTTTGTGCATCATCGGCGATAGCTAGACTCCATGCAAAGAGATGGCTAAAAGTTGTGCGTTGAAATATTGAGGACGCTGTCATAAGAGCTCCCAATGGAAATGATCTTGATGTTCCAGACAGCTGTACTTGACAGAAATCTTGAAATAAACCAACTCTGATTCGGTTGGATCTCTCTACTTTTCGGAAAGGACGTAAGAAAACAGGCTGTTCAACAAGGCTGCACTACTAACCAGTGCATGCCGATATTTACTTTGCTGCTAAGGCTATAATATCGAAAATACATTGTTCTCTGGAGCATGCCCCATTCATTCATTCATTCATTTGCATGTCCCTTGCGGAACTTTGCCTCCCTAACAGCACTCCTGTAGGCCTCTCGGTTGTGAGCAAGATGGCCTGCTGCTGTTGCATCCATTTCCAGATCGTCAACGATGTCTTGCAGCCATCTTCGTCTTGGTCTTCCTCTTTTTCTTTTTCCCATTATGTATCCTTCCAATACGGTCTTCTATAAATTATCATGACGTTTAATGTGTCCAAAATATTTAAGTTTTCTCTCTTTAATCCTCTTCACTAGCCAACCTTCTTCAATATTAAGCTCTTGTAGTATAGATATATTTGTTCTTTTTTGTGTCCACGATATTTGGAGAACTCTTCTGTAGCATTTACATTCAAAGGCATTTATGTGTTTCTCAGCTGTTTTGTTAAGTGTCCAGGTCTCACAGGCATATGTTGCTATGGGAAAGATGCATGCCCTTAAAAATCTTATTTTTGTGGTTCTGTCTGCTCCTCTCCACAGATTCGTTATTTGTTTTATTTTCTGAAGAGCGATAGATGTCCTCCTTTTAATTTCCCTCATTGTATCTCCATTATTAGTTAGTAGCGATCCAAGATATTCAAAACTCTCCACTTCTTCCAGTTTTTCCTCATTGATATATATTTCAGTTGCCTTGTTTGTTTTGTCAGTTGTCATCACTTTAGTTTTCTTTGCATTAAGATAGAGGTTCTGCTCTTCGCTGTTCTTGCGGACTGACATAATTAGTTTTTCCATTCCTTTTTGTGTTGTGGACAGCAATACTGTGTCATCAGCATATCTAATCTCTGGTATTTCATAACCTCCAACTGTTATCTCTCTCTCTCTGAACCTTAAGTGCCCAGGGCACATGGGGCTTCCGCAAGGGTTTTCCACAAATGCCTGTCCTTCGCCTTTTTTTCTGCTCTTGCCCAGGTGAGCCCTCTATTGCTCAGCATCCTTTCTGTTGTTCTTCTCCATGTCTCTTTTGGTCTACCCTTACTTCTGCTCCCCTGTGGTGTCCATCTTAGTGCTATTTTTGGTAGTGAGTTGTCAGTCATTCGGAGCACATGTCCCAACCATCGCCAGCGTCTTTCCTCAATAATTGTTGTCAGTGGTTTCATCTGCATTTCTGCTAATAAGATGTTATTTCTTATGGTGTTTGGCCAAAATATTTTTCTAATTCTTCGTAAACATTTAGTCTGGAAAGAATTCAACTTGTTTTCTATGGTTTTGGTGATTTTCCAACTGTTATGGCATCGTAATATTCTGTCTACATCTTCTCTAACATTCCTCATTATATTTTCAGTATACAAGTTAAATAAGTAGGGCGACAATATGCACCCCTGCCCCAGTGAACGGTTATTATCTTTACCGTGTTTAGTACATAAGCTTCAGCACTGATACACATATCTCGAGAGCGGATACTTCAAGCCACATCGGAAAGGATTTTAAAGAATCACTGGAGACACGTCAGCTTAAGTACAAAAAAAAAAAAAAGCTTTCTTCTCTTCCAGAACTATACGTATCAAATTTCATTTGGCAAGCGCTCTCGGCTGACGTTCGGACAAGTCCTAAAACAGTTTATAACTGCAGTCTACCTATCTCTATTACATGGATGTATTTTCTTGCCTGAACAAAAAAAAAGTCAGGATATTTAAGAGTAATGTCCTAAGTGTTATACTCTAGGAAGTCTTCTTCTTCTTCGTTCGCTTCTACCACCAAGATCGCCCCGTGATCCTACTGAATTTACTCCTGTGATCCTTGATAGGTCCTGTGGTCCTCCTGTGGTCCCCGAGAGGGCCACAAGAGATCCCCAAGAGGACCACAGGAGGTTCAGAGTATCGCGGGGCTTGAGCCTGTATTCTTGGTGGGTCGCAGAAGCGGGATTGCGTGATACCGTGGTTTTCGTTGCACCAGTTTAATCTAGAGTTGGACTTTTTCACCGGAAAACCTCGATGCGTTTTGGATATTAGTATATCCCCGCCGGGTGAGAGGTGGTTCCCCATCCAGTCCAGAGTTGGACTTTCTCACCGGAAAAACCTCAACATGATTTGGATATAATATATCCCCACCGAGTGAGAAGTGGTTGCCTGTCTAGACCGCCTTGTTCCAGTGTATCCAACTTCAGCATTTTGTGGTCGTGGCCGCTACCCTTCCTGGTGGTGACCAGGTCAGAGCTTTCGTCGAGAGGACGAATCCTCGCCACTAGTGAGTTTCACCTCTGGGTTAAGCCAGTTTAGACATATTGCCCCAGTATGAGTGTATATAAGAAGTGGTCAGCCTCTAGAGCAGATGTGCTGTGGTATGAGATGTGATATGAGTAACCCTCACCGCGAGTCTACTGGCCATATCAATTAAACTTCACTTAATCCTTTCCATCACCTTTTTCATTGCGGCGCCGCGCGGCAACCCTAATCACATTTTTCTTCACGGCCGGGAGGAATTTCACCCCACGCGCGGCAGCCCAAGAATCTCGTCAGCATAGTACTCTAGGAAGAGAACTGTAAACATACAGCACGAAATGAAAATGCAAGATAGAACAAAACTGATTGTTTCAACAAAACAAAACAAAAAACAAAACAAAACAAAAATATGATGAATGAAAAAAAGATGAAGATGAAAGAATAAATATGCAGTAATATACATATATCATGCGACATTCACTGGCCAATTTCATTATAAAGATATATACGACGATACTTCACACAAACTGGGACTAACAAGAGAGTCCAATGTTAACTTTATCTGAAGCAAAAATTCCATCATTCGTGGTACAATTATACAACTAGTTCTCATACGAAGTTCACAATGACAAATTTAACATTTTTTCTCTTCGGGCGCAACGTAGTGGTTAGAGCACTCGTCTAGCAATCGAATGATCGAGGGTTCGAATCCAAAGCTGAGTGGGATTTTTTTTTTTTGTTGTTTCCGACCAATACGGCCTCGAGGTTGACAGCTTCGTAAAATGGGTACCAGAGAAAATCTGGGAAGGAAAGGCAGCGAGGAAAGGAACTGGCCACCGTACTTCATACACTAATGGCCCATCATAATGAGGTCTCTAACGCTTCATTCCCTACGGCATTTGCTGTGGGACTATTTTACCTTTTTACCTGCAAAACAGTGCAAAATGTTTTGGAGCACACAACTCACCGGCTTTCAATTAAACAAATTCCTGTACAATGAAAATCTAGGAACCCCAAGACTTCCCTAATATGCATAAGTTACTTGGTTCAGAATTTCATGAGAAAAAAAATCACATATATAATTAATGTGTGCTCTTCATCATGATCAAAAGAGAACGATTTATTTCTCCCGACAGTACACGTACGGGACATTTATAGATTATCACGACGTTACATGAACGATAACATAACTACACAAGTAGACAGTTTCCGACATTACCCGCCAAGACTTCTCTTAGACGAAACATAAATACTGCATTAAAAAAAAACTTACATATATGAGATGGCTCGGGGTGGAGATCATTATCTGACAAAATCTTGCTTACCACAGCCACAACACAGTGTCCAAAGAATTAAATTTTCACAATTTATAACTTCGTTCGTTCACGAGACCAAGGCTCCCCGCCACCCGGCCAAAATTTCCAAAACAACTAGCTACACACACTCGTAAATGGAAACTACACATCAGTGCATAAAAAGTGGAGCGATCCGTTTCAGACGGTTCGTACTCCACCAGCTAAAACTACAATGCTGGACACTCACCAAAAACTATAGAAAACAAACCGAATTAATTCCAAAACCAAAAATTATAGAAAACAAACCGAATTCATTCCAAAACCAAAAACTATAGAAAACAAACCGAACTCATTCCAAAACCAAAAACTATAGAAAACAAACTGAATTCATTCCAAAACCAAAAACTATAGAAAACAAACCGAATTCATTCCACAACCAAAAAACTGTAGAAAACAAACCGAATTCATTCTAAACTAAATATTGACGTAGAATTAGAAGAATATTTCAGTCAAATACAATAAGAAATAAAACTACAGAGGAGTGTCCTTACTACAAACAAGCTACAAAACAATACCTATTATATTTTTAAACAGATTAAAACCATACACCGAGAACATACTGGGAGACTATCAAGCAGTTTTTAGGGAGAATAGATCAACAGTAGACCAAATATTTTATCTACGTCAAAGAGCAGAAAAATACTCGAAATATGGACATGAAGTACATAATATCTTCACTGGCCTTCAAGAAAGCCTATGACAGTATAGACAGAAGCAGCTTATGGAAAATTATGAAAGAATTTGAGATGTCTAATAAATTAATCAATTTGACTAGAAGATACATAAAGTATAGTATTATATAAAGGAAGAAAGTCATAACCCTTAAATATAAGAACTAGTTTAAAACAAGGTGATACATTATCCCCATTACTATTCAACCTCGCACTAGAAAAAGTAATCAGAAATATGAAAGAAGAAAGCAGTACAGAAGAAAAAGCTAAAATACCTGAATACGCTGATGACATCGACCTAATTGGGGGAAACTATGCAATAAGTCATCAATACCTGCATACACCTGAGAGATGTGGCACTAACAGTGGGCTTGACCATTAACCAAGATAAGACAGAGTATATGAAGATATCAAGAGACTAGATTCAGAACGATCCACATTATATAAAAGCTGGACATATGATCACTAGAAAAGAATAAACATTTAGGCACAACCTTCAGCACAAGCAACGTAGTATGCAGGAAATTAAAAGCAGGGTACAGACAGGTAATAAAATATACTTCGCCTTGCAACATTTGTTAAAATCCAAAATCCTGTTCCAAACACCAAAATAAGAATATACGAAACTATAATAAGACGAGCCCTCATTTACGAATCAGAAACGTGAAGTACAGCAAAGAAAGATGAACATTTGCAGATCTTTGAGAACAAGATCCTAATAAGAATCTTTGGGTCCATAAGAGATACCAACAGAGGAGAACGGAGAGCTAGAAAGAACACTGAACTGAACAGGTTATTTAAATCCCAATGAATTATAAATGTCTTGAAACTAAACAGACTACGCTGGTTGGGCTTTGTAGAAAGAATGGAAGAAAACAGACAAACAAAAATTATGTATGCACAAGAGATGAGCGAAACAAGACAAAGGGGTAGACCAAGATAGAGATGGAAAGACAACATCTAAAAGGATATAAAAGGAATTGGTATCATTACTCTTAAATATCCTGATTTCCATCTTCATGCTTAGTTTTTTAGATTTCCATATAGTCTACAGCATTGCAAAAGCCTGGTTTGCTCTAGTAAATCTGCTGTTGATGTCCTCTGTGCCGTCTCCATTTTCTACTACTCTAATGCCAAGATATACAAATTCATTGACCTCATCCACTAACTTGCTATCTACTCTCAGTACATTTCTGTTGTTCACATTTTGCTTCATTAACTTTGTCTTTCCTACGTTGATCTTTAATCCTATGTTGTTTGCATTCTGAGTTAGCTTGTTTATTTTATCTTGCATATCTTTGTGGCTGCTTGATAGTAGACAAATGTTGTCCGCAAAGTCAAGGTCCTCCAGCACTGTGTCGACTGCCCATTGTAATCCTCTGCTTTTGTCTGATGTTGCCTCCTTCATTAGCCAGTCTACTGTCAAGATAAATAATGTTGGCGATATTACACATTCCTGCTTCACTCCTGTTTGTACCCTAAAGCTGCTGGAGGTATGTTCTCCACAGATCACTTTGCACTGAAAACCCCTTTGATTACATTCACTATCTTATGGGGGAGGCCATGCCATCTTAGAATTCTCCACAGCGCATCTCTGTTGACACTGTCAAAGGCTTTCTCAGAATATATAAACAATGCATATGTTGTGCTATGCCACTCATTTGCCTGTTTTAATATTTGTCTAAGTATAAATATGTGGTCTATGCATGATCTTCCTTTCCTAAATTCTGCTTGCTCTTTCTGAAGTTATCCCTCAAGTGCTGGTACATTTCTGTTGATGATTATTCGGCAAAATACTTTACTGGTGAGTGGCAGTAAGGTAATGTAATCTCTAAGGTCACCCTTCTTTGATAGTTTTACTATAAATCCAGTTTTCCACTAGTCTGGAGCTTTTTCTAGACCCCAAATTTGTTGTAGTATCCGGCAGAGTTGTTTTGGTGTTTCTGCCTCTTCTGCTTTCAAATCTCAGCAGTCACTTCATCTTCACCTGACGCTCTGTCTAATTTTAGCTTCTTTATTGCCTCCTTTACTTCATTTATTTTTTAATGGCCCTGAATTTATGTTTAGCTCCGTTTTTGCTTCAGGTATGTATAGAAGATAACTTCAATCGCAATAAGCACCCAAGGACATCAACTAAATTTATCAAGAAAACAGATTATTTACACTTATTTTCTCATTTGTCAGTTACTTTCATTATGAACTGATGTTTTTAATAGTTCCATTAACGGATCTCGGACTCAAAAAAAAAAAAAAAAACACCTCAGTAGGAACAGCTTCACGTATACATCTCTAGGACGCAGTTTCATAGAAGTCAGAGATCAGTCTCTCTACTACCCCCCCCCCCCACAAGCCAACCCACTCTCCCCTTTTTTCTCTCTCTCTTTCTTATGCGTTATACATTTTCTCTCTTCCTTTCCTACTTCTTCGTCCTGTATGTTTTGTTTTTTTTTTAATGAAGAAGGTGTAACCCATAACTGCGTCCTCGTTATAATGAGTGAAGTTGTGTGTCTCCTTTTTAAAGTTAACTTTATTCTCACAGCTTGCTGCAGTAGCTTTGTATATATTTATTTATTTATGTTTGCACACGGGTGCTAGAAAACTCGTGTTACAAAATTAAAGGCGAGCAATTATGCGTCTTGCAAGAAATAAAAGAAAGCGGGATGTTATCGACAAGAAGGTGAAAGAAAATGTTTTGTCATCTTAAACTTTCTCAAGCTCGGTCTGTGTATAGTTATTTATACATGTGTTAAATTTAGTTAGTACATGTGTTAAATTTTGTTATTTATGTGCTAGACTTACACGGAATATCACTGACAGTGTGAAAGTTTTCACGAAAGATACAAAGGGGGAGAACACCAAACGGCATGAATGCCCAATTCTTTACCCTTGGAAAACAAAGTTCATGCGGTTCTCTCATCTCCCCAAACCCCCCACCTCTACCGCCTCCCCCTTCCCCCAAAGCTTAAATACATTTTCAGATACACTTCTCCACACCTGGATCACTCATACTCGAGAGAGCTGTCAACCATTAAACAGACCATTCTTCTACAGAACAAGTACCTAACACCTGGATCTCTCAGAATGTACACCCCGTCACTTCTCCTCTTGGCTTATGCTGTAGGGTAAAAGTAGAAAAAGAAGAAGAAGAAGGAGAAGAAGAAGAAAAAAATGAGTCTCTTTCATAGACACCACTCGCAAATTGCCATTTCCAGCTGTGATAGGGGCCTCCATAAATTCTGAGATCATTATGAGACCAGGTGTGAAAGCCGATCCAGGTGTGTTTGATACGATACTATGCCGATCCCTACTAAGCTATGGTGGTGGTTTTAAACAGAAAGAAGCAGGAATTCAGGTGAGGACTGAGCTTATGAATACCTGTATTTTAATCTCTTCCTTTTTTTTCTGGTAGTTCTGTGTATAATAAAACTGATTTTGAAATTCTGTTGTGGTGACTTCTTCCACACTCGTATATTAACATGTAATATGAAAAAAAAAAACTCCAGTTATCCCGAATCCGTTTGGATGTTTGGAGTAAATACAAAGGCGGTCTTGCTCATTTTACTGGCTTACCTGATGTGACATCCTTTAGTCTGTACATATGATGAATTTCCGTAATTAGAATATTCAGACAGCGAAATTTCATTTACGAGTATATTTCTGAATCATACTTTCAAAGCCAAAGGCCCCAGGGGTCCATCCAGTCTCCAAAAATGGATACCATAGAAATATGGGGAAGTAAATGAGGGCCAGGCGTGATATTGACAAAAACACACTATCATGTGCCGATGGTCTTACCGAGGCCAAACATTCCGGCGGCTCGTTCTAGCATCTGCCCGTAGTTCGAGTCACGGAAGTAACTCGTGTCATTTCTCTTTCTCTCACGTCTAAAGTGCTTTATCTGCCCGAGGGCTAACCATACAACGCTGTGCTCTAACATTAAGTGGTAAAATTGCAGCAACCAGGGCACTTCATGAGCACCAAAGGCACTTCATGAGCAACGAAGGCACTTCATGAGAAACGAGGGCACTTCCTGAGAAACGAGGGCACTTCCTGAGCAACAAGAGCACTTCATGAGCAACGAGAGGTGTTCCACGAGCAGCAAAGGCACTTCATTAGCAACGATGGTACTTCATGAGCAACGAGGGCACTGCATTGGCAGCGAGGGCACTTCCTTATGAATCAGGACACTTCATGAGCAACGAGGGCACTTCCTTAGCAACGAGAACACTTCATGAACAACAAGGCACTTCATGTGCAACAAGGGCACTTCCTTAGCAACGTGGGCACTTCATGAGCAACGAGGGCGTTTACGATCAATCGTGGTATACGCTGGCATAATAATATACGTGGTCGCTTCAGTAAACCTTTAAAAATGGGGGAGGAAGGAAATTTTTTTTTCAATGCAGGAACTACCCAATAAAAAGACAAACACTGTGATATTTTGGCTTTCGTCTTCATCAGACAAACAAGCAACAAAAGCAAAGAGAAATGAAAACATACATTAAGAACGAAGAACGAAACAATTAAAACTTACAAACTTTAAATAACAAACGGTTCTTCCTGGTAACTGAGGACGGTTTTGAAGCAGGTCATATTTTATTGCTTCAGCTGGTAAAATTCACGCTTCTACTTAACAAATCTGAGTAAATATAAGAATTAACGTTTCTCCTTAACAAATTTGAGTAAATATAAGAATTAATGTTTCTACTTAACAAATTTGAGTAAATATAAGAATTAATGTTTCTACTTAACAAATTTGAGTAAATATAAGAATTAACGTTTCTACTTAACAAATTTGAGTTTAAAATTATGAACTCCCACCATATGATTGTCTTTATATTAAATTTGTTTCTCTTTTTTAAAGAAAAGACGTTTAAAAGGCTAATGGTGGACTAAATGTAAATACACAATAATTAGTGTATGAGTATACGACAATACACGGAACCACTGCAGTAAAGATGTGATACCAAAATGCATAAACTAGGGGAAAAAATGTAGGAACGGCTTTATTACTTAACGAGTACACAGTTGTGACGTTTCAGCGTGAACCTTAATCATACAAAAACATCCAGGACGAAAAAAATAGAGATAGGAGATAAAATATAAATTCATATGAATGCTATGTTAAAACAAAACAAAATAATAAAATGAATAGAGCTCTTAGCCAAAACTTGTAAGAAGCTAGGGCTTGTCCGACGTTATGTGTCAGAAATACGCATGGTGGAGTGCAGAGAGTATTTAAATGGAGACTTGAGGTGTGTGATAGGTGGGTCGTAACTGAGGGTGGTGGGTGGGGAACCCGTGGAAGGGAGATAGAATGATACAATGGTAATCTAGCCGGGAGAAGGTGAAATATGTGATTATAGCTGGGGTAGAGAGGTTGTAATGTCATGTGTGTAAAAAGTGAGAAGGGAGTGGAACTTAGTGGGGAGGGATTAAGATTGTAGAAGAGGACAATATTAGGTGTAGCTGAATAACGAATTCAAACCATGTGGTTCCAGAGTCTCACATTCCTGAATGTAGCGGTTCTCAAGAGTGACACTATTTGGTGGCTGCTACCAGTAAAATGTAAATAGAGTGACATATGCACTTTAACTGCAGTTTGCTTATCTTTGTGTGCCTAGGCCAAAACGATGAAGCTGGTGAGAAAAGTTGGATAACATTAGGGACAACAGTACGCAGTTTATAAAGGGCGGAAATGCCTGCCTGCGTCGGTGAGTGTGTGTGGGGAGGGGGATTACTTCTCTGATGATCTGAGGTGTTATGTTGTTACTTCGATCTTTACAATAACAAAAGACCACTTCTCTCCATAAGAAAATAAGTATCACTGACTGGAATCAAGTGGAGTTAAATGTGGAAACGCCATTGAAAGCAAGCAATGATAACTCTTGTTGAAACAGCATATATCCAGGGGTAAAATTAAAAAAAAAATTAAAAGTACATTTTTACACGAAAGGAAAAAACAAAAACAAAAAAATTCCAGTCACAGAAAAGATCAGAAATTTAGTAAGAAATAGAAGCGAGAATTAAAAACAGTGATGAAATAAACAACTTATGTCATAAAGATATAAATACGAAAACGCTAGAATAATATAAAGCAAAAATTTTAATTGCTGCTTATGTCTTTTCTTAACTACATTACTGTCATTTTGACCATTCACCGCGTTTGTACTGTGTGTTATTTTAATATAGTATAGCGTTTACTCATTAAAGGCCACCCAAACTTTCTGAAAACACAAATCTTTTAAAGCACATAGCTACCACGCAGATATGAGGCTTTTTCCAAAGTACAAGGGGTCTGTGGCCTGAATTTGGAAACAACAGGGGGTTCGCGGACTTTAACTTAGCACCTCTGATACATAGAACACGAAATTAAGAACGTCACAGATTTTTTGCCAAGGCGTAATGGTCAACTACATCTGGGTCTGACAATAAATCTTTCTGGAGAGGCAGGCAAAGCAAAATCAACAGAAACTTATATCAGAAGCAAAAGTCATGACAGTTCTTGGCGCATATACTGTTCAAGGTCGGTCAGTGAAGACTTACAAATAAGCAACATATATATATATATATTGTTCAAGGTCGGTCAATGAAGACTTACAAATAAGCAACATATATATGTATATACTGTTCAAGGTCGGTCAGTGAAGACTCACAAATAAGCAACATATATATAATACTGTTCAAGGTCGGTCAGTGAAGACTCACAAATAAGCAACATATATATATATATATATATATATATTATATATATATATTGTTCAAGGTCGGTCAGTGAAGACTCACAATTAAGCAACATATATATATATATATATATATATATGTGTGTGTGTGTGTGTGTGTGTGCTGTTAAAAAAAAAACGCAAGAATTACGATGCTGCGATTTAAACTGACATTTGCTGATCAGACAAGGGCAAATTGCCTGAAACGTTCACTTGGAAATCAAATTCACGTGCTGACCTGAACTGTAGTCAGCAGATGATTCATGAGCACAGAAAAGCGACATTAGTCAAAACAGCATTTTGGACAATAACTCATGACAGGTTCACGAGAATCCCGTGAAACTTACTAAACACAAAACTCACTGACCATGTTACTGAATGCCTATAACAGATTGACACTCCTCGAATCAGTTCATTTGAAAATTTAATGCGCAAGTATGGCTCATCTCACTACAGAACAATGAATCATCATCATTTGACGTTTACAGGCTGGACAGTCACAAAGTGTAGTGGGCAGACAATTTAATGTGGTTAGAAGCACCATTAGTCGCCTTCAGAGACGATTTCAAGAAACTGGCTCCATTGCAGACCTGCCACGCAATGGAAGACCCATAATCGCAACTCCTGCCGAAGACCGCTTCAAATGTCTGCGTCACCTCAGGAATCAATTTGCATCTGCGTCCTAAACAGTCCAGTCAATGACAGCAGCTCGTTGAATTTCAGATCAAACGGTCAGGAACCAGCTGCACGACTCCGGTCTTTGAGCTAGAAGACCCTACAGAGGTCCTATTCCTACCGACCGGCATCGCCAGAACCGACTGCAGTGGGCGAACCAGCATCGTCAATGGACCGTTGCGAGTGATTGGAGAAGGGTTTGGTTTAGTGATGAATCATTCTTTCTGCTCCAGTGACACGATAGACGGAGAAAAGTTTATCGCAGTACCTTAGCGCTACGCCCAGAACTGTGTGGATGAGACCACGTGGTGGTGGAGAAGTACTGGTGTAGGGGACGATCAACTTCATGGAAAGAAGTGACCTGGTGCAAATTGAAGGACGCCTGAATGCCCAACGATACGTCGCTAAAATTCTTCGTCCTCAAGTCCTTCCACTTCTGGCTACACCAGGGTCGATTTTTCAGTAGGATAACGTTCGACCTTATGTGGCACAACTCACAAACAAGTTCATCGCTGACAACAATGTCCAGACCATTCCGTGGCCATCCATGTCATCAGACATGAACCACAATAGAACACTTATGGGATGAACTTAACAGACAAGTCCGCCAGCGAGACGTGGCGCCAACCAATCTCCGACAGTTGTCTCTTGCACTGCATGGTGAGTGGGCAGCCATCCCACAACATCAGATCCAACGGTTAATCGGATCCATGTCATGAAGATGTCGTTCTTTGATACAGGCCAGAGGAGGCCATAAACCTTACTAAAACGGAGGTCTCAGTCGCAAAGAATAAAAGTCCAAACCAAATTACTAGCCAGCCGTCATTTCATTGTTTAAAGTCTCTTCATGCCAAGATTGAAACATTAATTCCGTAAAATAAAATGTTGATACAAGTTTGAAATTTGGTGTCCATTACAACTACAGTAGTGTAGCGTTCTTTTTTTTAAACAGTATAAAATGAGGACATCTATCGCTCTTCAGAAAGTTAAACAACTAAAGAAGCTGCGGAGAGGAACAGACAGAACTACAAAAATAAGATTTTTAAGGGCATGCATTTTTCCCATCGCAAAATATGCCTGTGAGACCTGGACACTTAACAAAACAGCTGAGAAAAACATAAATGCCTTTGATTGTAAATGCTACAGAAGAGTTCTTCAAATATCATGGAAACAAAAAACAAATATATCCATACTATAAGAACTTAAAATTCAATACGACTGGCTAGTAACGAGGATTAAAGAGAGAAAACGTAAATATTTTGGACACATTAAACGTCATGATAATCTAGAGAAGGCCGTTTTGGAAGGGTACATAATGGGAAAAGAAAGAGAGGAAGACCACGGAGAAGGTGGGTGCCAGACATCGTTGATTATCTGCAAATGAATGCATCAGCAGCAGTGTCTTTTTTACAACCGAGAGGGCCTACAGGAGAGCTGTTAAGGAGACAAAGTTCCGCAAAGAACATGGAAATGACTGACTGAATATAAGCTGAACAGTGATTAGTAAATTGATTGGTAAATTTGTTTCTGTCATCATTCTACGCTTTACAACTAATTTCTGAGAATTCGTCTCCATATCGTTCTGCTCCTAAAAAAGTATAACTCTTTTAAATCAAATCTTTCCGTTTCTTATACTGGTGAAGTCTATAGAGGAATTTAAACTTCTTTTGTGTATTCATTCTGTGGCTGAGCGGTTAGGTGGTCGGCCTACTAAACCAGTGTTACCGTGTTCAAGTCTCAGCAGTGCCTCCTAGCACCACCACACCAAAAAGGCCCCAGAGGCTACCCAGCGTCTAAAAATGGATACCACAGAAATCTGGGAAAGTAAATGCAGCCAGGCCACGTCACACTTTCATGTGCCGAAAGTCTTGGAAATACGGGCCTAACACCACATCCTCAGTATGCCTTAATGGCATGGAAACAGGGCCTTTTACCTGTCTACCTGAGAATTTAAGTGAGGCATCGTAAGCTATCGTTTATCCGATTCCGTACTTGTGTTCGAAGATTATTGGTTGCAAAGAACTTGAATTCACAGTCAACAAGGAATTACCGCAAAACAGCACCAACAACAAGAATCACTATTATTTGCAGAAATGTTTGCCTTTTTTCGCTTTAAAATAAAGTTCACTAAACGTTAAACCCCTTCCCCCCCCCCCCCACACCGACTTCGAAAGCACGTGTAAAAGTTTCACGTTGGAGATTCTTCTCTACATGCACGTGTCCTGACTCCCTAGGACTGCTCTAACACCAGAATAGACAAACTATGGAACTTCGAGGCGCAACTACTGACTTAATAACACACTCCTAACAAATCATCCTCTACGACGCTTCTACATAGCACATACAATAAACAGACTACTTCATCCCACGAAGCAGAATCCCAGGCAAAGACAGTAAATGTTTACGGAAAACAGAAACAGAACAGACATTTCATAGACGGAACATTTTAGATACTGCCCTTTTAAAGCATGAGAGGGGAAGGAAAAAAAAAACAATTTAATGCACGAGCTAAGCTGTCTTGCACAGCCGATAGCGCCATTGTAAACCATTCCTGTGTTTAAAAATACAAAGATAACAAGCTTCAAAACAAACATTATCCCTGTTTGCTATAAATGGGAGGAGTGAAAGTAAGGTGGATAAACAGAGAAAGAGGCGCAGTTTGTATGTTCTCTGCACAAACATTATTGTCTACAATGTTCATTTAAAGTTGAGATATATGGCAGTAAACATCGTCGATGGCTATGAATTACTATTATAGTTATTGTAATACGATGGGTCAACTTAAAACAGTTCAAATTGCCGAGAAAGTATTTTAAAAACCGTTAAATTGTATTACAATGTAATTATGTTCTTTATTGTTTAAAAACGATATTTCGAAAGAGAAATCCCCAGTATTTCATATAGTAGGGTGTTAACGTGTCCCTTCCGTCTTTCAATTTTTTTCTCTTTCTCCGGTGATCAGTTGTCCCTTATGTGTCCTTACAGCACTCTCACATCTTATGCTGAAGTTACCTGTCATCTAATTTTGTATATGGTTTTCATGCCATCTGCATATGCTGCTTTCTCAGCTGCTTCTGACAAACCACTAAACTTCTCTATCTACAACAGAGCATTATACCACTGCTCTTCCGCAGGAGAGCTGAAGACTTAGTACTCAGAAGTGAATGAAAGGGTGGTTAGCCACCCATGGCTGTTTACATGCGTCAGGGTTTAGGAACCATGGCCGACCAAGACTGTATTCTACCTCCAGATGGTGCCCACTGGAAAGTGACGTTAGTCTGGTCAAGTGAACAAATCCTGAAATAATATGGCTAACACGGTCTTAGAAACAAACAGTATGTGTTAGGCTGAGAGGAGCAGGTCAATTTTTTTTTACTGTTCCCATGGCGAAGAAGAAGAAGATAACCAGCCTGTCCTCTTATATATGATCGTTTTTCAGCCCCCTAACATGTTAATTTGGATCCATCAATCCATCCATCCATCCATCCATTCATCCATCCATCCATTCACCCATCCATCCGTTCGTCCATCCATCCATCCATCCATCCATCCATCCATCCATCCGTCCGTCCGTCAGTCCATCCAACTGTCAAACACCTGTTTACAAGAGTGTTTTGCCTAAAGTATTCAATTGGATCTCACGTATGTCTACGGCTGATTCCTCTCCACTGAAGTCTAAATATACTTCACGCATTCCCACTTCTGAGACTCACCAAGAATACAGGCTCAAGCCCTGCGACACTCTGAACCTCTTGTTACTCTGAAAACCACACTGGAGACCACGGGATCTATCGAGGACCACAGGCGTAAATTCAGTAGGATCACAGATGGTAAGGGCATTATTATGGGTTTTTCTTTTTGAACTTTCTCGTACTGAGATCCTTCGAGAATATTACGGTGGTTGAAAAGCCCGGAACAAGGAATTGTGGGGGCAAGGCCGGGTGCGTGGAGTCAGTCTGGTTCTTGAGCTGTGTGGACTGTCGCGAGAATCACAGGATTAAATTCAGTAGGATCACGGGGCGATCTTGGTGGTAGAAGCGAACGAAGAAGAAGAAGACGAAGAAGAAGAAGAGGTTTTGGAAAGAGCCTGGATGAGAAGTGTGTCTAGAACAGTATTTAACTAATCCAGCCGCTGTTGGCGAGATTCTTCAGTTGCCGTGCGTGGAGTGGTGCTCCTCCTGGCCAATGAAGAAAGGTGTAAATGAGGTTGCCGCGCAGCATCACTGCAGAAAAGGTGGTAGAAAGGATAAAGCGAAGCAAACAGTCAAATCACAGCACCTCTGCTCTGGAGGTCGGCCACGTCCCGAGTGCAGTCATATCGGGTGAAATGCATGAACCGGCTTGTCCCAGAGGTTAAGACACTGCTGGCGAGACTCTTCGAATGCCGCGCGTGGAGTGAAGCTCCTCCCGGTCAAGGAAGAAATGCGGAAAAGAAATAAAGGTTGCTGTGCGGTGCCGATGGGAAAGGTGGTGGAAAGGATAAAGTGAAGTTTAATCGGTATGTCCAGTAGTATCGCTACGAGAGCTATACATACCACGGCACCTCTGCTCTAGAGGCTGGCCACGTCCGAAATACACCTACACTGGTGAAATATGCCTAAACCGGCACACACCAGGGGTGGAACTTGATGGCTAGACATGTCATGCCACCTCCGCTCTAGAGGTCGGTCACGCCTGATATACACCCATACTGGTGAATTTTGCCTAAACCGGCTCACATAAGGGGTGAATCTTGAAGGCTATGCATGTCACAGTACCTCTGCTCTAGAGGTCGGTCACGTCCCAAACACGCTCATACTGGGATAATATGCCTAAACCGGCTCAACCCAGGGGTGGAAGTCACTAGTGGCGAGGATTCATCCTCCTGGACAAAAGCTTCATCCTGGTCACAACTAGGAAGGGTAGCGGCCACGACCGCAAAATGCTGAAGTCTGAGACCCACCAAGAATACAGGCTAAAGCCCTGTGATACTCTGAACCCCTTGTGGTCCTCTCGTGGATCTCGTGTGGTCCTTTCGGGGACCACACAGGAGACCACGGGACCTAACGAGGACCACAGGCGTAAATTCAGTAGGATCACAGTGCGGTTTTGGTGGTAGAAGCGAACGAAGAAGAAGAAGAAGAAGAAGAAGAACTAATCCAGAAAGTGAGAGTGAGGGCCGGAATTCTGTGTATAACTAGTCCAGTAACCTCAGCTCACGAAGGTCAAGATGAAAGTCTACCCTGTTATTCACGTGCGTAAAACGTGAGCACTACGATACGATACGGCCTAAGTAAAGCCCCAACTACATACAGAAAAGAGACAACCACCAAAATGCTTATAATCTGAGCAGATGCATGGTGCTGCAAAACTCTCTGTGCCAGCATTTGAATGTGATAGTATCAGAGCTGAGATAAAACACTTATGTTAATGAAGAAAAACTGGAAAAGGTGGAGAGTTCTGAATATCATATTCAGATACATTTAATTATTTCATTTCTTTACATAGTGAAGAGATGTCTTTCGTTGATTGCAGAACATTATTTACAAAGAAGAGAGATATATTCTTAAAATTTTCTACACCCTCAGGAAAACTCAACTGTTGAAATGACCCTAGAAAATCTCGATTTTGACCTCTTTTATATAATTATATAATTATATATATATAATTATATATATATATATATATATATATATATATATATATATATATATATATATATATATATAAACTACTTCAATTTGTAACTTGTTTATTTTTAACTTCGATCAGTAGCCTAGTTTGTTTCGGTTTTTTTTTTCAGTACAGACTGTGTGTTTCTAGAAACTCCAGACTTCTATGAGAGAAACGCAAAATAAGATTTAAATTCTAAACTGCGATTAACGGCACATACATTTCATTAGAATAAGGGATACAACCTCCTAATTAAGCTTCACATGAAGTCAGCCATTTCTATGTCCATTATCTGTAAGTGTCCTTAGTCCAGTTTCAACTCAGTTCTGTCAATAGATTGTTAACTTCCTGCACAATACTCTCTCAACATCACATATGCCAAGTTCCACAAGTTCAAGATAATAAGTATAGTGGAAGTACAAAAGTCATTAACTTGAAGCGAATGAGTCCAGGTGCGACCACGGCAGGTCTGGTCAAGTGTTGGCACTTTTCAGAACGTCAAGGACATGAAACATTTACCTGGCACGGAAGTTACCATGATCAGCTAGGTGGTACTGCCGGAAAGGCTGAGATTTTAATCCAAAAAGTCCCACCACCGTGAGGTGGTAAACTTATCTAGCAGCACCTTTTGCAGGTGTATAAAAAAATGTGTTTTCACCGAGAAAGAGTTAATTATGGAAGATTTACTGAAAGTTCTTTTTTTTTTTTTTTTGCCCTTTTTGTGAACTGTAATAAAATTATCTTTAATTATCTAGATTCAGTTAAAAAGTTTCTACATTTATAGCTGAAATCTAAATGACTGTTTTCATTATATAGATGGGACCAACATTATCTAGATCATAGACCAAAATTATCTAGATCTAGATGTAAAATATCTATATTGGCAACCCTAACATGTAACTTGTTGAGCTGTTGCAGAAGCTGTAAGAGACCGAGCCCAATCGTGCTGTAAACGCGCCAGAGCTGAGCGAGTTTTGTTCACCTGGTTGCAACTTTCAGGTGGTTCTCAAGCATATCACATTATGCTTGGCTGTTGTAGTTTTTGATACGGGCATGTGATGTTCCAGGATTCGGCCTTTACAGACCAAAAAGAACTTGAGCATGAGTTTTCGGGCTGACGGAGTTGTACGGAACCTCTTTGGTTTTGGAAAACGTCGCCACTCCTTATAGCTCGCTTTGTCTCTGGCTGGAATTAATGTGCTCAGCATTTATCGCCAGCGACTATACGTTGTTGTAAATCACCTACTTTTGCTTTAAAAAGTCGTAAAAGAGTTCACGAACATTCTCACTAAGTTCTTTCAGATCGAGGGACGAGTTGCTTTTGTATACACCTGGCTGAGAGTTTTTGGTGATGTGTTGTGCCCAGCCATTACTAATCTTTAGTTCTCCAGCCATCTTGTCGATTGTTACTGCTAGTTTTATCGTATCATTTGTTCCTCTTCAGGTTAGCGTCAGGCCTATTCGCATTGTGAGGCCAGTCGGAGGAAGCTGCATCAGCCGTATTTGACATCCCTCTTTTAAACTTCCTATGCAATTTATATACATGTGGAAGCAACCCACACATTTCCCCATTCCGTCTCTTCATTCTGCATTGAATATCAGCAGGTTTCTCACCTTCGCTACCCAAGAAACTGTTCTCTGGTGCATTCTTCCAAGGGAGCGGCCTTCTTTGATCTGATTTCCTGACGTCATAGTTGCAAAATGTCAGACATGCCTCCTCACACATACATTTAAGAGGGATAGCGTAACACATCTGTGCTAGAACTGTCTACTACTCGATGTAGATTTTTTAAGATAAAGCAAAATATAGGTCACTTTTTAACTCGCTATAAGTGCTTACTTCTTCTTCTTCTTCAGCTTTCCTAGGCATTAAGGCTCATTGCTACAGATAAAGTTCGCCTCCATTCCTCTCTATTCCTAATCTTCTCTCTCCAGTTGGTGACACCAATTTCTTTTATATCCTCTATTGTCTTTTCATCTCTGTCTTGGTCTACCAATTGGTCAACTTTCCCCCATTTCTTGTGCATACATCATTCTGCTAAAATCTTTTTTTTTCTAAAAAAAAGATCTTTATAGTATAATATATTAAATTTATATTAAAACTGAAAAGAAATATACAAACTAAATAATGCTAAAAAGATGTTAAATATTAACATGCAGTCTTATGTAAAATTAAAAAAAGTTAATTTTTCGTTCACATTTTCTAGAAAGAGAACAGCAAGAGCAGTCGCTACTCCTTCTTCTTCATCGTCAGAGGACGTTTGAGCATGCCAGATCTGCAGCTCTGTCGCCCTGATGAAGTTTGAAGTCTTCTCCAAGCTTGAGGGGGGAACTCCGTAGCTCAGTTCTTTCAGTTACTCTCCCTCTGGCCAGATCTGTGCTCGGAGGTTTGAGTGAGTTGGATAAATTTGCAGAATGTGTTCTGTTGTCTGAATGCCCAAAGTCACAGGAACACTCATTTGTGGGTGATATTTTGAGGCAATAGAGGTGGCTTAGAAGTCTGCTGTATCTAGTTCTTATATAGGCGATAAGACTGGTTTATTGGTATCTCTGTAGTGTCGCTAATCTAACATTAGGAGTCCGCTGTGTCCCGTTCTTAATCGAATGATTGTGGTTTGCTGACATCTCTGTAGTGTCACTACTCTAACAGTAGAAGTTTGCTGTGTCTCGTTCTTAGTCGAAAGATTGTGGGTTGCAGGTATCTCTGTTGTGTCGATTATCTATCGTTAGAAGTCCGCTGTGTTCCATTCTTAGTCGAAAGATTGTGGGTTGGTGATATCTCTGTAGTGTCGCTACACTAAGCATTTTACTTCTCTTTACCGCAGTAACAAATGATATTTTCAGTGGGTGAACAATGGCAGATCATATTTACCAAAAAAAGAGAACATTTTAGAGGGCGAATACCATTTTGCTGACTTATTTCGAGGGGGGGGGGTGTGGGTGGAAATGCTTGTTGTGGACTTGACAACTGTATTACCTTGAGGACAAGATCGAAGGGAGAAGAACAAGAGGAGGACAGCGACATAGATGGGTGGACAAGATCAAGAAGTGGACAACATCAAGATGTGGACAGAGACCAGCTTGGCCGAGTGCTTTACGAAGACAAGAAATAGAACAGAGTGGAGATTCATTGCAGCCAGCCTTCTATGGGAAACGGTATGAGATGATGATGATGATGATGAATACTACTTGTATCCGCGAAATTTGCGGGAAGGCCACATGTTTTAAATATTCCAAGCTACGTCTTTAATATTCCGGTTAACACTCTAGTTCCCTCTTCTCATGACACTCTCAGAAAATTTTTTGATTTTCTTTTCATTAATATTTGCTACGTTTCAATCTTTTGTTAACAAAGTTTGCGTTACATCTTTGAGAGAGAGAGAGAGAGAGAGAGAGAGAGAGAGAGAGAGAGAAGAACGGGTGGAAGAAGGGAACGAGTTCTTTCTAAAAGCGTTGCTTTGTGCACTCTTCTTCTTGTGAATAAATATTTGTCGATATTTGTGACCTCTGCGCTGCTGGCCTTTGTAAAGCTGATCTGTTTGTACCGCTGTTATCTCTACGTCAGAGCTGACGGAAAGGGAAAAAAAAAAAAGTAGTATCGGGTTTCGATCACTGTAAACATCAGGTTTTTTTTTCTTTTCACTTCTTTCCTATATACAACAGAAACCTGCCAGTTTTCTACTAGACCGACACCTCAGATGTCAAGGTATTTGTTCCTTGGCCTCCAAATGTAAGGAGTGCCGAGTTAGGTCCGTGACATACTGGATAAAAGTTGGTATTATCAGTTTGTATTGGGTAAGGTCAATAGAAATTCTTATGCCTTCTACATTCTCTCTGTCTTCTTGAATCTTTTCACTTTTATTTACCTTATTTTGAAAAAAAAAAGATTGAAGTCAAAAGTATTGATTGAATTCTTCTTACAACTTTAAGAGAATTTATTATTTGTCTCTTTAGTTATAAAACGGACTAAAAAATATTTCTTCATGACTCTTCTTCTTCTTTTTCTTCACTGAGCAAATTATTTCCTTTTTTATTTTTCTTATTATCTATACTGAAAGAAAATAACTCAGGTCTTGTCCTTCTATCTCCCTGAAACTGCGAGCTAAACATGGACCCTGTAATCGTCATTCCTGCCAGCTGTGAGGTCTGTGACGTGGTAAGAATGATACTTAGTTGTGAGCCTTTCAAATAGTTGTGTTTCACGATTTCAGACCTTTCTGATGAATATGTTCAAATTTCGAAGACTGGCCTGTTTAAGAACTGTCACTGGGAGATTTGGCTACCACAAGTTATGCGGAGAGAATGAACTTAAGATTTAAAGTTCCTGCCCCCGCTACTGACAAGTGAAGAACGAGTTTCTCCACAGAAACGTGACGGACTTCAGTTATTCATGAGCTTCTAAGGACTGTAATAGCCGGAGGTGGGGTGAGGGATACGCTCTCCACTCCAATTAAATGTCTCTATGGCGTACGTCTCAAATAGCCTCTGACAGTCAAGTCCAGCTCCTGGCCTTCTCGTGGCGGAACTGTTTAAACTGACAGGAGAAGGGGCGAAAGGCGAATATCTGGCGTCTGAAAATCAGACGCTTTCGGGTAGATGAGACTCGTTGGTCTTGGTTGGTAGCTCATCTAGGAGAAGGAAAGCTCCTGCTCGCTGCTGGCAAGATTCTTCAACTGCTGTGCGTGGGGTAAAACTCCTCCCGGCCAATGAAGAAACATGCGACTAGGGTTGCCGCCGGCGCCGTCGTGGAAAAGGTGATGGAAAGGATAAAGTGAAGTAGCCAGTAGCCTCGCGGTCAGGGCTACTCATATCACATCACCTCTACTATAGAGGTCGGCCACATCCTTTATACATCCACACTGGGTCAAATGCCTAAGTCGGCTTAACCCAAGGGTTAAACTAAAACTCTGCTGGTGAGATTCTTCGGCTGGCGCACGCGGGGTGAAATTCCTCCCGGCCAATGAAGAAAATGCGATTATGGTTGCCTCGCGGCGCCGTTGTGGAAAAGGTGATATAAAGAATTAAGTGAAGTTTAATCGGTATGGCCAATAGACTCGCGGTGAAGGCTACTCATACCACAGCACCTCTGCTCTAGAGGCCGTCCATTTCCTATATACACCCATACTGTGGCAATGTGGCTAAACTGGCTTAACCCAGGGGCGAAACTCACTAGTGGCGAGGATTCGTCCTCTCGACAAAAGCTCCGTCCTGGTCACCATCTGGAAGGGTAGCGGCCACGACCACAAAATGCTGAAGTCGGAGACACTGGACCAGGACAGTCTAGATAGACAACCACCTCACCTGACGGGGATATATTATATCAAAATCATGTTGAGGTTTTCCGGTGAGAAAGTCCAACTCTGGGCTGGATGGGCAACCACCTCTCACCCGGCGGGGAAATATTCATTTCTAAACCACGTCAAGGTTTTTCCGGTGAGAAAGTCTAACTCTAGATTAAACTGGTGCAACGAAAACCACTGTGTCACGCAATGCCGCTTCTGTGACCCACCGAGAATACAGGCCCAAGCCCCACGAAGCTCTGAGCCTCCATCCTAAATGAGACTATCGCGAGAATCATAGGAGTAAATTCAGTAGGATCACGGGGCGATCTTGGCGGTAGAAGCGAACGAAGAAGAAGAAGAATTTGTTCATGAATGCAAAACCAAAGGAAACGTCCAAACTGCGAATGCAGCACTCTCCGTTTCGAAACAAGCCAAAGAAATCTCTTTGTGAAAACTCCAAGGTAATGTAGATTTATCACTGTGTTCTTGGCTGAAGTATATTTATACTTTATATTTTCGTTGCACCATTTTAATCTAGAGTTGGACTTTCTCACCGGAAAACCTCGGCGTGTTTTGAGATACCCGTGTATCCGGGTGAGAGATGGTTGCCCATTCAGTCCAGCGTTGGACTTTCTCACCGGAAAACCTCAGCGCGATTAGGATAAGCCTACATCCCCGCCGGGTGAGAGGTGGTTGCCTATATAGACTGCACTGGTCCAGTGTCACCGACTTCAGCATTTTGTGGTCGTGGCCGCTACTCTTCCTAGTTGTGACTAGGATGGAGCTTTTGTCCAGGAGGACGAATCCTCGCCACTAGTGACTTCCGCCCCTGGGTTGAGCCGATTTAGGCATATTATCCCATTATGGGGGTGTTTAGGACGTGAACGATCTCTAGAGCAGAGGTACCGTGACATGCGTAGCCATCAAGTTTTACCCATGGTGTAAGCCGGTTTAGGCATATTTCACTAGTATAGGTGTATTTCGGACGTGGTCGGGCTCTAGAGCAGAGGCGCCGTGGTATGAGTAGCTCTCGCAGCGATACTACTGGACATACTGATTAAGTTTTACTTTATCCTTTCCATCACCTTTTCACATCGGCGCCACTCCGCAACCCTAATTACTTTTCCGCATTTTCTTCCTTGGCCAGGAGGAGCTTCACTCCAAGCGCGGCATCCGAAGAATCTCACCAGCAGTGTTGCCCTTACTATAAAGCCAACAGTTTGTTTTTTTTTTACACGTATATTGCAACAATATCTAACTGAGATATAAAATTAACCCAGAACTTCTTGTTTTATTGGTCAAATTTAGCTTATGAAAACATTATCAAATCTGCTACTCTTATAAGTTCCCCCTTAAAGGTTATAAAAGATGTGGGAATAATGGATAATCATGTTCATGACCTAATTTTTGGAGATCGGTGAAAATAGTTTACAGAAAACCAGTGAACAGGATTACTGAAAAGAGCAATAACGGACGTTAAGAGCCAAATAGAAGCATGGGAGCAACAATGGCAATATATATATATATATATATATATATATATATATATATATATATAGAGTAAAATGTCAAAGTAGAACATCCTTTCAAAACATCCTTACAATGAGCGGGCCACACGACTGCCTGGAAAGGCCCCACACATGATAGATCTGAGACTAACAAAGTATTACAGTGCAGAGAACTAATATTGCTACACGGCTGTGGAACCTGGACAACAAACAAAAAGATGACAAAGAAACTAGAATCAACAGAGATGTGGGGGTTTTTTTTTGGGGGGGGGGGGCGGGGAGATGCAACAAATACCCTGGACAGACAGAAAAACAAACGAAAAGGTCGGCAAAAAAAGTTACGGAGCGACATAAACTGGTTAAAATTATACGAAGAAGACAGTTTATCTATGTCCTGGCCATGTCGTTTAAAGAGAGAAAACTGAAATATTTTGGACACATTAAACGTCATGATAATTTAGAGAAGACCGTTTTGGAAGGATACATAATGGGAAAAAGAAAAAGAGGAAGACCAAGACGAAGATGGCTGCAAGACATAGTTGACGATCTGGAAATGGATGCAGCAGCAGCAGGCCATCTTGCTCACAACCGAGAGGCCTACAGGAGTGCTGTTTGGGAGGCAAAGTTCCGCAAGGGACATGCAAATGAATGAATGAATGAATGGCCATGTCGTACATGTTAGAAAACTTAGTAATGACTGGAAAATTCACAGACAAAAGGAACAGAGAAAAGGCCAAGAGAAAAATATCTCAGTGGACTGGCCAAGTGGCACCGAAGAAGAAAAGTCTCTGAGCGAATGGGAAACACCAAGGACAGCACAAGATGGAAAGGCATGGTTGCCAACGCTTTCCGGCACGGCCATAATAATAACAACAAATTCCTTCGTCGCTCATTTCACTGGTTTTAAACAGACATAAAACGCCACAAGAACAATACGCCAAGTCTGCGCCAATCTCTTTGTTTGAGTCCTTTGTTTTCAAGTTCAACGTCTCTGCTCATAATCGATTTCCATTTGGCACGGTCTATCGCCGGCTCTTTCACTGTCCTTGTGAAGAACAGGGCGACACCCATAAAACCAACCCCACACCCCCACCCCCTCCAGCTCCAAAACACAGTTTTCATGTTAAAATGCTCTAGCACGGAAATACGAAATACAACGCGAAAACTGTATTTAGTGTTTGGGGGCTTGGTTTCATGTGCCTCACCCTGGATATGTTTCGGAGGAAAGAAAACAGCGAAAAGATACGAGAAAACACACCTGAAACAACAACTAAATTAGTTACGCAATTCGTTACAAGGAAGAAAGAATAGCTTGTCTGTTCACGTTTTTTTTTTCTTTCGGCTCCAACTGGTGTATTTACTTTCTGGTTTTGCTGCACTATTTTCTCCTCGCAAAAACTACAAAACTCATAAATGCAGTAAACGGAGAGCAGGAAAACTTTCTGAAAATAGGAGGAAAGGTAAACACGCTCATTCCCCATTCTTCTTAAATTGTAACATCTTTCAAGACGGGCGTTTGATGATGTTGATGATCTTTTGACATCTGGGATATTTACATCTAAACATTCACTCGTTTGGTGCAGGTAAGCTTTTTAGCAAAATCAAACTTAGGAGAGAGGTATCGAGTTAAAACTCATTACACGTCAAACAACACAGAAAGCATCGTTCAGGAAACAGGAGCTACTTAAAAACTGTTTCTTATCAACTTGTTTTGTTCTTCTCTTTGTGTTTATTTGGGCGGTTACTTTCTTCGCTAATTTGAACTCCTGCATGGAATACTTCAGTGGAAACGATTTTTTTTTTGCGCCAATCTTTTCTTCTTAATAAACTGACAGCAATGTGTGAACTACACAATTACAGTGATTATCTTCAGTCTACCTGCAGATACTTGCTTTTCAGAAAAAGAGCGTGTAACATCTCCATCCACATGGTTAATATAGCTCTTGAAATCACGATTCTAGCATGAAGTATGTGGTTTTCAACAATAAATAATTGCTTGCATGTTTAAAAAAAAACAAGAAAAGAAAAACGGTTTACAGACGACAAATAGGGCAGAACCCAGGACCATTTGTTCAGTAAGGCGGATTTCTATGAGCTGCACAACACCTGGATCAGGTGGTGGACACTGTACGAAATCTTTTGATATTTTTCTATCTGTTTCATATCAACCTATTTATATTTTTCTGCGTGTCTCATATCAACTTCTATATTTTTTCCGTGTATTTCCTATCAGCCTCTTTATTTTTTTTTCTTTTATGCGCTATATTAATTGCTTTATACCTTTCTATGTGTCTCATAATATAATCTCTTTACATTTTGTGATATTTCTTGTGTCAATCTTTTGTGGAGCGAGGTTATTTGTGGTCAAACTTCTCTTTTCGTCGTAAGAAAGGCATATTAACTACATAATATTTTGTTTATATTTGTATCTGGTAATTTCCTTCCAGAAAAAATACAGAGGAAGCTCAGACGTTCAGACCGAAGTTATGTTTCCACGTAGAGGCTGCTTTCAGAGATCTCAATACTTTCACTCAGAAATCGCTCAGAGCTGACCGTTATTCTCATGTGTCTGTTTGGCATGTGTAATATATATCCTCTCTTTATATTCATGGGCGTAACTCACTTTGGCAAGCAAGGCGTGAAAGCGATGTAGTTAGAAATGAGCTATAAAGCATTTGCGTTAGGTTATAGACCAGCATGTCGGGACTGGAAGAAACATGAAAGAAATATCAGTAATGATATTTGTCAGTAATGATGTTAAAAGGACATCTATCGCTCTTCAAAAATTAAAACTAAACAAGCTATGGAGAGGAACAGACAGAACTACAAAAATAAGATTTTTTTAAAGGGCATTAATCTTTCCCATCGCAACATATGCCTGTGACACTTAACAAAACAGCTGAGAGACACATAAATGGCTTTGAATGTAAGTGCTACAGAATAGTTTTTCAAATATCATACACACACACACACACACACACAAAGAACAAATATATCCATACTAAAAGAACTTAATATTGAAGAAGGTTGACTAGAAAGGAATATAAACAGATCAAATTTAAGTTTTTTGGACATATTAAGCGTCATTGATAATTTAGAGAAGACAGTCTTGTAAGGGTACATAATGGGGAAAAAGAAAGAAAGAAAGACCAAGGCGAAGATGGCTGCAAGACATCGTTGATAATCTGCAAATGGATGCATCAGCAGCAGGGCACCTTGCTCACAACCGAGAGGCTTACAGGAGAGCTGTTAGGGAGGCAAAGTTCGGCAAGCGACATGCAAATGAATGACTGACTGAAGTAATGATTCCTTCCAGACTAGATGTTCAGGCAGGAACACATCCTCTACTGACTTCGATTACTGAGGAAAGAGTTGACGATGGCTGGGGCATGTACTCCGGACGACTGGTAACTCATTACCGAAGGCACTGAAATGGACATCTTGGAGAAAACAGGAGTAAAGGTAAGGGGATCATGCCTTAGAGGCACATACTGATATGGTGTTAGTGCCCATATTTTCCTTGACCTGTCAGCACACTAGAGGGTGATATGGTCAGTATCACCCACGGCCGCCTTTCCTTCCCCGACTCCAGAAGAAGTCGGGTACCCATTTCTACGCCGTGTGACTGGGGCGCCTCTGGCCGGATTCGAATTCTCGACCTTCACCACGAGAGACTACTAACCTCTTCGCCATTCAGATGAAACAGGAGTAAGTTTAGACCAAAGGAGATAAGGAGAAGAACAACAGAGAGGATGCTGAGTAATAGAGAGCTCAACTGGGCAAGAGCAGGAAAAAAAAAATGTGAAAGACAGGCGTTTGTGGAAGACCTTTGGTGAAACTCCGTGTGTCTTGGGCACCTAAAGGTCCAGAGAGAGAGAGGGAGGGATGGAGAAGGAGCGAGAGGGGGAGGGTGGGTGGGATGAGTAATGAAGTAAAGCAAAACAACTGAATTTCTTGTAACTAATAATTACATGACGTTTACAAATCATGCCACACAACAGAGAAAAAAATATGGCCTGAAATATTTCAACTGCAAACTCTGGTGTTCGAACTAACGAATCAAAAAGAAATAAACAAATAAGAATACTAACTTGTCGGCTGTTTCAGGGGTCTTATTACATGAAAAATTACTGAATACACATATGATACAACAATAATGTTGAAACAAAATCACACTCGGATTTCTTATGAGCGCAAGAAGATGAGAAACATTGCGCCGGGCTATACTAGTTGCTGCCTAGGGCACTGAAGAGTGTCTATAAACGACGTCCGCGGCTTTCACCGTTGTATCCCAGTTTCTCCGAACCAGTGTTCCCTCTAAGCAGCGCGCCAGCTCTGCCGCACGCACAAAAGCATCATGCCGCGCACGAAATTTTATTTGCTGAAAAGTATTAACAAAAGTGATACTTCTATTTTTTTTTTCAATTTCCTGATGTTGCTTTGCGCTTTATTAGTACTGAAAACAAATACGACATTGCTATATGATTTTGTTTCCCTGATTTCCTTTAACTTTATTTTTTTGCTATGAGAACTCTAAACTATACTTTTTAATTCGACACTACAACGCAAATGTGCACACAAGATTTTTTTTAAGAACATATTTGCAAACGGGTCGAAAATTTTAACCTGTGAGAGAACTTTATTCGGAACATATGAAAGAAAAAAAAACCACTCCGCTGTGCTACACTAGTTCCTGACTATGACATGAATATGCCAATATCGATGTCCAAGACTTTCATAGTTATATCCGAGTTTCCTCTCAACACAAAAAGGTGAGAAACATTGTACTGAGCTATACTGTGAGTGGTATCGCATGTCCGCGTTCACTGCCCCGCTCTGTTTGCGCATACGTGCCCAAAATGTCGTTTACAAAAATAAGTCAACAACGCCATGATAGTTTTAGAATCTTTCCACGCCATTTTGCCCCAGAACAAGAATAGTTCTATGGGAAAGAGGATACGGAAAGGGGGGGGGGGGGGGGGGAGAAAGGATAATCAAAAAATTTTTATCTCAGAGTAAAGTTAAAGGTTCTTTCTTTCTCCCCCTCCTTTCGTTTGATGGTTATTTTGGCCCGGTGCACTAACCAGACAGGTTCATAGGTTTTCAAGTCCTTCCTAGAGTATATTTTTTTGTTCTTTCTGAGATGATTAGTCCACTTCTAGATACGCATTTTCCTGCGCTTTCAAAAGCTGTTAAGATATCACTTATAACCCTCTCGTCTATCGACGTGTACCATAGATGAGGTCTGACTGTAGTTTATAGACTGTTTTTGTATAAGAGACCATCCTCGACAATCACTGGTCTGATTTACAAAGGGCAAAGACCAGTGGTGGGTTAGCCATTAATCTGAAAACGCTTACGCCTGGGGGACAATGGGAGGAGGGGGGGAGTGGCCTGAAAGGCAAGGCGGCCTGGCCTGGAGTGAATAAGATTTTGTTTAAAAAATGCTCCACAGATACAGACGTCTCGTGTGGCAACTAATTGTAGCTTATTATTGCTTCATTAGCACGTAAATTAGCATATCAATTTGTGTTTGTGTGTGCAGTACTAAGTCCTGCAGTTTCAGTAAAGATCACGCCATATATCTGGAGATGGACGAAGTACATCGGAAGGATCGGATGGGCCCTCACTAAGTTCAGCCTAGAGGAGCAGACTACTAAACCCGATACTTTATTTATTCTCAAAAAGATTTTACACTCTGCAACATCCTGTTCTAAATCTAAAATTTATCACTCATTCATCATCATCATCATCATCATCATGTGTCATCTTCAGAGCGAAGGTAGGCGGTATTGAATCTCCGGCATCTTCTCTCCCTCGCCATCGATGGTGCGCTCTCGGAAGACTATAGCACCCTGTGCACTCTCGTGTGTTATCTTCCCATCTACATCTTTGTCTGCCTCTCGCTCCTTTTCCTTCCATCTTTCTTTCTAGAATGGTTTTCCGAATATTATTAAGTCTTGAAATGGCCAAAGTATATTGTTTTCTTGATCCTTATTTCTTCGAGTCGTGTTCACGGTGCGCTTGCAGCTGTTTTATATGTGTATGTTTATTCTTTTCATCTTCCATGATAGATGACCTAACTTTCCGTAGATCCACAATCCTGCAGCACTTATCATTCCTCTCTGATTTTTTTCTTACTTAAGAGTTCAGGTGTCTAGTTTGAAAACTAATACAGAATAGATAAAGCACTTTACAAATCTGACTTTTTTATGAGGATATTCCTGGACGACAGGATCGTCTTCGTTGTCTTGCCATTTCTATTCTTCTCTTTATCTTCAACTCACATCTCTCTATCCACGGTTAGTATCTGGCCTAGGCAGCTTCAGCTTGTCACTTGTTCCAGTTTCTTGTTGTTTATGATTATATCCATCGGTGGCTTTTTTATCTTTCCCGTCGAATATCATGAATTTTATGAGGTTTTTTTTTTTGTTTTGTTTTTAAATATTGATCTCTAGCCCTCATTCTTGGCTTATGTTGTTTTTCTTATCTAGTAATTTCGGTAGGTTTTGTGAATTCTCTGCTACAGGAACTGTATCAGCTGCACAGCTTAAATTTATATATGGCGCTGTTTATTTTATATTTTTTCAAAGCGTGAGTAATCACACCGCCATTTGCCACAAACAATAGCTACTTTTACCATGCGACCCACAGTCATGTTGGCTTTGGACCGGACTTGGTAAGCAGAAAGGGAGAACCAGCCCCCCCCCCCCCACCTCCCCGCAAAGGTTAACTTCTCAAACAGAACTCTACAATTAGAAGAAACATGGTGCAGTTAGGAAAACTAAAAACTCAGGCGTAAGACCATGTCGGATGGACAAGTTGCGTCTCGGCTTGAAACTCTTCCGAAAGTGAATGACAGTTGATGATGAGATGATGATGATGATGATAATGATGATGATGATGATGTATTCATATTTTCTTACGCATCCGAGGTGATAAACAAGAACTAACGTTCGATGCTTTTGTCAGGAAGACAAAGACAACAATAATCTTGACGCGTGTTAAACTTTACGGATTAAGTGGTAGTGTGTGAAAGCTGAACCAAGATTACAGTCCCCTGTGACCACTGATCCGTGAATAACTGCCCGAACCATTATACCGCATTCAGTCTAATAACACCGTAGCGTTTCAACGGGGACTTTGGGTTCTAATTTGTTGATTACGCATCGATTCCTGACACTGGCATGGCAAATTTAGATGAATTTGGCCTTTTCAAAAGGCTGACAGACATGAACGATTGCCAGTGCGAGATTGGCGTGACCATCGCATGAACTCTAAGCCCGTCTCGCCGAGATGCCCAGGTTTAACGTTTTGTCATCAGCACACCAGGACACTTCAGAATCTGGATAGATAGATAAATACGCCACCTTTCATTTAACGTCACTGGGACACGTCCATTAATAAAAGAGCTTTTAAAAAAATGGGGGTGGGGGGGTCGTGGGGGTGAAAGGGAACAGAAGTGGGAAGGAAAGGGATATGGTCCTTCTCTGCTGAAAAAGGACTTCGAGGAGAGAACGAATGAGAGAAAGAGAGAGAGAGAGGGAGAGAGAGAGATAAGATGGTGTTCAACACCTGCACACAGCAGGGACTCGGGCAACACTGGGCACATTCGCCGCCACAGTCGCGTAAATGTGAAATATGAGAAGGCTGTATTGTGATGGTGCGTTCGCGCTGATAATAACACAACCTTCCCTTCTATTCCCCCACCAAAGTTTATCCGTCAATGAACGTCCAACGTTTCCAGAGTCCGTCCCCCCCCCCTCAAAAAAAAAAAAAGTTTTGCGTGTGGAGCGTCCATGCCGCTGGTGTAATGTGGAATTGACTCCGATAATTATACAATCGGTCAAGCTGGTTTCAGAGCGTTCAGTATAGATCCCTGCTAGAGAAGATCAGAGAACAATACGGGTAAGTTAACTTCGATTCTGGAGGATCATCTCCAGCCTATAACGAACCCCCATGTGTACGGACGCACAAACAGACGGGATGTCGGGATCGCATCATAGACATGAAACTAAGCTGGGAAATTACATGGACAATATATGCAACGCCAACATTTTCATTTGCTCCGGTGGAAAGGGATCACTGTAGTCAATAATTAAGGCGCTCAAGAAGAATAATATACATCATCATAAGTTGATGCCTTCTTTTAATAAAGTCACTATCAAATAGATCGCCCTCTTCTGGGAATTCGGTTTACATTGCTCTTCCTGTTCTTTTGTTTTTTCCCAAACTGCTCTTGTAAACTGGAAAAGACGCAGTGCTCAGACTGACTGAAATGTTGGTCAGAGACCTTTAGCTGACTGCTTTCGTCAAGAATAGAGGGGTGGTGGGGGTGGGGCTCAACCCTGACCAAGACCTCCCACCGCCACGTGATGACCTTGGTAACAGACTGGATGAGCAAATAGTGATCGAAATGGAAAGGGAAACCTTGTTCTAAAGAAAGAAACCGTGCCGAAGTCAGATGTGTCGGGTCGAAAGAAGAAGAAGAAGAATGTAATTTTCTGAAGTCAAGCACATGGCATATTTATAGAAATACTTTTTTTTTTAATTTCCCATTCTCCAAGCTCAAATTTTGAGATTTTGTGAAATCTCCTGCCTCTTAATCTTAGATCTGAAGGATTTCTACAATCAAAATAGTTACAGTAGCGCTGTGAGCAAATGTATATTAAGAGCTTCGAAAAATAGTAGATAAAGCACTTCGAACATTGGAGAGAGAAAAATAGTAGATAAAGCACTTCGAACATTGGAGAGAGAAAAATAGTAGATAAAGCACTTCAAACATTGGAGAGAGAAAAATAGTAGATAAAGCACTTCAAACACTGGAGAGAGAAAACAGTAGATAAGACACTTCAGATATTGGATAGTGAAAATAGCAGATAAGGCACTTCAGACAATGGAGAGAGGGGAAAAAAAACAGTATGAGAATAACTATGACTTGAACTATGGACTTCGCGAGAACCAAACCGCCCAGCCACAAGAGGACAACACGCTACCAACTCCTTTTTTTTAGGGATACAGTTTGGCCGAACTGACACTGCGCTGTCCTCTCGTTCCTAAGCGGTTGTTCGTCGTACCAGACCCCGTGCTTCAAGTCTCCTAATTTGTGTGCCAAACCATACACAACATGCTCTATCACTTTACAACGTGCGTGACACGTTGCTCCCACTGTGTTCAACTTGTACTGTGAGATAGGGTCGGAACAGAAAGGACAAAAAAAAAAAACTGTTTGGTAACAAATACATACCTTTATCAGGAAAACTTCTGATAACATTTGAATTGTAGGGTCCACTAGATCTTGTAAGGCCTCCCGAGTCTGTGAGAGCTGCATAAAGATCCTGCATGTACTGAGGAGGAGATCGGTGAAACACACGGTGAGGAATGCGAGAAATCCCAAAAACTTTGGAGAGTCTCGCCAGGGCGTCTGGCTGCAGTGGAGTGTCGTCCAACTCCTCCGACGTAGGCGATGACGTAGGAGCTGGAAACGATGAGGAAGATGAAGAGTTTAACAAGGACGTGGGCGAGTGAAGGCGCCCGTGACTGACTGCCCATACGTGGTGCCTTTGAAAGACCATCGTGCTGATGACAAAGAAAAGTAGCAGGCAGAGCTGACTCCATGCTCTGCCCACGCACACCACCACTGACAACGTGCTGACGTCTTGTGTTCTCATACTGACTCTAGATAACAGCTGGGCTTTTTTTCAGGGCATCGAGATAAACACGGGGCCTTAAGAAACCATACTGACTTCTCTACACAGCACTACAGATCCAGGAAAGCACTTTCACTCTCATGGCTTTTCTTTGTCCCAGAAACGAGAAAGATATTCCCAGCTTGACGTAACCACAGGGCATACCAGACCAGCTATATCAAAGAGCTCGTTTTTTTCAGCGGTATCTCCGACATTTTCAGCACAGTACACGCACAAACTTGTAACACTTCCACCCGGCTTGTCTCTAAAAAAAAATTCCAATCAATCTTCGATACGACAAAAATACCTCAGCTTTGGGAGGAACGGATATATTTATATCATTTCATTTGCTTCAGCTATAAATATTTCATATCATTTCATTTCCTTGTTTTCAGCTATAAATATTTCATATTATTTCATTTTCTTCACATCAGCTATAAATATTTCATATTATTTCATTTTCTTCACATCAGCTATAAATATTTCATATTTAATACAGTATATCAAATTTATGCTGCCCTTCTTGAAGACAAATAGACCAGCTAACGTGAAGAACAAACTATCACATTTTTTTGGGTCTGTAACAGACAAATGATGACATAAATCCATGAACTTTAGCAGTTGCTGTAACAGAATTAATGCTTTAAGGCCATGAAAACATAACTGTATAAAAACCACGACGGCAAATGAAATAACAACCCTAAAAATTACTCCCTGGAAAAAAAAAAGATAGATTTATGAAAAATTAAATGTAAAAAATTTACTTTAAATTTTAGGAACAACAAAACCGAACGCATACTGTTCTAACGTCTTGGATACCACTTACTCTGATTTGGCAGAACATATAAATAATTCATGAAATACTTGTACCTATAAATAAATCATGAAAAATTGGTACCCACAGCCGCAGAACTGAGTGTATAAAAGAGAATTCGTTCATCAGTATAAGTAGATATTTATAGACCATTTAAAATTTCTGTACTTCTCTAAAGGCGGGGGTGAGGATATGAAAGTTAGGCAAATAACTGAACTTGGAAATCTAAATGCTAGGTAGACAACTGAACAAGGAAATCTAAAAGCTGGGGTAAACAACTGAGCTAGGAAATCTAAAAGTTAGGATCTGGAAGCTCGACGAAACTAAAAATAGAAATAATAAAGTACAAATAAACAAACAAATCAGAATCAGGAAGGTATGCTGAAAACTTTTTTTTTTGACAGTTCTCAGACTGGGAAGACAACACCTCCTCAGAGTGTTGGACTAATCAGCACCAAGAGATGAACTGGATAAATTATATTCCTATGTTCTGTCGAAATGAACAGTGCGAGCTGGAGGTCAGTTACAATCAGTCTTCACTTTTAAGAATCAAGACAGGATGATGTCGGATGACAACAGCGACTAAATCAGTGGGACAAATCTGAAATACGAGTCCTGTAGCGTAGAAGTTAAAGCTGCGTCGCTACAGGACTTTCACTAGCCAAAGATGTGCCAGCTCATATGAGTGCTACAGAACTTTCTCTATAGCCAGAGATGTGCCAGCTCATATGAGTGCTACAGAGCTTTCTCTATAGCCAGAGATGTGCCAGCTCATATGAGTGCTACAGAGCTTTCTCTATAGCCAGAGATGTGCCAGCTCATATGAGTGCTACAGAGCTTTCTCTATAGCCAGAGATGTGCCAGCTCATATGAGTGCTACAGAGCTTTCTCTATAGCCAGAGATGTGCCAGCTCATATGAGTGCTACAGAACTTTCTCTAGCCAGAGATGTGCCAGCTCATATGAGTGCAACAGAACTTTCTCTAGCCAGAGATGTGCCAGCTCATATGAGTGCTACAGAAAAGAAAACTACGGAACTTCTCACATCAGAGATGTCCCACCTCTTAGGTTCACAATATATGAAGTCATAAAGGGTTCACATCACATGAGTGCTGTAGAGAAGTTAGCTGTGTAGTTACATAACCTCTCACACTAGAGATATAACAGCGTAATATAAAAGAAAGATCTTTTGTTAGGAACTATGTTTTTTTTGTGTTGGTCATCATCATCATCATCGCCTTTCACTCCCTTGAGAGGATAGGCCACGGATAAAAGCCCTCCAGTCATTCCTGTTCTTGGGATTATTCTCTGCTTCCTTCCATGTGTATCCCTTGTTTCTGAGCACTGTCATAATTTCTCCATGTAAGCCTCGGTAATCTTCATGGTCAGTGTAAAAAAAAAGTCTACGGACAGAGAAAAGCAAACAGAAAAAAAGAACTGCAGACAAAGGAAGCACAATCAGAACTAACTGAGATGATCGTTTATGGGGAGCTCTACAGAAAGGAACAACGCAGTACAGATTATTGTTAGACTCTTCCTGGTATTGCTACAGAAGAATACCGAATCCTTGCCTAACTCCTTCAAAACCGATATCCTGCTGTATACATTTATTAAGGATATGCAGAATGTTAACACATTGACTGATAAATATGGACATTAAGTATGAATGACTTATGGAAGCAAGGCATTGAATTCGATCTAGTTATATCTCACCTGACATAAACTGCCCACAGAATCTAACGCATAACAAATCGAGTTGAAATCAAATATAATTTAGCACTACTTAACACTTCACCAAAGAGATGCGTACATTAAAAAAGCAAGTGGCATTTATCAACACGTATGGAAAATTATCAGCCTTTTGTTTTTGTCGTCATTCTTTAAAAAAAAAAAGCTGCACATTCTTTATAATCCAGAAACAACACTTGATGTAATGAAGCACTTTAAAACCCTGAGAGCTACAGATCTGAAGAACTTATTACGGAACAGATATCTTCCTTTCCCGCGCACGGCGTGCAGTGTTATCCTTCCCTTGTGGGCCCGGTGATAAACGTGAATGTCACAAGACGTGCTGTCGACGGTTATGTGGTGGGCGCGCGCGTGTGGAACAAAAGGGCGGCACGAGAAACAATCTCGCGGTGACCTCCAGGGACTCCCGAGTTTTCCAGCAATCGCTGCTAATCCATGTGATCGTTTAAAAAGCTTCGCGCTGAGCTCTGACAGCAAGGGGGTGGAGTTGTCGCCATGGCCAGACACGCCTACACGACCACGTGACGAACACTGGAATTCCAGACATATGAAACGAATTTTTACAAACAGAAAACAACGTGACTTGCACAGTAAATAGAACACAGTGTTGTATAGTTAAATCTCGAAAACATCTTATAATCCTTCCCGTGCCGTTAAACGTCACATAGGGCTGGCAAGGTAGTTCGCCAATTTTTCCTGTTTTGCTTTTCAACCTCATCCATGGATTTTATGCCTATTAATTTGGCCTCTCTTAACAATGTCATCTTTAGAGTTTCACGTGGTCTGCCTCTTTTTCCTCGGCCTGTTGTGTTCCACTTGATATGTTTTGGGATTCTCTAATCGTTTTTTCTCATTACGTGACCAACATATATCCATCTCCTTTTCCTGATCACCCATGAGACTGGTTGTTGTTCAGTCATCTGTCTTATCTCTCATTGTTCTTGAATTCGTTCCACTTGATGCCGAGTATTTTCCTTAGGCATTTGTTTTCAAAGAGTCTAATTTCTTGTCTATTTCTTTAGTTGTTTTCCAGTTTTCGCATGCATAAATGAGAGTGGATATAACATTTGAATTGAACAGTCTTAACTTGGTTTTTGTGCTTATAACTTTTGAATGCCAAATGTTCTCAAGATTCTTGAAGATCGATGCTGTTTTTGCAATTCTAATTCTAACTTCCTTTCTGGTGTCACTATCATGGTCTATGTAGCTGCCAAGGTATGCAGACTGACTGACTTCTTCAACATCTGTCCCTTCTATGTGTATTTTTCCATTCTAATTAATGGGGAGTTTCATTATTTTTGTTTTTTCCTTGTTAATTTCAAGTCCTATTTTGCTAGCCATTGAAGACAGGATATCTGTTTTTTTCTTGCACGGAATTCACATTGTTACTGATAAGAGTTATGTCATCAGCAAAATCAAGATCTTCTAGTTGGATCCCATGTACCCAAATAATACCTGTATTACCTGTGCAGCATTTTTTTCATTATGAGGTCTATTGCAATTCCAAAAAGCAAAGGAGACAATCCCTGTTTCACCCCTGTTTCAATCTGAAACCATTCGCTCATCCCTTCTTCTGTTTTGACTGTACAAACATATCCAGTGTAGAGGTCCTTAATGATGTTGACAATTTTAGATGGTATTCCATATAGACTTAAAATTCTCCATAATGAATCTCTATGCTATCAAATGCCTTTTTAAAGTCTATGAAGTTCAGTATTAATGGTTTCTGCTTTTCAATATGTTCTTCAAGTATTATTCTTAGAGTAAAGATCTGGTCGAGACAGCTTCTCCCTTTTCGAAATCCTGCTTGTTCTTCTCTCATTGCGGTGTCCACTATATTTTTAAGTCTATTCAAAATGACCTTGCAAAATACTTTTGACACAACTGGTACTAAGGTTAATCCTCTCCAATTGTTACAGTCACTAAGGTTGCCTTTTTTTTTTTGGTATTTTAATAATCATTTAGAAGGGACCTTTTCTTCTTTCCAAATCTTATTAAACATTCTCTGTAGTTGTCTGATGTTGTCACTATTGATTGCTTTTAACATTTCGGGTGTTATTTCATCTTCACCTGGAACTTTGTTGTCATCCATTATATACACTGCTGTTTCAGTTTCATGCAGTGTAATTTCATCTAGGTTGACATTTAGTTGTGGGGCTGGTAAGTCGGTTTCAAGGTTTATCAATTCTTTTGGGCTTGGTCGATTAAGTATTTCTTGGAAGTGTTCAGCCCATCTTTGCTTTTGGTTTGTACTTGATGTTACTAGGGTTCCAGTTTTGCTAAGGATTGGTCTTTCTTTAGATGTAATAGTACCTGTTAGTATGAAAACACCACACACAGTAAAATGTGTCTAATTTTTTTTAGACGTGAAAGAAAGAAAAATGATAAGAGAGTTAAGACTTCGGTAGGACGAGCAATTGTACTGGCCATGACAGAACTCCGTATTAATAAACTTCACTATCTTGCACCGCCATAAAAACCGTGTAACATCTGTGTTCTAATACTTCGATGTATGAAAAGACACAGCTACTGAACCTGTATGCTTTTAAAAAAAAATTACATGCATTTTGTTAATTAATAAATCTATATGGTACGGAGACATGGGTTATGGCCAAGACAATAAAACAAACATTCATGAACTACTGCTTGAGGAGGATTTTAAACATTAACCGGCAGGACAAGATCAGGAACGAGGAGGTCCCGGAAAGGGCAGGACAAGAACCTATGAATCTACAAATTATGTCTAGGAAACGGAGGTGGACTGGCCACACTCTGAGGAAATCCGACACCAACATGGAAAGACAGGCACTGACATGGAATCCTCAAGGAAATAGAAAACGAGGAAGATTTAGACTTACGTGGAGAAGAGAAATTACGACAGTGCTAGGAGACAAGGGATACACATGGAAGGAAGCAGAGAATACTTCCAAGAACACGAATGACTGGAGAGTCTTTTATCCGTGGCCTGTGCTCCCAGGGGAGTGAAAGGCGATGATGATGATGATGATGATGATGATGAATACAAAAATACAACGGAAGCAGCTGCTTCGGATAAAAAATATTCGAGCAGCGAAAAGAATCTCCTGTTGCAGAGCTTCCTCCTTCAGGTGAACGTACTTATCGTCCTGAGTTCTTCCATCAATTTTCCTGCTTCTGAAACTATTCTTGTAACCTGATGTGGAATTCGCTTAGTTTAATTTCACTAAGAACATTCTGCTCAGTGTACACACGCATGCACGCCCATTGCCAAGTTCAGCCTAGGGTTTATTCCACGCACCGGCTACAGTGGAGCATCAGCGAAGGACGGCCAACTTTCCGCTCACGGCTATAAGTTGGTAGGAGCTTTTAATCTCATAGCTGTAGGAAGAACCACCGTAACAGATATAATGTTTCATATGATTCATACTTGTTACGTAATAAGAAAAGAATTCCGTAAATTATTACTACCTGTAGCAACTTCTTCTTTAAAAACTTGACATAACTGGGCAGATTTTATCCCCCCCCCCTTTTTTTTTTTATTCTCCTCCTGTCACACCAGGGCTCTTACGGCACATTGTACAGTGGCATGGGTAGAATGTTTTTGAAGGCAAGTTTTCATACGCGCCCTTTATCTGGGGCTGTATTGTTCGTTGTCTTTCAGTATCTCGCTTGACTGGCTTTCTTCTGAATCACAACGGCAGAACTGGCTGGCAATAAAAAAAGAGGGAGAGAGAGAGAGAGAGAGAGAGAAACACAGCCTCCAAATAAAAGTCTGAGTTTGAAACCAGGTGTAAAACATTTTGTTTTTAACCTCATGTTAATTTCTAATCGTTTCTGTTAACTCTTGCATGTTAAAATCAAGGGGGTGGGGAGAGAGAGAGAGAGAGAGAGAAACAACCCATGATAACAGCGTAGAAACATAAAAAATTAAGTCAGCATATGGTAAAACAACACACGACTCTTACACACAAGGACAGTATACGTTCACTAGAACTACATGCTAGAGAAGGAAGAAAAAATGGCTGGACTATGTAATAGAATTAAGAAAAGACTCGACTATATTCTACAGAAGGAAGATAAAGATTAGACTACATGTCACAGAAGGAAAAGGAAAGGTTAGACTACGTGCAAGAGAAGGAAGAAAACAGACAGACTACATGGTAGAAGGAAGAAGAAAGGCTACACTACATGCTAGAGGCTGAAGAGAAAATGATAGACTACATGCTAGACAATAATTTAAAGAGACTGGACTACATTCTAGAGAAGGAAGAAAAAGAATACACTGCATGCTAGAGAATGGTTGCGACATGTGCACCAAATGACTGACAACTCACTACCAAAAACAGTACTAAGATGGACACCACCGATCAAAAGAAATAAAGGTAGACGAAAATAGACATGGAGAATAACAACAGAGAGGATGTTGAGCACTAGAGGGCTCACCTGGGCATCATCATCATCATCATTATCATCAGGTGCCGTCCCGACTGGCGTTGGCTACTATGCTTCTCCAGAGTACACGATCCATCATGCAGGCCATCAGCTCAGTTGGTGATCTCCTCTCACGCCATCAAGCCAGACTGTGTCCAGTATTATTTCTCTTGGTCTTCCTCTTGAGCTTCTTCCTTCTATTTTTCCTGTTGTTATAATATTTTCAATGCCCCCTCTTCTCATTGCATGTCCTATGAAAATACATTGTCTCTCTCTAATCTATTTTTTTTTACAAGATTTTTTTCTCTCTCCAGCTCTTCTCATACATTCTTCATTAGTTATTTTTGCTGTCCAGGGGATTCGCAACATTCCTCTAATAAACCACATTTCTGCTGCTTCCAATGATTTTTGTGGAGATCTGCCTATTGTCCGTAATTCACTTCCACATAAAAAGATAGGTTCAATATAGCATTTTAGGACTCGTTTTCTAACATTCTGGACAATATACCAAGTGTGGGAAAATGATATTGTATTAATAATGGTGAATTTTAATGCAAAGATTGGTATAAAAAGAGCAGAAGACGAATATGTTGTGGGGAAATTTAGCATAGGACATAGAAATGAGGCAGGTGACAATCTAATGGTGTTTTGCATGGAAAATGAGCTAATGGTCGCTAACACACTCTTTAAACAACATCCAAGTTGACTTTACACATGGACATCACCTGATTGGAAAACTAAGAATCAAATAGATTACATTTTAGTGCAAAGAAGGTGGAGATCAAGTATAACATCAGCAAAAACATTACCAGGTGCTGGTTGTGACACAGACCATGAGTTATTAATAGCAGACATGAAGATAAAGATAAAAAAGATAGTTACGGGATCAAGACCACTCCGCTTTGATGTTACAAAAATACCAGAACAATACGGTATAGAAGTCAAGAACCGTTTCGAAATCCAGATGACACCAGATGAAGTGGCTACGCAGGCCAGAGATATCTTAATAACAACAGCTAAAGACATGGTTCCAGTAAAAAAAAAACACAAAAGAATGGATGGATTACAGCAGGCACACTAGAACTGGTAAAACAAAGTAGAGAAATGAAGACTCAATGAAAAGTGACAAACAACAATAAAGAGGAATATAAATCTTTAACAAAAGAAATACGAAGAAATATAAGAAAAGTAAAAGAAAACAATACATACAAGATTGTTGTGAAAGAGTAGAAGGATAGCAGAAGTGTGGAAGAGATAGCGAAATGTTTAACGAAATGAAGACATTGACAGAAATGTCACACCTAAGCTAAATGTAATTTGTGACGAGATGGGGAATACCTTGACAGAGACAGAGAAAATTCTAGAAAGATGAAAGGAATATTGCAGAGGAATGTATCAAACAACCGAGTGTGAAAGCAGAAATCAACAGTGTGAATTATTATTGGAGGATAAAGAACCCGAACCGACAATAGAAGAAGTTTTATAGGCAATAAAGAATCTGAAAAATGGTAAATCACCAGGATGTGATGAGATAACAGTTGAACTTATTAAAGCAGGATGAAAGGAATGTGCAACAATCTATCATGAACTATGTAAAAAGATATGGCATTCAGGTATTTGGCCAAAAGAATGGGAAAGAAATGTACTCATACTACTTCCAAAAAAAGGGTAACCTGAAATTATGCACAAACTACAGAACTGTTACCCTGATTAGTCATGCCAGTAAAATTCTGTTAAAAATCATAATGGGTAGACTTCGAAAGAAAATAGAAGAAGAAGTCAATATGGTCCAAGCTGGTTTCAGGCAAGGAAGAGGATCAAGAGATCATATATATATTCATTATAAGATTAATAATAGAGAAATGCAGAGTTTAATGTGAATCTATATTTATCTTTTATAGACTATTCAAAGGCATTTGACTGTGTACAACATCAGAAACTGGGAAATAATGGAAAACAATGGGATTTCCAACACATTTGATACAATTAACATCACTGCTGTATCTAGACCAACAGGCAGCAGTAAGAATAAATGATGAAACAACAACTTGGTTTGACATAAAACAAGGGGTCCGTAAGGGGTGCATATTGTCACCTTACTTATTTAACATCTATACTGAAAATATAATGAGAAGATGTAGACAAAGAATATTATGATGCCATAACAATTGGAGGTTATGAAATACCCGAGATTAGATATGCTGATGACACAGTATTACTGTCCACAACGCAAAAAGGAACGGAAAAACAATGTCAGTCCGTAAGAATAGTGAAGAGCAAAACATATATCTTAATCCCAAGAAAACTAAATTGATGACAACTGACAAAACAAACAAGGCAACTGAAGCATGTAACAATGAGGAAAAATTGGAAGAAGTGGAGAGTTTTTAATATCTTGGATCACTATTAACTAATAATGGAGATACAATGAGAGAAATCAAAAGGAGGACCGGGAAAGTTGGAGAGAGAAAACAGAGTCCCTAAACTTTGAAAAGGATGGAAGGAAACTGTGGAAACTAATCAAACAGTTAAATGATGAGAGTACTGGAAGAAGTACAAAGGTTACACTAATAGAGGATGGGAAAACTCTTACAGGTAAGCAGGTAGCAGATCACTTTGCTCGCATGTTTGCACAGGACTGCAACATTGATATCCATCCAGAGAAGGAGCGTACAGTGCGCATCGAGCCACAGAAAGAGGAGGAACAAGTCAGAAAAGTGGAGGTCATGGATGCACCAATCACACGCAGTGAGTTAGACCTAGCAGTTAGTAAACACTGAAACCAAGGAAATCACCAGGACCAAATGGAGTGTCCAATGAAATGATGAAGAACCTGGGAATGGCAGCAATGGGAAAGCTGTTGGATATTTTCAATATGTGCTGGAGCACAGGTAAGTTACCTCAAATCTGGAAGGAAGCAAGCATGGTACCACTGCTAAAACCAGGGAAAAACAGTGATACTGCCTCCAGCTACAGGCCAATCAGTCTCACTAGCTGCCTATGCAAAACGATGGAACGCATCATTGACCTGAGGCTAAAATGGTACCTAGAAAGTGAAAACCTTCTCGTTCCACAACAAGCAGGATTTAGGCAGTACTACAGTACGGAAGATCAAGTGACCTATCTCTCTCAAGAGACTGAGGATGCATTCCAAGAGAAAAACCTTGTACTAGCAGCGTGGATAGACCTGAAGAAAGCCTTTGATAAAGTATGGAAAAAAGGTCTGCTGTGGAAACTAAGAAACTGCAATGTGAATGGAAGACTGTACAACTGGATAAAGTCCTATTTACACAATAGAAGAGCTAGAGTAGTAATGGATGGACACAAAAGCCAGAAAGTACTTCTGCGACACGGTGTACCACAAGGAGGAGTCCTTTCGCCTACACTATTCCTTGTATTCATTAATGACCTGGTCAAGGAACTTCCCTATGGAATGAAAGCGGCACTGTATGCAGATGATCTGGTCATGTGGTGTACAGATGAATATGCGACAGTTGCTACACAGAGACTCCAAAGAGCAGCAGACATCTTGACATCATGGACAAACAAATGGTGTGAAAGTATCAACACAGAGAAATCAAGTACCACTCTGTTCACCCTCTCATCTAAACAGAAAGCAGGTAAGATCTTTGTAAATGAAATACCCTTAAGGATGGACAACCAACCCACTTACTTAGGAGTGACTCTTGGCTCAAAACTGACTTGGAAGCAACACATCAACAGTGCAGAAGCAAAAGCCAGAAGAAAACTAGCCATATTAAGAAAATTGAGTGGAACCACATGGGGAGCTAGTGAAAGAATCCTCAAGAACGTATATCAGCAAAGTATTCTACCACATTTAGAATATGGCTCAACATCTTGGTGCACAGCATCAAACACTACGCTGCATAATCTAGACAAGGTTCAAAATCAGTCACTACGGATTATCACAGGTGCCATGAGGTCCACACCAATAGTAGAAATGCAGAAAATAGTGGTGTTCAACCGCTAAAGGAACGTAGAGACACAAAGGTCATGACCATGGGAGAAAAATTCCTTAGCTCTGTAAGCCATCCCCTGAAGGAGAGATTCAATAACTTGGCATTAGGACGGCTTAAAAGAAGCAGCTTCATTCATCAGGCCAATCGTATGCGTAAGCTGATACCTGACCTTCCAACTGTAGTCGCTCCATTATCATCTGTACCAGAGCATACACCATGGAAAGAAGCAGATTATACACAAATAACTATTCAGACTGAAGTGAAAGGTGTGCAGAATGGTGAGATGCAGAGCAGTCTTGTAAGATCAACAGCCACACTTAGTGTTCTAGATGACAAATATCCATGTGACACCTGGATACGTGTGTATACAGATGGATCTGCACATAATGCCATAAAGAATGGAGGGGCAGGAGCATATATTGAATATCCAAACAACACCACTGACAAGATTTCCATACCCACTGGTAAATACTGCAACAACTTTGATGCAGAAGTTAAGGCAATTATTGCTGCAGTTGAAAAACTATCAGAATCCAGAATTGATACATGTCCTGTAGTAATTCTCTCAGATGCGAGATCAGTACTGGAAGCTCTTCAGTGCAACAAACTACCAGACCTTAAAGATGCCTTGTCAAAAATTGGCGTACAACATGGAGTCACTTTGCAATGGATTCCCTCCCACTGTGGGATACCAGGCAATGAGAAAGCTGACCATCTGGCCAAAGAGGGCACTGAAATGGAGCAACCAGACATACCAATCACCTATAATCAGAAGAAAAGCATGATAAAAACCTACAGGAAGCCACAAACACCACCACATGATGACTATCACATGCTAAACAGAAAGGAACAAGTCACCATCTTCCGTCTCCGAACAGGACACAGCCGACTCCGAAGTCATATGTATACGAAGTTTAAGGTTGGTACTACTAATCTATGTACTTGTGCCCAGGTGCCCCAAACTGTGGAACATATCCTCCAGAACTGCATTAACTACGAGACACTGAGAAATAATTACTGGCCCAGTGAAACCACTAAAGAAGATAAGCTCTACGGTTCCATACATGAGTTACAAAAAACAGTGAAATTTATCCAAGAGACAGGACTGCAGATATAGACAGACAATGCGAACGAAGAAGAAGAAGAAGAAGAAGAAAAGGAGGACATATATCGCTCTTCAGAAAGTAAAACAACTAAAGAATCTGTGGAGAGGGACAGACAGAACTACAAAAATAAGTTTTTTAAGGGTATGCATCTTTCCCATCGGAATATATGCCTGTGAGACCTGAACACTTAACAAAACAGCTGAGAAACATATAAATGCCTTTGAATGTAAATACTACAGAAGAGTTCTTCAAATATCATGGACACAAAAAAGAATATATATATATATATATATATATATATATATATATATCCATACTACAAGAACTTAATATTGAAGAAGGCTGGCTAGTAAAGAGGATTAAAGAGAGAACACTTGAATATTTTGGGCACATTAAACGTCATGATAATCTAGAGAAGACCGTCTTGGAAGGGTACATAATGGGAAAAAAAAGAGAAGAAGACCAAGGTGAAGATGGCTGCAAGACATAGTTGATGATCTGCAAATGGATGTATCAGCAGCAGGCCATCTTGTTCTAAACCGAGAGGCCTACAGGAGAGCTGTTAGGGAACCAAAGTTCCACAAGGGACATGCAAATGAATGAATGAATTTTTAACATTCGTTGATGAGGATATGTTGCATAATATGTTTTTCATTCTCTGAATGCAGTCTTTGCTTGGCCTATTCTGTTCCTAATTTCTGTTCTGCATTTCCCATCTGAAGTTATTACTGCTCCAATTTATTTGAATTTCTGCACCTGCTTTAGAATAGTTCCGTTTAATTTTATACTGCATGTTGGTGGATTCTGTTTCTAAGATATAACCATATTCTCTGACTTCTCGATGTTTAAATATTCTGTGTCTTTTCGATGTTTAAAGTAAGGCCTCTCTGTTCACTTCCTTTAGCGACTTTATCCAAGAGATTATGCAGGTCTTGTTGATTCTCATCTATCAGTACTGTGTTGTCAGCTGTATCCTCCAGTTTTTACGCCTGGTTCTGTGATGATTGTTCTTAGAATATTCTCGCTGTACAGAGAAAAAAGGTCTGGAGAAAGTACACATCCTCTTTGTCGCACCCTTTGTTTTATAGGTTGATATTTTCCAGTTCTATTTTCAACTCGAATTACTGTTTCTTGATGGCAGTATAGATGTTTTACAATCCTCAGACACTTTAATAATTTCATTATGTTTCACCTTGTCGAATGCCTTGCTGTAATCAATGAACCATAAATAGAGATCTAAATAATTTCTAAAGCTCTTTCTGTTAGTGTTCGTAAAGCATAAATGGCATTGTGTGTTCCCTTTCCTTCAACAAATCCAGACTGTTCATCTGTTATTTCCATTTTTATCCTTTTCCTTGTTCTTATCATAATAATTATCAGAAGTGGCTTCTTTATGTGACATGAGAGGCTGATAGTCCAGTGGTCCTCACATTCCTTTGTACCTGGTTTCTTTGGTAGTGCTATAAACATGGATTTAAGCAGGTCACTGTGCATATAACCACTGTTGTAAATGCCACTGAGTAACTTGGTTATTATTTTTATTCTTCATTCTCTCTCGTGTCTTCTCTGGTGTGTGTTCTCCTTCTGTTGTTCTTCTCTGATTGTCTGTCTCTTCTTCTTCCTCGTTCCCCACTACTTAGTTCCTCTTCCTTGTTCTTATTGTCTGTTCTTCCGTCTTCGAGCTCCCTCCTCTGTCTCTTCTTCTTCCTCGTTCCCCACTACTTGGTTCCTCTTCCTTGGTCTTATTGTTTGTTCTTTTGTCTTCGAGCTTCCTCCTCTATCTCTTCTTCTTCCTCGTTCCCCTTCTTAGTTCGTTCTTGGTTTCTCTTCTTTTTTCCTCGTTCCCCCCTTCTTGGTTCCTCTTCGATCCTCTTCGTTCTCCTTTCCTCTACCTCGTTGCCCCTCATTTTCCTGTCTCTCCGCTCACCTTTTTATCTTCAAGTCCAGCTTGATGGATTAACCAATAAGTATTTTGGATCCACCCTTCAGATGTCCACTGGTTCCCATGAGCGTTCTGATTGTCCGTCATTCAAACTGCCCCGTTACTTATATGTAAGTCAATTGTCCAATAGACCACGCCTATAAATATTTAATCGCTGGCCGAGTTGGTCACTCCTTTATTTAAAACCCGTGTGCAATCGCGTCACCTAACAGGTGTCAAGTGTCAACTCCGTCTATACAATTGTTATTTACCTAAGTCATTATCTTGCTATTTCATGTCGAAGGTTTATTGTGTCCTCGCTTTTCATTGCGTCTGCCTTTTCTATTTGTCTTTTCTATTTTGTTTACTCGTGTCAACGTCCAGTCACTGCTTTGTTATCACTGGACCATCTTCCTTTCTGGCGTCCTTCCTTTGATGTGTCAGCGTCACTGAGTCTCGTCATTTTCTATTCACTGTTTCCACTGTTTACTTTTGTCCACGTCTTGTTCTAGTGTCATGGAAGTTCTATACCTTTCTCTTCCTTTCCTCTCCATTTCTCTGTCGCTTTTCAATGTTACTATTTTCTTTACAGTATATTTTCGTAACATATTCATCAATAATAGTAATAACAACAATAATCATTACTTACAAGGCCATGGTACATTTTTCCTCCATACAACTCATCGATGTTCTCTGTCCACCTGTCCACAACGTCTTCTTTTCCCACTAACATTTGACCTTCTTTTGAATTCAGGCTTCCTGTGGTATATTTTGCTTTCCTGTCTGTGAGTTCACTAATTCGTGTGTGTATGTTTTTGCTGTCTTTATTATGGGAGACTTCTATTTGTCTGCACTGTACATTTAACCAGACTTCCTTTGCTTCTCTGCATTTGCGACTTATTTCTTTATTTACCTTTCTATATTTTTCTTGGTTATTTTTACTCCTTCTCCTCTTGTCCATCAGTCCTAAGATGCCGCCTGTCATCCATTTATTTTCAGGGGCTTCTTTTTTCTGTGGTATTATCTCCTTAACAGTTTGGTGGATAGAATCTCTTAACATTTCCCATTGTTCATCTATAATATTTATCTTTGCTACTGCATTGTATCTATTTCTTATGATTTCTTTGCTATTGCATTGTATCTATTTCTTATAATAACTCTGTATTGTTCTCGCAGTTCTTGGTCATTTTTAAGGAGTTCTGTATTCAGTTTGATGTTTCTCACTTTTCTGCATGCTTTCTTTAGCTTTATTCTAATTTCTCCACACATTGGGTCGTGGTCACTATTGCAGTCAACTCTTGACATGGTTTTTGTTGTCAGTAATGCATTCCGGAATCGTTTGTTGATTATTACGTAGTCTATCTGGTTAAAAGTCTTTTTTGTCTGGGCTGCACCACGTTGCTAGTCTTCGGGGATGTTGTTTAAACCAGATGTTTCCTACAACCATGCTGTGTATTCTTGTCCATTCAATTAATTTACTACCTCTGTCATTCCTCTCCCCGAGTCCATAGTCGCCAACGATGTCTAAAGTTCTTCATTTACCAACTTTGGCATTAAAATCTTCCATCACTATAGTAACTTCATGTGACTTTGTGTGTTTCAGGGCTGTCTCTATGTCATTATAAAACAGATGTACATCTTCTTCAGGACTTTCAGATGTTGGAGCGTACACGTGTATTATATTTATGTTTACTGGTCATCCTTTTAGTTGGGCTAGCAGGACTCGGTCCGAGATGTTCAAATATCTTACAATTGTCCTTGCTGTTTGTTCGTCAAATATTATTCCTACTCCTCGTTCATGTTTCTCATTTCTTGAATATATTATTGTATATTTATCAGAGTTTATCTTCCCTGCAGCTGTCCATCTAACTTCACTCATTCCTAATATGGTGATCTTCATCTTTTCCATTTCCCTCTTCACATTTTCTAATTTTCCAATTTGAAATAAAGTTCTAACATTCCATGTTGGTATTTTGAACTTGTTAGTTTTGCCACCAGAAGCTTGGTGACGATCTGGCCTCACCTGCGGCTCGTGAGCTGCCCTACCGGACGAGATTTCCAGAGGACCATCCATTAACGTCGTTCATGACAAATCTATTACTCTGAATAAGCATAATTGTTCTTGGGAACTACAACAGTGGTTTCCCGTTGCCTTCTGCCGGTTTGTGTACGGACTCTCCGTTGCCTTTGGACTCCCTATCCTACCCGTAAGGCAGCGGAGACTAGAGGGTTTAAGGACCTCTTACCTGCCTGGTATTCCCTTCACTGAGCGTTTTATAAGAGTAGAAGCCACCTACCACCCCAACTCGCTCTCTGAGACTACCGCCAGTTGGTCTGCGCCTGTTTATTTCGGTAAATCTTTATTCACAGGGATCCTCCATATCTGGATGACTTTCACCATCCGCTACCTGTGACGCGCTGGGTTGGGGATGGTCACCTCAACTTTATCCAGAGGAAGAGCGGAAAAAAAAGGCAAACCACAGCCATTTGTGGAAAACCCTTGCGGAAGCCCCATGTGGCTTGGGCACTTAAGGTTCAGAGAGAGAGAGAGAGAGAGAGAGAGAGAGAGAGAGAGAGAGAGAGAGAGCATGCTAGAGAAGGAAGAAAAAATGCTAGACTACATCCTAGAGTCAGGAAAAATAGGGTAGACGACATGTTAAGAAATGACTTGATTACATTCTAGAGAAAGAAGAAGCGAGATTAGACTATAATCTAGAGAAAGAAGGAAAAAAAAAGAGACTAGACTATATGTTAGAGAAAGAGGAGAAAAGTTAGATTACATGCTAGAGAAAAACAAAATATAACCAGTAACAACTCAACCACACCTTGGCGTGATTGATTGATTGATCTTTATTTCAAAAGGGTTAAGAATTGGTGAAGATGGGTGAGCTTTGAAAAGTTTCTGGACGGTTCAACAGAAAGAAGGCTAACTTTACATAAGCAGCAGCTATACCATGGGGAGCTGACAAGACAACATCCAGTCAACTATACACAGAATATGTCATATTCTATAATCATCCTCCAATATGAAGCATAACACAATAAGACTTTGACGAAAACTGACAATTAAAAAACTGTTAATAGAAAGGGGGGGGGGGAGAGGGAGAGAGAGAAAAAGGGGGGGGGGAGAGGAAAATGTTCTAGCGGTTTGGAAGAAGGGGGGGGGGCGTGAGTCGGTTTAATAACCGACTCACAAAAAAAACAACTTATTTAAGATCCTTACGTACGGCTCTGTTTGCAAATGTAAATGTATACTGAGTAAAGAATCAACCTCGCCTGAAAAACGGAGATCTGCATACACGTTAAGGAACACTGGAGGATAGACAGGTCATCACGTCCAGCTCAGTTCCAAAAATCTCCCCCACCCACCCCCCCCCCCTCAACCAAACCAAAGTCACAACAGGTGATGTGTAGGCGTGTGTGTACGTGAAGAGGGAAAGAATGGGTGTAAATGGGAGAAGATTCAGGTATTCTCTCTAGGCTGCAACTGGATTAGGAACTACATAAAAGTGTAAGGGGGGAGGGGGAGGAGGTGATACTCCGACCACCACGATAATCTCTGGAAGAGTGCTAACAACAGTTTTTTTTTTTTTATGTCCTATGAAACTTTTCATTAAAAAAAATAACAAACCGTTGTACCGTTGCGATTTAGTATTATCATTATTATTAAACAGCTAAGGCTAGAAAATGCTGCCCTTTGTCTGCACATTGCTTCTTCTTTAGCTTTGAAATGTGCACTAAGGTTAGACCTCCGTTGCCCAGACGCGATCCACGCTAATTCTCCCTTTCCTCGCTTGTCTCCAGTCAGTACAGCCTCGGCGACACTCAGCAGCGTGGGCTTGGCTAAGTCGATAGTACGCTGTTCTCTCGTGGCTAGACGGCTGCTCGTCCTACCGGAGTCCGTGTTCGAATCCCAGGTAATTCTCTTGTGATTTTTCTTTCTCTCACGTCTCACTAAAGTGCTTTGTCTACTATGTTTTCGAGGTTTAATCCTACAATATTTGTTCTCTTACTTTACCGTACCAAAACCTCGTAGTTTCCTATTTATAAAAAATTGTTCCTTAAAGCTAGGCACCTTAAGCAAGCACTGACTCGTCTTGAATGAAGCACAAGGTAGCACAGAAGTCTAGAAATAACAAAAAGTTTACGCATGGAAGCGCGTCAACAGAATGTTTACCGTCAGAGTCTTAGACTTTGTGTGGGAGTAGCAATGAAAAACTTAGCCAGGGAGGGCGCCGTAGAATTGATGCACACATGCCAAAACGGCATCATGTTGGAAATCTAATACAACCTCCCCCCCCCTCTTTTTCTCTCTCCCTCCACCCCACCCCACAGTCTCCTCCCCCCCCCCCCCCCCGGTGGTGAAACAAAGCCGTTGTTTTGGAGAAAGCTGGAAACAGTTTCGGCCTTTCTACCGTTTCATTTGATTGATGGATGCGCAGCGAAGCTAACTCTTGGCACATCTTGGCGTCAGAGAAAATAACAAGTTGCTGTCTAGAGTCACCCTTGCCTTAAACTGACGCTAATAGAGGAGAGAAAAAGAAAGGTGGGGGTGGGGAGCTGAGCATGGGAATGGAAGATTAAAGCCTCCATCTTTGAAGAAAGCACAAAAGTATAATTATTATTTATGTTATCACTATTTCTTTATTTATGTTATCACTATTTCTTTATTTATGTTATCACTATTTCTTTATTTATGTTATCACTATTTCTTTATTTAGGTGGTAGTTATAAGCTTAATGTGTAAATCAAAGGGGGGGGGGAGGCTGTCCGATTGTTGGAAGTCAATGACCCAACCCTGATCATGTTAGCTTCAGGGTTGGTGAATCATAGCAGGTCAAGACCTCGCCCCCACTCCACCCCTCCACTGTTTGTATCTCCAGTTACAAGCCAAGCCTGGCTAACTTAGGCAGGGATCGTCATAGCCCCGCCCCCCCCCCCCCCCACGACGGTGTAGTCTGCTGAAGAAGTGATAGTATTTTACACCGCTGCCTTTTTTTTTAGCTGCGCTAGGGGACTGAAAGCAAATACATCCGCTACAACCCACTCCCATTCCGACACGGCGGTGTGCTTCAACACCGTCACCATATTTGCTGCAAAAAAAAAACAACAACAAAAACATCATGCTAGCAAAAACCAAGAGAAGAAGAAAAAAAAAAAAGAAAGAAAGCAAGAAAAAAAGAAAGAAAGCAAGAAAACAAAAGAAAGAAAGCAAGAAAAAAGAAAGAAAGATTGAGGAAACAGGTACTATAGACGGAGAGGACGAGTGGGAAAACAGCACCAAACAAACACAAGTGCTCGTACTGTAGCATAGCCTTGTAAGTAATTATTATTATTTTATTATTATTATTAATGATATGATCGTGAATATAGTTAAGAAGGTATTGGAGGCAAAATGGTAAAATCAAACAGCGACGGAAAAGTTGATAATTAGAAAGGCAAAACGCTGACGGAGATGGGAGAGGTAAACTCCCGCGACATAGTATTAGGACGGGACGCTCCGAAGAGCAGATACTTAGAAATTCAAAACCCTGATCAAAGGTAAACAGAGGAGCAAAAGACAGACATGGCTACACCGAGAGATAGTAAATTAAGCCAGTACTAACAACACAATGACTCGAAAACCACCCATGCACCTAGCCGAGATGGAAAAATTGACATCTGACACTGACTGATGTAGTTAGGGGCCAAAGGTCTAGTAGTGGGCGACGGAACAAGAGAACGGACTAAATTCTGAAGCAGACATCATGAAAGAGATCATTCATTCATTCATTTGCATGTCCCTTGCGGAACTTTGCCTCCCTAACAGCACTCCTGTAGGCCTCTCGGTTGTGAGCAAGATAGCCTGCTGCTGCGGTATCCATTTGCAGATCGTCAACGATGTCTTGCAGCCATCTTCGTTTTGGTCTTCCTCTTTTTCTTTTTCCCATTATGTATCCTTCCAATACGGTCTTCTCTAAATTATCATGACGTTTAATTAATGTGTCCAAAATATTTAAGTTTTCTCTCTTTAATCCTCTTTACTAGCCAGCCTTCTTCAATATTAAGCTCTTGTAGTATAGATATATTTGTTCTTTTTTTGTGTCCATGATATTTGGAAAACTCTTCTGTAGCATTTACATTCAAAGGCATTTATGTGTTTCTCAGCTGTTTTGTTAAGTGTCCAAGTCTCACAGGCATATGTTGCGATGGGAAAGATGCATGCCCTTAAAAATCTTATTTTTGTAGTTCTGTCTGCTCCTCTCCACAGATTCTTTATTTGTTTTACTTTCTGAAGAGCGATATATGTCCTCTTTTTAATTTCCCTCATTGTATCTCCATTATTAGTTAGTAGTGATCCAAGATATTAAAAACTCTCCACGTCTTCCAATTTTTCCTCATTGATATATATTTCAGCTGCCTTGTTTGATTTGTCAGTTGTCATCAATTTAGTTTTCTTCGGATTAAGATAGAGGTTCTGCTCTTCGCTGTTCTTACGGACTGACATAATTAGTTTTTCCATTCCTCTTTGTGTTGTGGACAGTAACACTGTGTAGTTTTTCCATTCCTCTTTGTGTTGTGGACAGTAACACTGTGTCATCAGCATATCTAATCTCTGGTATTTCATAACCTCCAATTGTTATGGCATCGTAATATTCTTTGTCTACATCTTCTCTAACGTTCCTCATTATATTTTCAGTATACAAGTTAAATAAGTAAGGTGACAATATGCACTCCTGACGGACCCCTTGTTTTATGTCAAACCAAGCTGTTGTTTCACCATTTATTCTTACTGCCGCTTGTTGCTCTAGATACAGCAGTGATGTTAGTTGTGTCAAATGTGTTGGAAATCCCATTTTTTCCACCATTTCCCAACGTTTCTGGTGTTGTACACAATCAAATGCCTTTGAGTAGTCTATAAAGGATAAATATAGATTCACATTAAACTCTCTGCATTTCTCTATTATTAATTTTAGACTGAATATATGATCTTTTGATCCTCTTCCTTGCCTGAAACCAGCTTGGACCATATTGACTTCTTCTGTTTTCTTATGAAGACTACCCATTATGATTTTTAACAGAATTTTACTGGCATGACTAATCAGGGCAACAGTTCTGTAGTTTGTGCATAATTTCAGGTTACCCTTTTTTGGCAGTGCTATGAATACAGTTCTTTTCCATTCTTTTAGCCAAATACCTGAATGCCATATCTTTTTACATAGTGCATGATAGATTGTTGCACACTCCTTTCCTCCTGCTTTAATAAATTCAGCTGTTATCTCATCACATCCTGGTGATTTACCATTTTTCAGACTCTTTATTGCCCATAAAACTTCTTCTATTGTCGGTTCGGGTTCTTTATCCTCCAATAATAATTCACACTGTTGATTTCTGTTTCCACAGTCGGTTGTTTCATACATTCCTTTGCAATATTCTTTCCATCTTTCTAGAATTTCCTAAGTAAGAGATGGTGGATTTAATTAAAAATAACAATTGGATGGACGGAATTGAAGCGACTAACACGTATAGGTTGTCGCTAGTTTTAGGACGCTGTCTGCGATCGGTTTTGGGAGACAGAGGAAGATCCAACGACCAATACAACATTTGGAGGCGTGGTCTATTGGACGGTTGACTTACGAATATAAGTCAGGGAAGAAGAAGATTCAGATTGAGAGATGTATAGATAGAGACAAATAGAGATAGAGGTAGAGATAGCGAGAGGAGGAAGACGGTAGAACATCAGGGGGACCCGAAAAGGGGAACAGAAGTCTATTAGAGGAACAGGAAAGAGAACGAGAAGTAGTGTTAGACTGAAGTTGTGTAGCAAGTGATTTGGAAGTTTTGTTACCTTGAAACTTCGAGCACCGAGATTTAGTTGAGGAGTTAGTAGACCTCGAGTCTCAGATATGATATAGTAATGAGTATTCTTGTATGAAATAAAACAGCATGTAAAATATGAGCAAGTTTGACATAGTGATATGCTGAGATTATGTGCTACAACGAGGAGTTTTAGATATAGTACTGAGATGCAATATTGCATGTAGAACACGAGAAAACTGATATTGTGATCAAGTGATTATGTGACACAACGATGAATAAAACGAAATGTATGTAATATTATATCTTATCCCAAGATGTACTGGCGACGATACGTCTTGATGTATTTGTCTAAATAAAAGTTATTCAGTGAACTTTTCATCGGACTTCTCTGGTCCAGCGGATGTTATAATATTTGTGGAACTTCGATGTGTGATGATTAAAAAATACTTCTTCATCATTACTATGATAGTACACAACTAAACAATGTTAAAGTACCCTATCACCGGAAAACAGCAACAAACAAACACACGTGCTCCTACCCTATCACCGGAAAACAGCAACAAACAAACACACGTGCTCCTACCCTATCACCGGAAAACAGCAACAAACAAACACACGCACGTGTTAGTACCCTATCACCGGAAAACAGCAACAAACAAACAAACACACGTGCTCCTACTCTATCACCGGAAAACAGCAACAAACAAACAAACAAACACACGTGCTCCTACCCTATCACCGGAAAACAGCAACAAACAAACAAACAAACACACGTGCTCCTACCCTATCACCGGAAAACAGCAACAAACAAACAAACAAACACACGTGCTCCTACCCTATCACCGGAAAACAGCAACAAACAAACAAACAAACACACGTGCTCCTACCCTATCACCGGAAAACAGCAACAAACAAACTAACAAACACAAGTGCTCCTACCCTATCACCGGAAAACAGCAACAAACAAACTAACAAACACAAGTGCTCCTACCCTATCACCGGAAAACAGCAACAAACAAACTAACAAACACAAGTGCTCCTACCCTATCACCGGAAAACAGCAACAAACAAACTAACAAACACACGTGCTCGTACCTCATCACCGGGAGGTGAAGACGATGTCAGATTTGCCAGTCAGCGATCCAGAGCTAAAATTACCGACCGTCCCGTATTATACGGGACAGTCCTGTATTTTAATTTGTCCTGGGAATCACATTACTTCTGTCAGGACCCCTAAATGTCCCCTATTTTGAAAACACGCGTCCTGTACTGTATTCTCATCTGTGACTGTCACATGTTGGAAAATACCCAGAATTTTAACTTATCTTACTGGAAATGTTGCTACTTTTAAAGAAAAATTCATTCTGTAGAGAAGTACAATTAGACCCGGTTGGCACATTTGTATGTAAACTTATAAACAGTCTGCCGATTACACTTTGAACTTTAACTCTTAACCCCGGCGCTTGACTGAACGTCCTATGTTTGAACTTGGAACAGATGGTCAGATTACCAAAAGCTGACATTGCTTGCTCCAAGGATGGCGAACAATAGCCAACAAAGACACCGTCCTATCTTTCCGCTGGTACCTCCACTAACGGTCCATGGTTGCGGAGTCTTCTGGATAATTATTGCACATCCCTTGTCTTGTAGCTTCCCTCAAGCTTCCCTCGCTCCCTGTCCGACATGATACCATGTCTCAGCATGTTCACGACATCGGCGCGAAGAATATCGGGCTCGCATCTCCAGTAAAGGACCAAGCCGAAGATGGCTGCAAGACATCATTGATTATCTGCAAATGGATGCATCGCCAGCAGGCCATCTTGCTCACAACCAAGAGGCCTACAGGAGTGCTGTTAGGGATGCAAAGTTCCGCAAGGGACATGCAAATGAATGAATGAAAAACGTCCAGTAAAGAGGATTAAAGAGAGAAAACTTAAATATTTTGGACATCTTGCTGAGAAACACATAAATGCCTTTGAATGTAAATGCTACAGAAGAGTTCTCCAAATATCGTGGACACAAAAAAGAACAAATATATCTATACTACAAGAGCTTAATATTGAAGAAGGGTGGCTAGTAAAGAGGATTAAAGAGAGAAAACTTAAATATTTTGGACACATTAAACGTCATGATAATTTAGAGAAGACCGTATTGGAAGGATACATAATGGGAAAAAGAAAAAGAGGAAGACCAAAACGAAGATGGCTGCAAGACATCGTTGATGATCTGCAAATTGATGCAGCAGTGGCAGGCCATCTTGCTCATAACCGAGAGGCCTACAGGAGTGCTGTTAGGGAGGCAAAGTTCCGCAAGGGACATGCAAATGAATGAATGAATGATTCAATGAATGTGACTTTAAGCTTTAAATAAATAGTGGCTTTAATCATTTGTCTTTAAGGTTTCAATGAACGTGGCTTAAGTTTCCTGGCGTCCAGTGCACGAGTATGAGAATCACTGTAAATCACAGATTCTGTCTAGTCATTTTTTTTTTTCCAGAATCCACATCCGATCTTTAATCTTTCAAACTTTGCCTTTCAAAGCCTTCTTCTAACATTTTAAGACTCGGCGCAATCCATTGTGCTCACATAATAACTTGCTTAATGCCCCACCTGTTCTGGAGTGGGCCAGATGTTCAAGTTCTGAATGACATCGGAAACCTGCCATTGCTTGAGATGACGCCCGCCTAAAAAGCTGCTGGCTCGTAAAAGGAGAGTAATTCCCCTTTCACTAGAACATAGACCGTGAAAGGAGAACTAGTATGTTATCCGCTTGTTAACTGCTTTGATAGGCTGAAGTGGAGCCGTACATGAAGAAATAAATTAAGCTTTTTTTTTTTTAAATATAGCTACACCCCTCTTATTGAGAGCATTTTTTTTCCCGCTGTCCAAACTGCTAATCTAGAAATAACAGCAAATCGAATCACTACTGTCAAAGATACCAATGACAAACGTGTCTTAGAATGATTGACAGCAAAGTTTGTTAAGCTACTTGCAGTATTATCAGAAAGAGGTCTCCTCGTCTTACTTTTCCCTGTTTTCTATATTTTTTTTTTGTGGATTTAAAAAAAACAAACTTAACAGCAGTGGTCACCAAATGGATGCATCAGCGGCAGGCCATCTTGCTCACAACCGAGAGGCCTACAGGAGCACTGTTTGGGAGGCAAAGTTCCGCAAGGGACATGCAAATGAATGAATGAGTGATCACTACCCTCGCCCACGTGGACAATGATCAGAGGAGGGGACCCGAACTGAAGGGAGGTCACTGAGGGCGCACATCTGGCGATGTTCGGTATGTCGGCCACGGAACACCTGCAACACACAGCCGTCATTACCATACTCATATATATAGATAGAGCCATATATAGCAGTCACAAAGTTCATGTTTTGTTGCCACGAACCACAACAGACAAAAAGAAGGGGGAAAACAAACTAAGCCTTATAGAAAGTGAGAAAACAACCTAAGCTGGTGCAGGTGGTGACGCCATTAAAACCTTGCTGCAGTTGTATGGACGAACACAAACACCAGACTTGTCGCCCATGGCCGTGCTAGAGTGCCACCTACCGGGCACGACGAAAGGAGCAGGGGAGAGATGGGTAGCTGGGCTGTTGTAAACAAAGAAAGAAAAAAGGAACAATAAAATATGAAAGTGAGTAGCCGGTAGACAGAAGTTGGAGGGGGGGGGGGGGTGGGGGGGGGGGCGGGCGGAGGAGAGAAGTATAACCTTGGCGGCAAATGTCCCAGTCACTGTCAAAGATATACTTTTTTTTTTTGGCGCTAACGACCTGTTCTTTTTCTGAAATTATTATTCACTACGTCAGAGGGTTCTAAGTGCCGTGCCGCGTGGCGTAGGCGATCATTTCTCTCCACAGTTAATCTTTAGACTTGATTATGAGATCCGCTGGTGACCTTTCTTCCTAGCCACACTGACAGCCCATCCAGTAACTTCTCTCTCTGTCTTCCTCTGCCTCTTCTTCCCTCAATTGTTTCCAGTTGCCACAATGTGTTCCAATTTTCCTCTTCTCAGGAAATATCCTATAAATCTCGCTTGTCTGCCTCTGATCTTTGTTATAATTCGCTTTTTAACTCCAGCCTGTCTTAAACTTCGTTGGTTTTCTTGGCTGCCCATGGTACCTTCAACATCCTTCTTATCAACCACATTTCTGTGGCCTCCGTTATCTCGTTGAACTCTCTTATTCATAGATCATGTTTCACATCTATTCATTCATTCATTCATTCCTTTGCTTGTCCCTTGCGGAACTTTGCCTCCCAAACAGCACTCCTGTAGGCCTCTCGGTTGTGAGCAAGATGGCCTGCTGCTGCTGCATCCATTTCCAGATCATCAACAATGTCTTGCAGCCATCTTCGTTTCGGTCTTCCTCTTTTTCTTTTTCCCATTATGTATCCTTCCAATACGGTCTTCTCTAAAGTATCATGACGTTTAATGTGGCCAAAATATTTAAGTTTTCTCTCTTTAATCCTCTTTACTAGCCAGCCTTCTTCAATATTAAGCTCTTGTAGTATAGATATATTTCACATCTATACAACAAAATAAAACAAGATTCCGAGTAGTTAAATATTACACCGAGAGGGTTCTCCCAGGCTCTTTTCGTTACATGCAGGATTTCACACTGACACCATGACAACCCAGTAAAAGTCCGGCCTTTAGAATTAAAACAGGAAAGTTAATGAATGGAAATGCTCGATGATGATTGATGAATCAAAGATGATGAAGCACGAATCTCACAAATAAAATATACAACACTGTCCTTGGCTAATTATGTCCATGAACAGTGTAAGCACAATCATTCCATAATTTTATTATATCATACCAGTTGTGCTATTCTACTGGAGTTTTTCCTTAGTGTGAATCTCTTGAATAAGCATTCCCGTTTCAGACGAGGAAAGTCTTCTTGACCGATCATCATCATCATCATGTGCCGTACCGACTGGCGTTGTGTACTTTGCTTCTCCAGAGTATCCGATCCTTCATACAGGCCGTTAGCTCAGTTGGCGATCTCCTCTCACACCATCTCGTCAAACTGTCCGAACTGTCAAACTTTCTGTCGGTCTTCCCCTGGCACTTCTTCCCCCTATTTTTCTTGTTGTTACAATATTTTCAATTTCCCCTCTTGTCTTCACATGTCCTATGAAAGTATATTGTCTTTCTTTTATTGAACGATTCTTACATCTTACATCCTTCCCGTGCCGTTAAACGTCACATAGGGCTCGCATAGTTGTTTGCAAAGTTTTCCTGTTCTCGACGAGTCCTTCAGCTTCATCAATGTTATGCCAACTTTTTCTTCGGCTTGTTGTGCTCCACTTGATAGCTTGTTGTGGGATTCTCTTGTTGTTTCTTCTCATCACATGGCCTACATATGTCCATCTTCTTTTTCTGATCACCCATAAGACAGGTTGTTTTTTGCTCATCTGTATTATCTCTGAGTTGTTCTTGAATTCGTTCCACTTTATACCAAGTATTTTCCTTAGGCATTTGTTTTCATAAGAGTCTAATTTCTTGTCTATTTCTTTAGTTGATTTCCAGCTTTGGCATGCATAAATGAGGGTGGATATCACATTTGAATTGAAAAATCTTAACTTTATTGAACAATTACACACTTCAAATTAATCATGGACGCTAGTGACATATCTTGTCTGCTAACTGCCAGGCTCAGTCAGTCATCGCCATGGTCTTCTTGAGACTCCATCGACCTCGGGTCTTCGTGTCATTGTCAGTCCCTGTAGTTTTAGTCGCGCCCTTTCATCTCGGAAGTCTGTTGTCTGTCGTCCTTGTGACCTTCAGACGTCTCTTTTTATGTCATCCCCTTACGTCTGCTACTCATCTAATTACACAAATTACGTCCTGTCTTAAAACTCACGCTGTCTCCATGCGATTTCGTGCATGCATTTTTTTTTTTTCCATCTAAACTCAAAGGGGAATTCCCGAGAGCGGGTAACATAAGCAACTCAGAACGTCAACTTTCACACATTATTTCCCTTTGATAACTTTATTGTTATATTGTATCTCTGGGGTCTTGTATCCCCTCTTCCATCATTTCATATTACAGACAAAAATTCAGGAAAACGTAACGCCTATGGAGTTTTCTGTATTTTGGACAGGGGCTGGGTAATAACCGACCCACGGGGCTTGAAAAGGTCGTCCACGGCCCTGCCACCTACACCTGCTACTGTAACTGAAGTTCTAGGTTAACTGAAGTTCTAGGTTAACTGAAGTTCTAGGTTACAGTTATAACACTAAGGTCTCGAACGATACTGGATTTTTGTATTCTGGCATGTAAGTGCTGATGATCTTACTTATAAGCATAAGATATAACTTTTACGCTTGTTTATTCTCAGAATAATAAAAACAAGCAGTTTACTCTAGAAAACAGACCCTGCAATATATTTTATACTCGTTCACTTTCAGATGCGTCAGCAGCAGGCCATCTTGCTCACAACCGAGAGGCCTACCGGAGTGGTGTTAGGGGGGCAAAGTTTCGCAAGGGACATGCAAATGAATGAATCAGTTTCAGAATCAAAGAATAGCCAAATACTCTAGAAAATCTCCCCAACAGGGCATTTTATCTAATGTTGTCATACGACAAATCAAAAAGCTGTTTATCGTACAGTCCTCAACACTAAACGGAGATACGAAGACTCTACCATTTCTTAAAATACACCCTTGAAGATGTTAACTAATATATGTAGCGCCCCTCAAAGGTCAATAGTGCATCTCTAAGGTCTGCTCCTTAAGCAACTATCTAGTTATGCCTGATGATGGCACTGGCCTTGATCGGATCTCATTATCATCACGTGCCATGCCGGGCGGCGTAGGTGGTCATACTCCTCCACAAATCTCGGTTCTTGATATTTCTGAGTAACTCTATTGATTGACATTCCTTTTGGGCCAACATTGGCTCATAGGGCGGAAATCATATCTTTCCATGTCTGACGACTCGCCGCCGCCCGCTGTAGGTCTTGGGTGGACTTGAATCCCAAAGTTGTACTCTCTCTAGTGAGTAGTACTAGAGAGTAGTTCTACATAGAGTATTCCTTGGCCTGCTTTGCTTTCTTTTGCCCTTCGCTGACCATGTGAGGGGTTGGCGAGTGAGTCTGGATTCGTCCATTCTGAGAACGTGGCCGAGATAGGCCCATCGACGTCTTTTTATGGATATGATACGTGGACTTGGTTCGATTCCTATCTTATTGACTCGTTCGATTTAAAGCCAGACCATCTGATGTTCAATAGTCTACGCAGACATTTGTTCTCAAATGCATCAAGTCTTTGATTGAGTAGACTTGATTTCCAACTCTCACAACCGTATGTTAACACTGGGATCACACAGGAAGTTGAAAAATTTAAGTTTCGTGGTTTTACTGAGCATATTTGACTTCCAGATAGTAGACAGTTTATTGAAAGTATTGGAAGCCATTGCAATGCGGGTCTTGAGATTTCTGGTGTTGTATCACCCAAGGTTGACATTTTGATTCCCAAATAGGTGAAATTTCTTGCTGATTTCTTTCCATGGCACAATGCCAGGCCTTCTAACACCTGTTCCTTCGGTCAACCTCTGCCTCTCTTGCCTTCAGATTTATCTGTTGTTATGATGTTTTCCAATTTCTCTCTTCGGATCTAGCGAACAGAATGTGGCCAAGACCCTGACTTTACTACACATAGTGCTAATGGCAAAAGGTTCTGTGTTAATAACAAATAATTAAAATGATCTAGTCTTGTTATCACCGTTTTAATGAAGTGACTTTATACATTTAGCTCCGTATTCTTATCCATGAAAACTATTTGGTAATACAGCCCAACAGGGTCTGTTATCTGACCGCAGGGTTCCATCGTCTATGTTTAGTAGAAAAAGTCATCACAATGTAAGCTCTGTATACATGAAAAAGATTAAAGAAGTAAGTAATAGGTCTGCTCAAATGTAAAAAAAAAAAAGCTGACACTGACCATCAGTTGTATATGATCCTGTGCAACTATCACCTGTGTAGTTTTTCTTTTTTTCCTCCAAAAGTTCCAATGACGGCCTCAATTCTCATTTTTAAATAAGCCACCGAAGTGTACTTCCGGAAAGATGGCGGCTTCTATGGACGCGAGCAAACATTTATAGCATCCGCAACTTTTGTTGTATATCTAGAACACAAATAAATAATCACCATGGGCGACAGGCTGAAAGAGATGCGAGAGCGTTCCAATAAAAGGAAGCAGCTTCTAGCCCAAGTTGTAAGTTTTTTTTTTTTTATTCTGCTCTTCTCCTTTCTACAAGTACCTCAAGTCCAAGGGATAAACTAGGAAAAAAGTGGGAACAGCTTTATTACTTAACGTTAACAACGATGTGACGTTTCGGCGCTAGCCCTCTTCATAGAAACACAAACAGGACAAAGAATCAGACAAAGGAGACAAAGTATAGATTCACATGAATTATATGTAAAAGAAATAATGTTTTAAAAATAAAAAAAAAATTAATGAGAAATGGGAAAAAAAATGTGTGTAATGAAGAAAGCTAGCGCCGAAACATCACGTCGTTGTTAACGTTAAGTAATAAAGCTGTTCCCACTTTTTCCTAGTTTATACATTTTGGTGTCACAGCTTTACTGCAGTGGCTCATGTATAGTTGTATGCTTATACACTAATTATTGTGTGTTACTCAAGTCCAAGGCAGTGATGCTCATAGATAGGGAAATGAAGAGATCAAAATAAGAACTGTGTCTTCTTGACTGAGGGCTTATGGTGTGCATATGTTTGTTTGTATGACATTTGTTTCCAATATATCAAATTCGTGGCCTTGTTTTCTCTGAACTGAGGAAAAGTGGATTGTGGTGTCAAGTGGAGTTTTAGACACATAAAAGAAGGAAGATGCAATAAAAATCCACAAAATAACCAATATTTTGACAGATATCATATTAAAGGTTAACAGGAAAACTATAAATAAAAAATTTAATCAGTTTGCCACAGGAAGGAGATGCCTACTAATTAGCACAGGAAAGGCAAAAATAACAAATTTTGCCACAGGAAGGAGATGCCTACTAATTAGCACAGGAAAGGCAAAAATAAAAAATTTTGCCACAGGAAAGAGATGCCTACTAATTAGTAAAGGAAAGGCAAAAATAACACATTTTATCAGTTTGTCAGAGGAAGGAGATGGCTACTAATTAGTACAGTAGACAATATATGTTTAGGAAAGGAATTTTCATGGGCTTACATTGTCTTACAATGAAGATAGTAGTACATGGAAATATATAATATTGTGGTAGATTTGCATCAGAGCAAATGTTACTGGACAGTTTGACGAGATAGCGTGAGAGGAGATCACCAACTGAGCTAGTGGTCCGCATAAAGGATTGTGTACTCTAGAGAAGCATAATAGCCAACACCAGTCGGCACGGCGCCTGATAATGATGATCAGTAAAGATTTTTTTTTCTTCTACTTCTGACTTTTATCACTCACTTTTTATTTTTATCTGTCAGCTTATGCCATTAACATCACAGGGAGTTTCAGACATTGATCCAGAGGAAGGTGAGAGGCTTGGGTAGCTGTCATGTTATGTTTCCTTGGTATATCTCTCCATCTGTCCACTTTTTCCTTGGTCATCTTCATGCCCCATATATCTTATCATTCAGTGCTTAAACCTGGCCTTTAATTCCTGGATCTCAAAGTATCCCCACAGCAGAGGCTAGGGAAACTAGTACAAACTTTGACAGTAACCTGAATGTAGTAGACAGAATCAAAGGTAGTTTTATTTTTAGCTATAGGACTCAGTTTATGAGTGGCCTGGCCTTTAGATTCACAAGAAAACTTTTATTTCTAGCCATCTAATTGAAAATCTAACTAGTATTTGATGAATTTATGAAGACAGCGTTGTGGTCACAATAAATTTTGTCTCACAGATGTCTAGGAGTCAGATGAATATGCCAGAGATAATAATTTCATGAGAGTCAGTGTACATGATTACAGACAGCTTTGATATTACATCCTGGGCTGTTAGGGTAGGGAGCAGTTGAGTCAGGTAAAACACTTTATTCAGGACTTACTATGAAAAATAATGAAAACAACTGTAGCCCATTTCCTACCTGATGTAATGTTTTTATTTCAAGATCCTCGCCATGGCAGTGCCTACCACAAACACCAGGTTCACAGTTAAGATCCATAGTATAAAATAAAGAAAAGAAGGCAAATTTTGATGGCCATGTTTTCTGAATTAAAATGGAAAACACTTCAGTGTATGATTCTCATTTTCTACAGTATGGTGTTGAAAATCCTAACAACTTGAAAACTGTTCTGAAAACTCGTGATGAAATCAAGCCACCTACAAAGAAGGAAAAATCTAGGTAATTGAACTGATTTGCTGTACCTTGTTTTTTTTTTTTTTAATGTTTTGTTTTCTGCATTAGCTTCTGTGTATGTGCATTTAAGCATATTCTTAAAACTTTTGAGTAAAATCACGTACAAGTTAATTATCAATTGCCTTCAGTGATCTAGTTTGCTTAGTTCATCTCCCCTGGCTCATATAATGTAAAAGTAGATATAGCTGTGCTGCAATTTTTGTAATTGTTCTATTTCATTCATATACAAGAATGAGTCAAAATGTAACCTTAATTTTGCTCTGTTTTAAAAAAAAAAGCAATCTAAATCTATTAGTAGGTGGTTGTAGTTCAGATATGTTATGCTATTCCTCTCTTGATGTCTGTGTGCAGAGGCACATTGGCCATCTTGGACATATAATATCACCAGACATTATTTCACTCCCTTGAAAACATGTTCAAAAGTGGAGCAGTACACAGTTATTGATATTTTGGGAAGTGAAGGTGAGAGACCTGCAGATATTCATCACAAAAATGAAGAGGCAGTGTGGAGATATGTATGTGTCACTTCTACAGGTATATGAATGGCACAGGAAGTTTAAAAGTCAGGTGTCAAGTTTGGCAGATGCAGCATGTTTCAGCCAGCCTCACACTGTGAATAGGCCTGATGCTAATGTTGAAGTGGAACATTTGATACAAGAAAACCAGCAGGTAAGAATCAGTAAGATGGCTGGAGAATTGAAGATTAATCATGGCATGGCTCATCGCATTATTCACAAAGTATGCAGTACCAGAAAGTCTTCGTTATGTGGATACCAAAAGCAACTCACTCCCAACTGAAAGAACATCATGAGGATGTTTGCAAATCCCATTTAAGACATTTTTAAGCTGAAGGAGATGGCTTTCTGTGATGTATAGCCACTGGACTCATGCCGGGTATGTTACTACCAGTCAGAGACAAAGCAAGACAGCAAGTAGTGGTGACATTCTTTCTTGGCGAGACCAAGAAATGCTGTATAACTCTTTTGGTCAGAAAATTGATGCTCACACTCTTCCCAGACTGTAAAGACCCAGTCCTGAAATATTATATGCCCAGAGGAGCTACTGTCAACAGCGAAACATACTGTGATTTGCTTGAGAACCACTTGAAACTTGCAATCAAGTTACTCATTCCGGGTATGTTGTTACAACATGATAATGTGTGACCTCACAGAGCATGTGCAACAGCTCAGAAAATTATAAATCTGCATTTTGATTGCCCTCCATGTCCAGCATATTTACCTGACCTCTCACTTTGTGATTATCTTGTGTTTGGATCCCTCAGGGAGGCACTAGGTGGGAAGAAGTTCAGTACAGATGTAGAGATTAAAGAGGCCATGCAAAGTTGACAGCTGGGTCAGTCAGAAGATTTTTTTTTTTGTTCTCAAGTGATCCAGGCATTAGTGAAGTGGTGGCAGACCTGGTTTGCTGATCATGATGGGGATTATGTTGAAAAGTAATGAGGAGTTTTCAATCATATTTGTACAAAAATAAAATAAAGATAAGTGTTGGTTTTTGACTCATGCATGTCATTTAATAATGACATACTAATGCAGGTCATTTTATGTTTTTAGCATGCCATGTTATTTTCTTTCTTGATTTCACTTCCCATCCAAATTTATTAATGCCATCATTTATTTGAAAATTGTCTGTGTGACTCATGTTTGCTTTATGTTGATACAGCTGAAATGCATCAGTGAAGCAGATGCAGTTATTTACACAGATGGATCTGTTGTACATCAGAAGAGTGCACGGGCGTTCACAGCTCACTCAGCAGGCAGAACAATCCAGGAAGTGCCTTCACTATGACCACAAGCAGGACGATGATGATGGAGGTGATGGCAGTAACGAAAGCATTCGTATGGCTGCAGTCACAAGACTGTTCCCATGTCTGCATTCTAAATGATTCAATGAATATGATCCACAAGGTCAAGGCAGGCTGTGAACACAGGCAGTGGCTTGAGTCATTGCAGAGATCATCGGTTCGCAAAGTCACCTTCATCTATGTCCATGAGCATACAGCCGTCCAGGGTAATGAAAAGCTGATCGGTTGGCTGGCTCTGCTGTCATTGCAGATGGAGGACAAACACTGGATTGAGCCGATATTATCAATGTGCTTAGAGAAATAGGCAAAGTGGAGGACTTCAAGAGATGCAAATCTACATTGCTGCTTAGACAGAGAGCTGGGATTACAGATTGGCATGGACAGAAATGAAAGGCATATAGGACACATAAATGGACTTATAAACCAACACAGAATGGGCACTATCAGCTGATTGATATATAGGTGGGGGGGGGGGAGGTCAGAGTTCAGAGTGCAATGATGATGATCCATACCATAAACTATAGCTGAAATGCAATCAGTTATACAATTAACCATGAAAAAAAAGATTGCAAAGCAGAATTATGCTGACATACCACTTACTTAGTGAAGAAGGTAAATGTAAAATCCCCATTTCCGTGCCATTAAACCATATTGGGGATACGATGTTAAGTCCATACAAGGATATTTCCAATACCATCAGCACATGAAAGTGTGATGTGGTTAGTATCACACCTGGCCTTCCCTGATTTCTCTGGTACGCATTTTTAGAGCATGGGTGGATGCTGGGGCCTTTTTTTTTGTGTGGTGGTACCAGCTTCAGTATCGTCTTCAAAAATAAAAATAATCATGATGTTCTATGCAACAGTTTATTAAAGAAAAGGCCAAGGATGAACCAAATGTAATCTTTGTATTCTTTGGCACCAGACTTCTTGAAGTTTTAAATCTCCTGCTTTAGACATCAGAGTGCAGTTTTATAAATATTTTTGTGCCTAACTCTTCCAGAACTTAAACAAGATGGCACACACAAAACCGATTTCAGTTGCAGAATAGCTTAACCCAGGGGTGAAACTTGATGACTAATGTTACGGTACCTCCACTCTAGAGGTTGGTCACGTCCTAAATATGCCCATACTGGGATAACATGCCTAAAATGGCTTAACACAGGGGTGAAACTTACTAGTGGCAAGGATTCGTCCTCCTGGACAAAAGCTCCATCCTGGTCACAACTAGGAAGGGTAGCGGCCACAACCACAAAATGCTAAGTCAGAGACACTGGACCAGTGCAGTCTAGATAGGCTACCACATCTCACCCGACGGGGATATATGCGTATCCTAATCATGCTAGGGTTTTCCGGTGAGAAAGTCCAATGCTGGACTGGATGGGCTCTCACCCGGCAGGGATATACTGATATCCAAAACACGTCGAGGTTTTCCAGTGAGAAAGTCCAGCTCTAGATTAAACTGGTGCAACGAAAACCATGGTGTCACACAGTCCTGCTTCTGTGACCCACCAAGAATACAGGCCCAAGCCCCGCAATACTCTGAACCTCTTGTGGTCCTCTCAGGGATCTCTTATGGTCCTCACGGGGACCACAGGACCTCTTGTGATCCTATCAAGGACCACAAGAGTAAACTCAGTAGGATCATGGGGTGGTCTTGGTGGTAGAAGCAAATGAAAAAGAAGAAGCTGCAGAATACTCTGTATTTCACATTTCCATGCTGGGCACCGTTTGGTTCTGTTATACATGCATATATTTTGTGACCAAGGCTGGTTTTATGTGCTCCACCATGTAGGTTCTCATTTGTTATGTTGATGGAGCCTGTGCTTTCCTTCTTGTCATGTGTGTAATGACATCTGTGATTTTGTCTTTCATTTTCTAGCACAGGTGAAAGTCATTATGCTCCGTCATCCTCAACTTCAGCACCATCTGTCTCTGTACAGTTTGATAAACAGATTCAAAGGTCACACGATCTAGGGATGAGCCCTGTGAGTATAGCCTCAGTGTGACTTTGTTTCCTTTCGGGGGAGAGATGCCATCCCATTTAGCAGCCAGCAACCCAGAGCTGACATGTTAATGTCATGGTTGACAAACCATAGCCAGCCAAAATTCTGTCCAACCTGTAGCACAACAGTAACAGCCCTAGCCTGACTAACAGGGCAGGGATCACCAGGGTCCCCATGGTAGTGGAGCCAGTGAAACATGTATAATACACCTCCTATGTTTTTTTTGGGGGTTTTTTTTTTTTACTCTGCCCAAGTAGATTGAGAAAATAGCCTCTGTAAGCTATTCCCAATCCAACATGATGCTGTACCTCAACACTCTCACAGCATCAGCTGCAAAGAATATTGAGCTCACTATTTCAGGGAGGTAGGTCTTTCCTCTTGATCTTACATGTATAAGAAGAGCCTGTCACAAAGTTTTTCAGACTGATCTCATGATACAGTCATCATTTAGAATTTTCCACCTGGCATAGTGAAACTCTAAAGAGGACACTGTTAAGAGAGACCAAATTAGTAGGCATAAAATCCCTTGATGAGGTTGAAAAGCTTACTGAAGTCAGGAAAACTTGGTGAACTACCATGCAAGCCCTATGTGACGTTTAACAGCATGGGAAGGATGTAAGATGTAAGATAGTGAAATCGCCAGCGTGCTTTTTTTTTTTTTAAAGAATTTTCTGTCCAAATTTTGCAGCAGTTGGTTGGTCCGTTAGGATGATGTATTTTATTTTATGAAGAAAAGCCACTTTGCGCATGTAATTTCTTGTTGTGTCTTTTGCTAGATAAAATGGATGCATTGATGGAACAGTGGATGTGTGGGAGTTCTGTTTCACATTTAGTGAAACTGTTGTAAAAATTTACAAAAAACTTAGCAAACATTTGGTGATGAGGCAGTGACACTTAAATAAACTTTACAAAGAAAGGTTTATGTTTATATATATATGTATATTTGTTTATATATATATGTATATTTCTTTTTTGTGCAGGAAGGTTATAAAGATGACTTTGAAACAGAAGAGGTATACACAGACTCCAGTGCATTTCTGAAGGTACGAAGTTCTGAAATATAAACTGTGAGAGAAAAGACATTTATCAGAAAGTCATATATCCAGTGATATTTTAAAATCTGGTTATGTTAAGTGCAGAGAATTTGTATTTATTTATAAATAATATATAATTTATAATGTACTTTGCCTATTTTCTTTACCAAAAAAGGGTACTCAAAGTGCCAATCCACACAATGATTATTGCCAGCACTTTGTTGATACTGGAGAGAGGCCGCAGAACTTTATTCGGGATGTTGGTGTGTAAAAACTTTTTTTTCCCTTTTCTTCTTCAAGCTGAATGTAAATATCGTAACTTTTTAACTCAGTAAAATTTTTATATTTTACAACCCCAGTTAAGTAACACACTTTTACTTTTTTGCAAGCTATTTTGTGTTGCAGGTGGCACTTGAAAGTTTAAATTGTTCATCATCATCATCATCATGTACTTTCTTCAGAACAGAGTTTGGTGGTAATGAATCTCCAGTTTTCTTGCTTCCTCGCCTTGATGGTGCATTCATCCAGGCTATGTCCTGTCCATTCTCATATGTTGTCTTCCCATCTACATCTCTGTTTACCCCTTGCTCTTTTTCCTTCCACCTTTCCTTCTATTCTGGTCCTCAGTATGCTGTTATGTCTTTTGATATGGCCAAAGTATTTTGTTTTCTTGATCTTTATTTCTTTGAGAAGGTCACATTACATTTGGAGTTGCTCTAAATCTTGTGCATTTGTTCTTTTCATTCTTCATGTTATATGATCTGGTTTTCTGTAGATCCACATTTCTGCTGCATTAATGTTTCTTTCCAGCTTTTTAGCTTGGAGTCCAGTTTCTGCTCCATACAGTAAAACGGAATAGATACAGCATTTCACTAATGTCAGTTTTGTTTTTGTGGACAGATTCCTGGATAACAGGACTGTCTTCATGGTGTTGAATGTATGTTTTTCCACTCCTATTCTTTTCTTTATCTTGTTCATACATCATCAAATCTTGTCATTGAAACAAATGGGCATGGGTGGGGTCCCATCATAATTAATTTCTTGATCCTGAATGAACCAGAATCACAGGAATAAAAATAAAATTTTGTCAGCCTTTTTTAATTTGGTTCATGTAATATATCCTTCACACTTTTGTGCACATTGCATTTCTTCTTCCCCCCCCCCCTCCCCCCCAAATATTTTGGTTGTATATTAAGTTCTTGGTAATTTAAATCATGTTAACCTCTGGCAATAACCCTGTACTTTATACAGGCCAGATTTTCCATGCTAAATTTGTTAACTCTACATTATTTGGGCTAACCTGGTTTCGACTTCATACATAGCTTTAACCCCGAAAAACACCCGAGGTAGCACTGTGCTGCCACGTGATGAATGAAATGAGCAGCTCAGGCTGCTGAAAACAGTTATAGGAACTCCTTAACTCATTCCGTGCGTTTGGTCATTATAGTGACGCTTCCGGTATCCCGATTCTTCCGTATGGTCATTATAGTGACAATTGTTTGTTTCAATAAAACAACCGGTGTAACATTTAGATTGTACATATTTCGTCTGTGATTCCGGTGACACTTTTCAAAATGGCGAAAGAGTGCCTAGTTACGAGCAATGCCGAGCGAGAAAAAGGAAGAGAAAGACAGAAATTTTTCAATTTTTGACGATGTAGATAGGGCTATGGACATAGCCTATGGCCACCCCGCTGCTCTTGAATGTTTTCTAAGTAGATCTAGACATATTTAGATGACTGGAGAAGTAGTTAGGAGTAGTTAGGAGGTTAGTTCAGACATTCATTCAGTGAGAATGCAACACAGAATCACAGTACGAGATCGACAAGTAGATCTACACATCTCAGATGGTAAGTAGTGCAGATCTAGACCTCGTCGATGGTGAGCTGGCCACAATCAGTGTCTAAAACATCACATTACTTCTTTTTTCCTAAAAAACTCTGCATTTATGAAATTTTCATTCATTTAGCTATACTTTGAAACATATTAAGTATACGGAAGTACATGGAAATACTGTTTTCCATTCCATTTTACAACTAGACCCCCTTACAGACCAAGACCCTTGTTTTTAGTCCCGTTCGTACCCACACGTCCGCTTTTCGTCTTATGCACGGGAAGAGTTAGTTAATATCACCGAGTGAGTGAGGCCATCATGGTGTCTAAGCAACATTTTTGGCATGTTTTGTTTTTCTTAACCCCAAAGATGTTAAAATCTTACGTATCAGTAGAAATGGTGGAATTCTCACAGCCAACTTTGTTTAGCATTGAGCCACATGCATGTAATAGTATGACATGTAGCCTGTCTTTATTTTGACATAACTATTCTGAGATGTTAATGAGAAATTTGAAGTAGACCACACATATTAAATCCAAAATTTCAGCTTCTGTAATTTAATGCATTTGCTTGAGATGTGAACTTGCCTTCTGTGGTGAGACGACATGGTCATATATGGAGAGCTTTGAATCTTTGTAACATATGAATGATTAGTGTATAAGTATATACATGAAACCACTGCAGTAAAGCTGTGATAACAAAATGTATAAAGTAGGAAAAAAGTAGGAATAGCTTTAATAATTAACAAGCACACAGTTTTGACATTTCAGCGTGAGCTTTAATCATACAAAAACGCACAGGACGAAGAAATAGAGAGAGAAGATAAAGTATACATTCACATGAATGCAGTGTAAAAAATATGAATGGAAAAAAAAAATAGAATAAAATAAAATGAATGGAGCACTTAGCTGTGACTTGTAAGAGGCTGTGACTTGTAAGAAGCTGTGGCTTGTAAGAGGCTGTGTTCAGAAATGTGCATGGTGAAGTGTAGGGGATGTTTAAATGGAGACTTGTGATGTGTGGCAGGTGGGTCATAAACAAGGATTGAAGGAGGTGGGGTGACTGGAGAGGAGAGAGATAAAATGGTAATCTAGCTGGGAGATGGTGAAATGGGTGATTATAGTTGGGGTAAAGGGATTGTAATGTGATGCTGTGAAGAGGTTCTGAACTATGTGTTACAAGTGAGAAGGGAGTGGAACTTTGTGCAGAGGGATTATAATTGTGCAAGAGGGGAATGTTAGGTGTAACTGAATAGCGAGTTCAAACTGTGTGGTTCCAGCGTCCCATATTCCTGAATATAGCAGTTCTAAATGGCTTCTGTCATCAGCATGACATTGTTTGATGGCCATTACCAGAACATCAGCTGAGTTAAAATTATTCTGTTATGATGTTTATTAATTTTAAATGTTAGCAAAAAAAAAAAAATAAATAAATAAAGTTAAAACATCTTAAAATCCCCAGGCTTGGCAAACAGATTCGAAGAATACCCCAAACTGAGAGAGCTTATTCGACTCAAGGATGAACTCATAGCCCAGACCAGTACTCGCCCTATGTAAGTTCTGCATACAAACAATGGCAAATACTTCACAAGGAGCAGTGAGACCATGATGATTTTTTGTTACTTTTACAGCACATTTAGAAAGGGAGCTGTGATGTCTTGGCTAGAGTGATGGGACAGCTGTCTGGATCAACAGACCACAGCTGGCCAGGATTCTGTCTCACTTCTCTGTTCATCATCCTAGCAGTGGGTTCAGTCCCAAGGTTATGGAGTCTGCAGAGAAACTTGCTGTTTTTTTTTTTTTTTAATACAGTCTGAGTCTTCAATTTAACCCAATGGGTGGGTGGGGGGGGGGGGAATGAAGATGTGTCTGATGCCACATAATCAGTGACCCCTAGCTGACATGTAGGTGTCAGGGTTGGTGAGCCATAGCAAACCAAGACCCTGTCCCACCTGTCATAGCTGCATCTGTACTGAAAATGAAGAAACAGATGTAATATAACAAGGCGTAAAGACAGCAAGATCTTGGCATTTTATTTGATCTGCCATCTCTTGAAGAAGTCTTTGATTTTTTTTTCTTTTCTTTCAAAATATCAGACATAATGTGCAGTTAATGAGTAATTTTTCAAGGATAGAAAGGACAGTCAATTTTCTTTACAGTGTCAGACTGGATCAGTGAGGAAGTCCTGGGTTCAGTTCCCAGTTGAGTTTTCTTGAACAAACTGGAACCAGAGTTGACCCAGCATCAGGAATTAAGTGATGAGAGTTCCTCTGTGAGAGTAACAAAAGTGAGGGCAGTTGTTTGCCTCCTTGCCTCATAATGCTGTGGCTTAAAACAGTGATTGTGTTTACTGGCATTTACTGGTAAATTAATGATAGAAAAAAAAAAGAAAGAAACGGAAACTTTTGGAGGTTGTTGGTTGTGGTAACCTTCTTCTTCTTCATTCGCTTCTACCACCAAGACCGTCCTGTGATCCTACTGAATTTACGCCTGTGGTCCTCGTTAAGTCCCGTGGTCCCCGAAAGGACCACACGAAATCCCCGAGAGGACCACAAGAGGTTCAGAGTATCGCAGGGCTTTAGCCTGTATTCTTGGTGGGTCTCAGAAGCGTGACACCGTGGTTTTCGTTGCACCAGTTTAGTCTAGAGTTGGACTTTCTCACCGGAAAACCTCGACGTGTTCTGGATATCAGTATATCCCCGCTGGGTGAGAGGTGGTGGCCCACCCAGGCCAGAGTTGGACTTTCTCACCGGAAAACCTCGACGTGTTTTGAGATACCTGTGTATCACCGCCGGGTGAGAGGTGGTTGCCCATCCAGTCCAGTGTTGGACTTTCTCACTGGAAAACCTCTACATGTTTTGGATATCAGTATATCCCCGCTGGGTGAGAGGTGGTGGCCCACCCAGGTCAGAGTTGGACTTTCTCACAGGAAAACCTCGACGTGTTTTGAGATACCCGTGTATCACCACCGGGTGAGAGGTGGTTGCCCATCCAGTCCAGTGTTGGACTTTCTTACTGGAAAACCTCAGTGTGATTAGGATATGCATACATCCCTGCCGGGTGAGAGGTGGTTGCCTATCTAGACTGCCCTGGTCCAGTGTCTCTGACTTCAGCATTTTGTGGTCGTGGCCGCTACCCTTCCTAGTTGTGACCAGGATGGAGCTTTTGTCCAGGAGGACGAATCCTCGCCACTGGTGACTTCCACCCCTGGGTTGAGCCGGTTTAGACATATTATCCCAGTATGGGTGTGTTTGGGATGTGACCGACCTCTAGAGCAGAGGTACCGTGACATGTGTAGCCTTCAAGTTTCACCCCTGGTGTGTGCTGGTTTAGGCATATTTCACCAGTATGGTTGTATATTGGGCGTGACCGACCTCTAGAGCGGAGGTGGCATGACATGCCTAGCCATCCCTAGTGCATGCCGGTTTAGGCATATTTCACCAGTATGGATGTATTTCGGACATGGCCGGCCTCTAGAGCAGAGGCACCGTGGTATGTGCAGCTCTCGCAGCGATACTACTGGACATAACGATTAAACTTCACTTTATCCTTTCCTTCACTTTTTCACACCGGCGCCGCACAGCAACCCTTATTTCTTTTCCGCAGTTTCTTCCTTGACTGGGAGGAGCTTCACTCCACACGCTGCATCCGAAGAGTCTCGCCAGCAGTGTCTTAACCTCTGGGTTAAGCTGGTTCAGGCATTTCACCCAATATGAGTGCACTTAGGACGTGGCTAACCTCCAGACCAGAGGTGCCATGATTTGACTATTTGCTTCGCTTTATCCTTTCTACCACCTTTTCCGCAGTGGTGCCACGTGGCAACCCCATTTGCACCTTTCTTCACTGACCAGGAGGAGCACCGCTCCATGCACGGCAGCTGAAGAATCGCCAGCAGTGGGTTGTGGTAACCACTTTATATTATCTAAAATGTAAAAAGCAACCAGTGAAATCAGTTGGAAGGTAATCAGGCCAGCAGGCTGATGATCCTCAACATGCGTAGAGAAGAATCAGAGCTGTTGTTTGCAAAGTGTTTTTAATTTTAAATTAAGAAAAAAGTATAAAGTACAGAATATTGTATTGATGAAACCAGTACTTTGGAAAGTACTTCATGGAAAGTGAAAGGCAGATATAACTGCACCAGTTTCAGAAGATCCTAGCACCGTCACTGTTAAAGATACAGGGTGTTCCGTAAGTAACTGTGCACTAACCCAGTATTGATTCCGGTATCATAGTAATATCTTAATGTCTGCGATATCCAGCCACATCTACCTGTCACAGTCATTAAGATATCACTTCGATACTGGGTTAGTGCGCAGTTATTTTCCGAACACACTGTATAAAGGCATTAACTCTTTCCGTGCCATGCGTCAATTTTTTGACGCTTCCGGTACCCCCGTTGCTTACCAGGCGTCAATTTTTTTACGGCTGGTTTGTTTCAATAAAACAACCGGTGTAACATTTAGATTGTACATATTTCATCCGCGATTCCGGTGACACTTTCAAAATGGCGAAAAAGTGCCTAGTTATGAGCGATGCCGAGCGAGAAAAAGGACGAGAAGCATGGAAATTTTTCAATTTTTGACGATGTAGATAGGGGTATGGACATAGTCTATGGCCACCCCGCTGCTCTTGAATGTTTTCTAAGTAGATCTAGACATATTTAGACGACTGGATAAGTAGTTAGGAGTAGTTGGGAGATTAGTTCAGACATTCATTCAGTGAGAATGCAACACAGAATCACAATATGAGATCGACAAGTAGATCTACACATCTCAGATGGTAAATAGTGCAGATCTAGACCTCGCCGATGGTGAGCTGGCCACAATCATTGTCTAAAAACATCACATTACTTCTTTTTTTCCTAAAAAACTGCATTTATGAAATTTTCATTCATTTAGCTATACTTTGAAACATATTAAGTATACGGAAGTACATGGAAATACTGTTTTCCATTCCATTTTACAACTAGACCCCCTTACAGACCAAGACGCTCGTTTTTAGTCTGGCACTCAACCATACGTCCGCTTTTCTTCCTCCGGCACAGAAAGAGTTAACACTCATAACCCTAAAGCATGGAAGTGCCATGGGACATTTTTTTTTTCAATTGGACAGATTATGAGGTTAAGAAGTATAGTGCTATATAAAATATGAGTTTGTGAAGTAATCTTGTGTTTTCTTTCACCATATCTACAGATTTGTTACTGCTTGTGTTGAGTTTACACATCTTGATTGAGGCAGCTGTGAGTGTAACACGTTTCTCTGCCTGCTTTTGTTTTAATCAAAGGTATTTACAAGCAGATCTAGAAGTGTTTGACTTGAGAGAGCTGAACTGCAAGTTTGATGTCATTCTGGTGGAGCCCCCATTGGAGGAGTATCAGAGGACACAGGGAGCTGTGTTTGACAAGTACTGGGACTGGGATGAGGTCAGCTGAACAACAAATCTTGTGCCATATGTTAAGTTTTGTTAGTAGATTCGGAGTTTCCTACCACTGGAACCATGAGTGCAATCTTGACAAGTTTTTTTTTTTTCCTCACTCAAGTTATTATTTTTTTTATACACTTTGGGCTAATCTTTTTGTGAATATCTCCCCCCCCCCCCCCCCCCCAAAAAAAAAAAATCTGTCATAAAAAGTTCTAAGTTATGGCACATTTGCCATAGTTTTCCCCAAGAAGATGATGTGGTGTCCATTTTTAAGCTTTTATAGTAGTTTACAATGACAAATTCCAGATAAACAAAGCAAAAACAGTGTAAACAAAACAAAGCCATACAGATTACCGTAGCCTGAGGGTTCATTTATTGCTAGCCATTAATTTAGTATATTCAGATGGGCCTTGCTATCCAGATAGAAATTCCGAAATTCTATTTCAGAGCCAGGTATCCATAACATGAATGGCTATTACAGCATGGTTCTTCTTTGCATCCCTTCTCAGATGGTTTATTCAGTTTCAGATATGAAATATGAATTTTACAGTGATAACAAGAGCTGTTAGATTACAAAATAACTTTTCATGAAAATGAATAGCTGAGAAGTGATTATAGCATTTGGGCACCATGTGTTCGACAGCCATTGGACAAGGGGAATTAACCCATATCTGATATACACTTGGCTACAACCAAGACCTTTCTATTCAAGAAAGTCTTCGTTATTGACTGGACTATTTCTGCATCCAGTCTCAAGCTCCACTTACTATCGTTTCAGCTTAAAGTATTCTCACTGAAGCTATTTTAATCAAATGAAAGTCACTGCATCAAGCATGCAAATGGAAATTGAGGTTATGTCGGTGGCAGTGGAATGGCTAGTTACCCATGAGGTCGTTCATGGCATCATTGTGACGGACTCACAGAGTATGCTTCGTGAGATTGAAAAACAAATTGCTTCAAAAAGAATAGGTTCATCTATTAAGCCAGTCAACTGTGAGGAGCCTAATGTGGCTTTATTACTGGGGCATGCAGGGAGTACATGGCAATGAAGTGGCAGATAGGCTTGATGGACAGGCTAAAATAAATGATAGGCTGATAATGGATGTTATTAGCCTACCATTAAACTTCTCATTAATCACGAAGGAAAAATATACGTAGAAGGAACAGCTGTTGAAGAAGTAAACCATTTTGCATACCTCGGCAGTTACATAGACCAGGATGGTGACACCAGAAAGGAAGTTAGGATTAGAATTACAAAGCAGCATTGACCTTTAAGAATCTTGAGAACATATGGCATTCAAAAGTTATAAGCACAAAAACCAAGTTAAGATTATTCAATTCAGATGTAATATCCACCCTCATTTATTTATGTGAAAGCTGAAAAACAACTAAAGAAATGGATGAGAAATTAAGACTCTTTTGAAAACCAATGCCTAATGAAAATACTCCGTATAAAGTGGAAAGAATTCAAGAACAATGCAGAGATAAGACTGATGAGCAAACAGCAACCTGTCTCATGGGTGATCAGGAAAAGGAGAAGAACAACTGTTGGTCACTTGATGAGAAGAAACAGTCAGAGAATCCCAAAACAACAGGCCGAAGAAAAAAAATGTTGACCATGTGAAACTCTAAAGAGGACATTGTTAAGAGAGGCCAGTTTAGTGGGCATAACATCCCTTGATGAGGTTGAAAAGCTCGCCGAAAACAAGAAAACTTGGCAAACTACCATGCAAGCCCTATGTGATGTTTAACAGCACGGGAAGGATGTAAGATGATAATGGGACAATGGTGACATTGTTAAAGCCATATTGGAAAAACCGCGGGGAAAATGAAGAGCGGAAATGGAAAAACAGTGCAATGTGAAATGATTGCTGGACAAATTAAGGGTGCTGGTAGAAAATCTGAACTGTGTGGCAGAAAACATATTAAAGAACCACCACCTGATGGGAACTATTAGCAGACAAAATCTTGGATGAATGCCGCGGCATGTGGCAGAGCATACGTGGGTCTGTCCTGAATGCGGTGAAGCCAGACTCTGATTTTTTAACCTCTCATGTTGCTTTATCATGGTATTCCAGTATTGATAGGCATATTTAATTAGAAGTTCATATTTGGCTATTCAGATTGAGGCTCTGGATATACCCTCTGTGGCAGCACAAAGATCTTTTCTGTGGATATGGTGTGGCAATGCTGAGGGCCTGGAAAGAGGAAGAGCTGTGAGTGTTACATTTTCAGATGCCAGCAGAACGGAACTTTCTCTTCTACCCTGCTCTGTTGTTCATTGTTAAAATCTCATTATATTCTTTGTCAAGTGAATTGAGATAGTTGTTGAGGATGGTCAACAGACTGTAGATGGACAGGACCCTCTACATGGTTCTCATAGAATATTCCTTGTGTTGCTTCAGCTTACAAGTTTGATAAGGTTGGAAATTACTCATCTGTGGTAGTGGAGCATAATGAGAAGTATGTCTCTCAAGTTTGTTTTGAGGATTAAAGAAAACCACTCTGTCCCATTCCTGATCTGATGAGGTGATGGTTTTTGACATTTTAACTGCAGGTCTCAGCTACCAAAAATTGAAGTTCACACTACAAGGACAGAATCAAAAAGTCTTACATTAGGAATACCAAATGATCTTAGTCTGTTAGTGATGTATTTCCTACCTTGAAGCATTTGCTGATATTTGCTAGGTAATGAATTGTTCACATTGATCAAGTTTTTCCTTCTTTTTTGAGTCACTAGATTTGCAGCTGCCATTATTTCATTTCATTTTTGTTAACACTTCCTAATCCAGCCTTAATTCACCATCCATACACTCCCTAATCTAGCCTTAATTCACCATCCATACACTCCCTAATCTAGCCTTAATTCACAGTCCATACACTCCTTAATCCAGCCTTAATTCACCATCCATATATTTTTTTTTCTATATGAGCACAACATTCAACAAATTTTTATGTTCAGCAATTTTTTTTTCTCTAAAGTCTTCATTATTCATTCCACTGACTTTAGTTATGACATATTATTGTGACCTTTTTTTTGTTTGTCTCTCCTCTTCTCCATGGATCTGATCATTCCACTCTTGAAATCTGGTGATTCAACTATGTCCCCTGCTTGTACAACATGGGTTGAAGCAAGAAATAATAATAAGAAGAAGAATTCTCTCTGTCCTTTTCCTCCACATTCCAAGCTTCAAGGCTCATTGCTGCAGATGCAGTGCATCTCTATTCATCTCTGGAAGATTCTTGCAGGTCTTTTTGAACATAGACTCCTGGGTCTTTGTCCTCGTCTGCCAAGTCCCTTCCAGATTAAAAATCCCTGTCCTGTATTTAAATGAGTTATTTGGAGAACATATTCTGCAGGAGTGCCCAACAATCAAGATGCAAAGAAAACAGGAGTGCCAACATACAAGGTGCAAAGAAAACAGGAGTGCCAACATACAAAGTGCAAAGAAAACAGGAGTAGCCAACATATATATTAGTTCAAAACAAGCTATATGGCAGTGTACACCAACTGATCACCAAATACTTCAAAAGCATGCAAGTCGACATTTGAGAATTACAAGAGAAGAAAGAGTTTTGTCATGTTATGCTTGTATGATTTCACTTGTTCAGAAAGTTTAATGCCTTTTGTACAGTAATAGTATAATGTTTCAAATCTGCAGTTCTTTGTCTTTTAAAAAAAAATCTTTCCAGATTTTTAAAATGTGTCTTAGCAGCATTAGTTAACAGATGTTGATTCTGATAAACATCTAGAATATCGAACAACTTTTGTCACATTCTGGTTTCAGTGCTTAAAACGATGGGGCTTCCGACGATGTGAAGACATTTGCTGGATTAAAACTAATCTAAAAAACCCAGGCCATAACAAAAACTTGGAACCAAATGCAATATTTCAGAGAACTAAGGTAAGCGTTAACTCCAGTTTCTTTTCTGTGTTATTCAAGAGCCTTTTGACATTAGATATTCTTGTCAGTATTGCAAACAAAAATAAATAATAATAAAAATTAAAGCAGATGATGAACAACGATAGAAAAATGAAGTATGTGATGAAAGGTTTACATTGAAGCATGACATTTATGAGATCATGGGATATCAGATGTAGTAAGAATTTTGTCAAAAAGTTGGATAAGATCATTTTTTGTTTGCTTATTGAAATAAAAATCTTTTGATAGGTTTTTTTTCCCCCTGGATTCCCTTGCTGGAATTCAGTCTTATCCAAACAGACATTGGTAAATTTTAACCTGAGTAAAGATGCTAACTTTTTTTTTCTCTTAAAAAAAAAAAATCTCAAGCAATACTGTGAATTTACTGCCATTGTTTTGTTACTGAACTTCATCAGTATCTTAACTCTTTCACTCATGAGTTCATCTCCATGATCTGCCAGATTTAATTTTGATGAGAAATTTTGGTAGTAAGAAACAGGAAGTAAGATACTGTATAATTTAAAAATATGGATTGGGTTAGAAAAGTGTGCTACTTTTTATTTTATTTAGACTGCTTACATATCCCTCCGAGCATTGATTCGCAGAGTTGTGCAAAAATCTACCAATACTGCCAGTGTTGTTTTGAAGCAAAAGAGTTAAACAAATATTACATTGCCTTTTTTTTACCCCTTTTTTTTTAACCAGAACTTCAACCGTAAAAATAATTTTTTTAAAAAATGATTGTGGTATTTAGCTGTATATTCAGTCAGTCAGTCATTTGCATGTCTTTTGCCTCCCTTACAGCTCTCCTGTTGGCCTCTCGGTTGTAAGCAAGGTGTCCTGCTGCTGATGCATCCATTTGCAGATCATCAACGATGTCTTGCAGCCATCTTCACCTTGGTCTTCCTCTCTTTCCTTTTCCTATTATGTATCTCCAAGATGGTCTTCTATAAATTATCATGACATTTAATATGTCCAAAATATTTAAGTTTTCTTTATTTAATCCTCTTTACTAGCCACTGTTCTTCAATATTTAGCTGTATATTATCTTTGCTTATTTGTTTCTTCATGTTTTTCTTTCCTATTTGCTGCATTGTGCAAGGACAGCAGCTAGCAAATTCTGTAACAGAAAAACAGAATTTACATTATGGGATTAGTACCATTACACAGAAAATAATTCATTTCTAGGTTAAAGAAAAGAAAATTTATGTGGTATAGTTTCACTTAAGAAATAAGTCATAATGGGCAAATTTACTGACATATTTTAAAAATTTACATTTTTTAAATACAAATCCTAGACATGCTGATATTCTAAGCAGGTAATTTTACAATATATTCAGTGATTGCCCTAGGATTTTTTGAAACAAGTACAATCATACCTGTCTTTCAAATTGCATAAAATGCTTTTTGAAATACTGGTTTTGGCAATACAACATTTGGTACTTTGTACTTTTTTTTAAATGTAAAATTAAATGTAATTTACAAACATCAGCGGAAATTAAATGTCAAATGCACTTTTTACTTTTTTTAAAAAATATGTTATTAGCAGTGAGATTTAATCTTTACAAAAAGCTCCCATGCTGAATCAGACTCAAAACTCCCAAATCTCCTCCATACAAATTGAACATCATCTGCTGGCCTGATTATCCTTTAGTGGATTTAGCTGGTTGCTTTTTACTAGGTTTTTTAAAAATAATATAAACCAGTTACGGTAACTGACAACCTCCAGAAGTTTCAGCTTTTCTTGTTTTTAATTGGTAATTTACTGGTAATTGCTGGTTGATGCGATCACTGCATTTTGACACAATTTTAAATTAGTTTAACCTAAATTTGTGATGTGATGATAATAGATGACAATTTTATAGTGCAGTGAACAAATTATGCCCCAAAGTGTAGAGCTACCAGCACTAGAAGAATAGGCCCACTAGAGAAATCACAACTTCCAGACTGGTGAAAGACTCATCAGAAAATACAATTTTTAGCGTCATACTTTTTCAGGAGCATTGCCTGATGGGGATTAAAGGCACGGTGAAGCGCAGCACAGATGGAGACTTCATCCATGCAAATGTGGACATTGATCTCATCATTGAAGAGGAGCCCGAGTATGGCACCAAAGACAAGCCAGTAAGTTTTGTCTAACAGAAATTTGTGCGCTTTTTTTTTTTCTTTTTATCTGCATTTTGCAGCGATGATGACTGTGCTACAGTGATAGCACACTTGTCAGGATCTGTGAAATGTAGCAGACAATGACACTGTCCGACCTCTCTGTTGGTGCTTCTAGTAATAGGTGCAGCCTAGCCAGCAGTCTCTGTAGTCCCCACGGTGGTGGTGGACTCAGCAAGCAAAGCATTGCACTTTTCCCTGCTTTTTCACCTTTACCTTGGATCTGCAGTTTACCTAGCATGACCCACTGAACATGATGCTTGCGCTTCAGGTCATCAGCTGCAAACGAGCATCCAGCTTGTAGTCCCCAGGGAAACAGAACAGCATCTGCATAGTCTCTTGTAGTGTCTACAAGCTAACCAGTACTAGCTGGTCTCCTCACACACAAGACTTGCATTCATAACCCACTGCCAGTGCCTTCCAACTGACCCAGTTGTAGGACGGTAGAAACCTGAAACCTGGGGGGGGGGGGGGGGGGGGGGGGGGGGGGGGAGGGGAAAGAGAGAACCTCCAATGAAAGAAAATTTCTGCCTACAGAGCAAGGCACACTGAATTGCACTGCATCTACATCTGTTAAGAAATGAAGGGATAACCTGACATCATGCAAAAATTTAGTCCACAAATGAGGAACTTCAGTCTTATCCAGACCAAGTCAATTTTTAAAAAAAAAACAAGCAAAACCTTTTTGATTGTTCAGACCGTTATAATATCACAACCACTGCTGATACTACCAGACAGTTACAGCACACTGTACAGAACACCTGTGACCGTGCCATTGCTGTGCTGTCTGTATAAACCAGCTTGGTGCAGCATATGCGGCTAACTCTGGATTCAGATGACTCCCGGGATCTTTTCCTTTGTAGAGACATCACAGTGTAATAAGCAGACAAGTCTGCTGCTGACAGTATGACAAGGTGAGTTTATTGGATGGAACTTGATGATGATGGATACTGGATGGATAATAAATATATTGAGCAATATGTTGAATTACAGGTCTCCAGCTCAGCCATCAAACAGTCAGGCCATATAGCTGATATAAAGTTTCCATTCCAGACAAACATATGAAAGTTCCTAGCACAGCCAAAAAACTCCATAATATAGCGACTAGCAAACATATCCACACCAGTCAAGCGTCCATTTCATTCTCTCTTGTTGGGGATCAAGAAGTCATACAATGCAACAGATCAACTGTCAAGTCATGGTTCTTAACCAGAGGACTCGTAAGCGGCTGAATATCTATCAGTGTCAACTTAGTAAAAGCAGCTGGATATCTATCAGTGTCAGCTTAGTAAAAGCAGCTGGATATCTAGCAGTGTCAACTTAGTAAAAGCAGCTGGATATCTATCAGTGTCAGCTTAGTAAAAGCAGCTGGATATCTAGCAGTGTCAACTTAGTACAAGCAGCTGGATATCTAGCAGTGTCAACTTAGTAAAAGCAGCTGGATATCTATCAGTGTCAACTTAGTACAAGCAACTGGATATCTAGCAGTGTCAGCTTAGTAAAAGCAGCTGGATATCTAGCAGTGTCAACTTAGTAGAAGCAGCTGTATCTACTGTAGTGTCAACTTAGTAGAAGCACCGGATCTGTAGCAGTGCCATCTTAATATAAGCAGCTAGATCTATAGCAGCACCCTTAATATAAGCAGCTAGATCTGTAGCAGTGCCATCTTAATATAAGCAGCTGTATCTATAGCAGTACCACCTTAATAGAAGCAATTGGATCTGTAGCAGTGTCGGCTCAGTAGAAGCAGCTGTGTCTATAGCTGTGTCAATGTAGTATATGCAGCTGCACCTGTAGTAGTGTCAACTTAATATAAGCAGTTAGAGTTGTAGCAGTGCCCTCCAAAAAGTTGGCATCATGTTTTTTTGTTTTTATTTTTTTTAAAATTATGACAGAAAAACTTCCATAAATTTACATGCATTAAATACATAAGACAGTTTGGCTTTAAGGGGAGAGCATACCATCATAGGAAACACTGACTAAAACAAATGGGTAAAACTGGTCAGGGCTTTTGAAACTTTCAGAACTATCGGATCAGACTTTTCTTTTTTTCCATTTTTTCTGCGTATCATATATTTCAGCAGGATGATGTCTTGTAATACAGAAAGCGATATAAATGAAACTAATTTTTTAATGCAGAACACAGTATGAAAGAGTTTTGCACACATATGTTATTTTAAAAGCCACCAAAAAAAAAAACAACAACATTAAAATGTAATTTAACATTCATGTTTCTTTTTTAACAATCTAAACTGATACATTTTCTGTTTTTATCATGAAAAAGTTGAACTAAAATTGCATCTCTCCACTGCATATATTAATTATTGATGTGTACTTTTAAAAAAAAAATTTTGTTTTGGAACTGGGCCTGGATTGGAAAACATAACCCTGGTAATCTGTGCTGGTCACATTTTGATAACCCCTGGAGTAGAATATATCAGAGAGGTCAGACACTTCAGGATGACAGAGGGACGTGAAGACAGTGTCTTAAGACCAGTAGAATTTTTAGAGTAAGAATCCGAGTTCTTCAGTGTGGATTCCTCAAAAACTTCTACAGTTTAATATTGCTTTTGTGCTCTTGTCATTTCCAGCTTTGAATATAAATGCTCTCATTATTTATTTTCAAGTAGTCATATTTGACATTATATTGGGTTTTCAGTTGTTTAAGAGGCTTAAATACTAGTTTTTTTTAATAGTTTCGAACTATAGCATTGATGGTATTTTACTTTTTCTGTGCTCTTTCTCACATGTCATTCCCAGCTTCAGATATCAATGCTCTCATTTGTTTTCTGGTAGTCATATTTGATGTTGTAGCAGTTTTAAATTGTTTCCTTTTATCCAACCAGGTGGAGATATTTCACATTATTGAGCACTTTTGCCTGGGTCGCCGCCGCTTGCATCTGTTTGGCCGAGACAGTACCATCCGTCCCGGGTGGCTGACGGTGGGGCCCGAACTGACAAGTTCTAACTTTGACGCTGAAGTTTATGCAAGCTTCTTCAGTCCCAGCCCGGAAGCCTGTGTGACCGGGTGCACTGATGAGATTGAGAGGCTGAGGCCCAAGTCTCCTACGCCCAAAAACAAACAGGCGCCACAGCAGAACGACAGGGGAGGAAGGGGTGGCAGAGTGAGGGGTGGCCAGACTGGCCCAAACATGAGGGGAGGGTTAAGGACAGGGGGCATGTCCCGTGGAACGCCACCTGGCAGGGGAGCTCCAAGCGGGAGGTTCAGAGGATCTGGGAGGGGCGGAGCTTTCAGGGTCATGAGAGATGACATGAGATGATTGATGGACAAGTTGGTGGCATCCCTAATGTACTGTAAGATAAAGGACCATGTGACAATTTCACTTGTGGACTTGTGTCTAACAGCAGGTAGGATGAGTTTGTTTGTAGTGTAATGAAAGAATGAACAAGTGTAATAAAAAACTTATATGGCCAAAGAGCATAAATGCTGTGAATAATGAGAAAGGTAATGCCTGAAAGCAATGTGATCAGTGCATTGAAAAAAAAAAAAAGTGTTACATCAGCATTCTTTGGAGCGGACGTTTGCCTGCAATAGCAGGTTTTTATATTGTCACAAGTTTTAACAAATTTCTTGAACTATTTTAAGTGTATTTTCTGCCAAGGCAAGTTTATATCCCAAGAAACAGACTGACTGCCTTTAAAGCCATTTGTCAAAAGTATGATACTAGGGTCAGTGTAAACTGGAATACTGATTGTAGGTGGGGGAAAAAAAAAGAGTATAAGATCAGTGTAAATGAAACTAGAATGCCAGCTGTAGACTGATAAGAGAATTTTGTTGAAAACAGATAATCTGTAGACTGATAAGAGAATTTTGTTGAAAACAGATAATCTGTAGACTGATAAGAGAATTTTGTTGAAAACAGATAATCTGTAGACTGATAAGAGAATTTTGTTGAAAACAGATAATCCTTGTTGTGAATCTTATGGGTAACAGGTCACCATTCACACACATACACACACATCTAGTCTTCAGAAAGCATCTGATTTTAAATTAAATGACAGATTTCTTTTCTCATGATCACCAAAAGTGCAAGAGCCGTCTTTAAAGAATTACAGTTTTTTTTTTTTTTTTTGTAACTCCTCAGACAGACCACAAATTATAGAACTTGTGGCATTTCAACTAGGTCTCATGCTAATACAACATTTTCCTGACAAGATCGTAAGGGGCTGCATCACCAGTTTTAAAAATGCATGCGGTCATAGTTTTGCCCTATTCTCACTCTCTCTTGATCCTTCCTTAGCATTCCAAGCTAACTTCCACAGATACAAAATATTCAACTCTTTCTCTGGTCTTCTCAGTCCCGCTTGTAGGCCTTTGTCTTAGCCTGCCTGCCATTCCATTTGCTGTGTTTATATGTGAGTTTGGTCTGATGACCAGAACAATGTCTTCTTCAGAAACCTATTCAGTGGATGGCAGTCATATTACAACTGTATGCCTTCCAAGCTTGTTGATGAAGGAACCTTTTAACCCAGTGTAATGCATTTCATTTGTCTCAGATGTTTAATGTAGACAAAGCCAGAATCTGCTTCATTGCAGCCAAAGATCTCTCACCGTGGAATGAGATCTTGATGGATTTTGTCCCTGAGAATGCACAGCCAACCAAATGTCCAAGAAAGACAAATACAGTTACTTTATGAATGACCCTCGTGGTTTCGTAAATTCATGCCAGCCAGTCAGGTTTTGCCATTGTTTATCTTTCAAATACAAAACATCGCCAGTTTCACCAATCACAACATTTGTTGCAATGTCACATGTATTTTGAAAAAATTTCCGTTAGAATACTCCATTTATTTTCATTATATCAAAACTATATTCTTGCATAAAATACGTATCACAGCAGTAAATGCAGGTTCATAATTCAAACTGAAAAATCATTTTAAATGACTAAGTATTGTTTTCACAATAAAAATATGAAACAGGTATTTGTGTTATTATTTTCCTTTGTAACCTCAGTGTAAAATAATATCAGTAGACATTGAAATACAATGCTTAAATTTAACCATGGGAAAGAAGATATGAATTGCTTGTACAAGCATGTGTAGAGATGAGTCTTTTGAGAAATGAATGAAACGATGAATGCCGCTGGCTCAAAAAGAAATAAATAAAAACTGGTATTAATGAAACATGTATGAATCTATTCAAAAGATAGAGAAAAAAAAAGGAATGTTTCTTAAAATCTGTTTCTCGCTTTCTGCTTGGGCTTTGACATGTGTGCATGGTGTAGATTTTTAGCACAAATAACTTATTTTCTAATATTCCGACAGTTGGGTTTATGTTCTGCATTGTCTTGGAGGCATTCTGTTTCGCAACTAACTTCAACAAAAAAAAATGTGTACAGTACCAATTTTTACAGTTATTACAGTTAACTGGAGCACACAGGGGCTATATTATGACCCCACTTCCAACTTGATAATTCCGCTGCGAGAAAGAAAGAGACGAGGAAAATACTTTCCTTTCTGGTGCACGTGATTTTTTTTCTTCCATTTTTATTCTCTCATTCCCCCCCCCCCCCCCCAAAAAAAAAAAAAAAACTAGAAACAGTCCAGTGCAGTTGGGTCATCATCGTCATCGCTGTCAAAGTCATCTTTTCCAGAGTACCAGTCCTCAAGCTGGCTGAAACATGCACCAACATTTGAGCTTCTCTGTGATCTGACTTCATCATTTTGGTCATACATAATAAGAACGAGCTGCTTTGCCAAGGTTTCAAGGAGTTGCAGGACAGGTTGGAATGCTTCTCGCCAATTTGAATTTAGTATCTTCTTCAGGCTTGACTGAGTCGTTTCCCAGTCGTCCAGCCCACGGGTCAAGGTTTGTTTCAGGAAATATATTTCACCTTGTGCAAGACCCAAAAGAGTCTGTTTAACCTCTGGTTCACTAACACCACCACCACAAACGCTAAGGATAAAATCAGTGACACTTCTAACAGTTGCCATTCTGTCAAAATCACTGTCATTACTATTTGTTAAGTCTTTGGACAATGAGGTTTGAGCCATCTTGCTGTTTTCAATATGCTCATCTTTAAAGAGATCTAACAGAGTATTTAATCCATCTGATGAACCAAAATACTCTTTAGTGAAACTTCTAGAACCCTGATGTCTCACACTGCTCAATCTTTCTAAGAAATAATTCAACACAGATTCAGTACTTTCAAGAGGTGTTTTCCAAACTGATCTCCTTCTATGTAAAATGAATCTTAGAACATGGTCTTCCTCAAGGTGGACTAGATTCATCAAGTAAATCTCACTACTTATATCCTTAAGAATTTTTCCTTGTGCCATAACATTGGCTGTTTTTAAGGCCGTGTTTAGAAATCGAGAAAAGCTGCTGAAGAAATGAATTACCAGCTCTCTTTCCAATTCCTCTCGCAAGAAGCAGAGACTTCTTGACAAAACTTTGTCTAGATCATGCAGTACAGAAAGTGAGTTTCTCTCATATTCATCGGTGCTGCGTTGGGCCTCTTGCTGCAGCGAGTCCGGATCTATTTTACAAAGCATTTCTTTGAAGACATACCAAGACAGAAGACCAGTGGCATCTGTTACAAGGGCAGGGTCTGAAAATCTGTTCCCACATAAAAGTTGTTCTTGGATTACCTGCCGTGAAGCACAGGGCTGAGTGCTGAGCCTAAGAGCTGGCATTTCTTTAGTTGAATCCACATAAACTTCCACGTCATCAGCAGAAACAGGTTTCCTCTTAGCAAGATTTAAATAAGACTCATCACCACCTGACAACACTTGTTCTCTGTCACAAACATTTCCTGAGTTGTCTCTGTCATGCTGGTCAAGTCTTAGAAAGGGAGATACTTTCCCTGCCTTGGACAATGTGCAGAATAAACAATGTGATGAAATCCCATGCCCTCCCTTTTCTGAGGGTTCAAATCTCTGCTTTTTGTTTGTGTCACCAATCATGACATCTGAGTTTTTTCTTTTACATGTCTGCTGTTGATGACTACAAGACTTGGTGTCTGGCGTCTCTGAAATCACTGAATTCTGTGCAGCTGATGGCTGGGATGGTGTCAGTTTCTCATATGCTGTACACAGATGTCCATGGATTCTCAAGATCTCACTGCAAACCTCTGTGAACAGTGAATGTGATCCACTACAGTATTTCTCCACGGCAATTCCATTGGTGAGGCAAAAATCAGAAACCCGTTTGCTTATGACAGCACTAACATCCGCTCGCTCCAGAAAAGCAAGGACTTCAACCATGATGGAGGATGATTTCCGAAAACAGCAGATGTCAGAGGCGTTAGTTTTGTGCAGAATGAGGTCTCCCCAGCCTTGAACGAGCAAAGATATCACCGTATCCACCTTTTGCTCCAGCGTGGAGTTCTGTTCTTGTTGCGAGCAGAAGAGATCTTGGATGAAGTCTAGCACGGCCACAGACAAACGAACATTGTCCTGATGAAGACAGGCCTCGGCATATCTGATCAATGCATCCTCTGGGCACACTTTGGTCAGGAGATTAAAAGCAACGGGTTTAATGTTATCCCACGGACATGCCAGCAGGAAATGATCAATTTTACTGAGCACGTTGAGCTGTAGAGATAAAAAAACATGACATTGCTTGAACTTCAAGGAACAAAGACATCTTAAAATACTGCAGATACTTAATACATCACTTCCACACCTAGTAGAAGCAAGTCACACCCTGACTTTATTCAATTTTCATATTACAATGTAGTCTGAAACATAAAGCTTGTACAAAGAATGCTTCAGTATGCAGCCAGTTCTTTAGATCTTCAAGGCATTTACATTTTTTTTTTAAAAATAAAAATTGTAGAGTACACAGTATGGCTGTAACAGAAAAGAGTTAATATGCACCAAGGAAATTGACAGTTTACTGTATATGGGATTGATTTTTGCTTGAATACTTGTTTTCCTTAATATAATGACAGCAGTGTGTACACTGTATTCTGTGTCATTAAACTTGCTAATACCGTATCTCTTCTATTTAAAGCTGCTCAAGTTAACATATTTGACAAATACAGCTGACCAGAACCATATTATACCTCCATGTGATCCCCTGGTGTCAGATAATCTTACTTACATCCTTCCTGTGCTGTTAAACGTCACATAGTGGTAGTCTGCCAAGTTTTCCCATTTTCGGCGAGCTTTTCAACCTCATCAGGGGGATTTTATGCCTACTAATTTAGCCTCTCTTAACAATGTCCTCTTTAGAGTTTCACGTGGTTGACCTCTTTTTGGGAAAGGAAAACCTGATCCTAAAAACAGACCATGCTGAAGATGGATGCATCAGGCAGAAAGGTGCCAATATCACAAGAATAGCTGAAAACCATGATACAACACAACCAAAACTCTTTTGAGGTGAATGCAGAAGAAGAAATAGTTAACATCTTTATTGCACACATGCCCGAAGACAGCCGCTGTCCGAGAAGGCAATTGGCGACCCATAGCTGTGGTTTGTCAAGGTCAGCAAACCACAGCTGACCAAGACCCTGTCCCACCTTTCTGTTGGTACCCCCAGTAATAGGCACAGCATGGCTAAAGGGATAGGGATAGCCATAGTCCTCATGGTGGTGGAGTCTGCTAAAGAAGCACTACACACCTCCTTTTTAGCTGTACTCCGGGACTGAAAAAATAGCTGCCATAACCCGCTCCCAAGCGTCACAGCACTGGCTGCAAAGAACACCAGCTCGCAGTTACAGAGAGAGAACACCAGCTCGCAGTTACAGAGAGACTGTACAAGTACAAGTAAGAAGTGTACACATGCTTTGGGTTGGTTATGAATGAGCCCTTCTAATTTCCATAGAATCTCAACACATCGCGTGTGCGCACGCACGCATGCACACACTACCTGTTTCTCCAAGATCCAGCTTCTCAACTCATTCCCTGGTAGATTAGAGGAAAAACTGACAAACTAAAGGAAAACACGCAGACTTGCAGGAAAAAAACAACTCCCAACCTGCCTAGCAGAAAAATGAAATTGTCAGTTTGGTCACAGCTAATCAATTCACTATTGAGCTGTAAGGGATCATCATCAAGACTGTATACTGCTATTTAACACATAATAAATCTAGCCTAATTCACACTGTGACTCCCCAAAAGACTCATTATTGCAAGTATAAAATTAAATATATATAATCATTACTCTCTCTCTCTCCCACATGTGCACACACACACAATATATATATATAATTCTAATTATATAAAATTCTTATAAGTAAATTATTCTATACACTTCTTACACTATATCATTTATTATATACAATTCTTACAAGTACATCATTAATCATGCACACCTCTGTTATATTCATCAAATGAAACAGGAGCTTTAGCTGACCAGCCATTGCTGCCTTCAGCAGAACCTGAAGCACTTCTGCTGCTACCCCTTCAGTCTTGCTCTCCACACACTGCCACAAGGAGGACAGGCTGCTGGACAACTCTGGTGTGATCTCTGGCCACGAGTTGTCTGAACAAACTGACAAGGAATATATAAATGAGTTAAAATTCATTAAAACAGCAGAATAAACGCTGACTGTACTAGATAACAGAGGTGAGTTAGCTTTGTAACACTATTTCCAGATGTTAACTTCTAAGCAGTTCAAGTCACCATGCCCTTCTAAATGCACGGACTTGTAGATCTCAATGCACCAATTAAGGCCCCAATCCAACTGGTCTCTAAGAGGTCATAACAGTCTTACAATGATTTCAAAATCTTTGCTGGCAAAAAAAGTTGACATTTATCAAATTAGAACTATTGGACCCAACAAATAAGAAAATGAAATTCAAAATAAGAACAAACCTCAGATGTTTGCTTTCAATAATTTCAAAGTCTAGCTAACATTGACCCTAGTTAATCTTACAGTTTCCCATTCCATAGCTGGTAACAGAGGCAGTTCCAACTGTATTGATCAACTTCATTTTCCAGACTAATGAGACTTTCCAGATGGAATTCTACAAAGTCAACTGGAATCTTTGCTAGCTGTTGTCTGCCAGCTCTTACATTCAACCAGGTGCCCCACACTCCCAATTTTATACAACAATGGCTTACTCAATATCTTCTGTTTTTTAAAACTCACCAATAGAAAACAAATTTCCGACAGTTTTCACCGCCAGCTCTCGAGCATTTGAGTCCAAATCAAGCATCTTCAACTGAAGACCCTGTAGAACAACTTGTAGAACCTCTCTGTTGTAAACACCACTGCTTTCCTCAGCTGCATTCATGTCTGCCCTCTTCCTGAATGCCACCATATCCTTCAGACATTTTAATACAGCAAGATAGCAATCCAGAATTACCGACAGTTGCTGTAATAAGAAAAAATGATCACTGAAACTAGTTAGAATTTTCAAATGGTAACTGGACAATTTCATTAAACCAGTGACACTGAGAAATAATTACTGGCCCAGTGAAACCACTAAAGAAGATAAGCTCTACGGTTCCATACATGAATTACAAAAAACAGTGAAATTTATCCAAGAGACAGGACTGCAGGTATAGACAGACAATGCGAACGAAGAAGAAGAAGAAGATTAAACCAGTGGTTCCCAAAGTTGCCATTATTACCCCCTGCCCCCAAATAATTTGTGTACAAGTATATAAAACTAAGTATACAAATATACATGAAGCCACTGTAGTAAAGCTAACAAAATGTATAAACTAGGAAAAAAGTAGCTTGAAGACTGTTATGACAACATATAACTAGCCGTACAAACTGCACCACCATATAACTAGCTGTAAAAACTACTGTCCCGTTGAGATTTTATAGCTAAGGTTGGATAAAGTAATTGAATATGAATAAGATTAGAGATAATAGAGGAAGAACTGACAATTAATGTTCCCTGTGTCACAAATATCTAACCCTTTCCAATTCTTAATCAAAGATGTCGGCTTATTTCATAAATAATTTTTTATTATTATTAACAAATTCAGAAAATACAATTCATCCATGTCTGATATCAGTTTGTGGTTACCTTTTATGAACTTCACATACCAATCAGAATACAAAGACATAAGAAAAATACACCGAAAGTCGTGAGCAAAAATGTTTTAAAAATCAGAATTTATAGATATAGAAAATACAAATGTATAACCTTAATCTGCATCCTTTTCTTCACTTTTCAACATCATCTCCATTTCTCTGGACACATTTTTCCCATTGCTCTGCAAGTTTTAAAATATTCTCCCGGTAGAATTCCGTTCCAGCTGACTGACGGCACAGATGCACTGCTTTCAGGATGTTCTCTCCTGTGGGACCCAGCGGGCACAAACTTTTCTATAGCCTAGGGTTTCAATCATTTCCTGTACTGTATTGTGTCCTATTCTAAGATTTACAGTGATTTCAGATACTGTGACACGTCTGTCTTCTTTAATGATGTTGTCAACTCTTTCCATGTTGTGTTCAGTGGAGGCAGTTCGAGGGCGACCGCTGCAAAGCATATCTTGGATGATCGTGTTTCCATCTTTGAAATGTTTCTATCTATCTATGCCTCTGGCCCCTCGTGGAGCATAGGCCGCCAACAAGAGCTCGCCAGGCAGTTCGGTCCTGGGCCACTCTTTCCAACTGTCTCCATGTCTGGTTCATTATTTTGATGTCCGTGTCCAGACTTCGGCGCCAGGAGTTCCTTGGTCTCCCTCTCCTCCTTTTACCCTGTGGGTTCCATGTTAGGGCTTGCCTTGTAGTGTTGGATGTGGATTTTCGTAGGGTGTGTCAGATCCATTCCCATCTTCTTCGTAGGATGTCATCTTCCACTGGTTGCTGGCCTGTTCGCTGCTGCAGTTCTTGGTTACCTATGGTATCTGGCCATCGTATTTGTAGAATCCTTCTAAAGCATGTGTTAATAAATGTCTGGATTCGTTTCATGATCGTAACAGTAGTTCTCCAAGTTTCTGAACCGTATAGCAGAATGGGCTTTATCACGGTGTTAAATACTCTGATCTTCAATTTCATTGACAAGGCTGAAGTTCCCCATATTTTCTTCATCTGATGGAATTTTACTCTTGCCTTGCCCATTCTTGCTTTTACATCAGCTTCTGTTCCTCCCTGCTTGTCTATCACACTTCCCAGATAAGTAAACTTTTCAACCTCTTCCAGTTCCTCTCCTTCCAATATAATGGGCATTTCGTTGACCTCATTTACTCTAAGAACTTTACTCTTTCCCTTGTGGATGGTAAGGCCTAGTCTTGAAGAATTTTCTGCCACTAATATGGTTTTCTCTTGCATCTGTTGCTTAGTCTGGGAGAGAAGTGCCAGGTCGTCAGCAAAGTCTAGGTCATCAAGTTGAGTCCAGAGCGTCCACTGAATACCATTTCTCCTATATTCTGTTGATTTTCTCATAATCCAGTCTATGGCCAGGATAAATAGAAATGGTGTCAGCAGGCATCCCTGTCTCACTCAGGTGTTAACTTGAAAGGCATCTGTTAGTTGTTGTCCATGGATTACCCTACATGTCATCCCTTCATAGGAGTTTTTAATGATGGTGGTAATCTTCTCCGGTACTCCGTAGTGTCTCAACAGCTTCCATAGGGTCTGTCTGTCGACGCTGTCGAAAGCCTTCTCATAGTCAATAAAATTGACATAGAGAGGTGAGTTCCACTTCAGTGATTGTTCTACGATGATACGTAATGTTGCTATTCGGTCTGTACAGGATCTGTTCTTCCGGAATCCTGCTTGTTGGTCCCTGAGTTGTGGATCTACCGCGTCCTTTATCCTATTTAGAAGAACTCGGTTGAGTACCTTTCCTGGTATTGATAGCAGTGTTATACCTCTGTAGTTGGAGCAGGAGCTCAAGTCACCTTTCTTTGGTAGCTTGACAAGGTAACCTTCTTTCCACTCTGTAGGCACTTGCTCCTCTTCCCAGATCTTCCTGAAGAGGGGGTGAAGAATGTCTACGCTTGTCTCAATATCTGTTTTCAGTGCTTCTGCCGGGATGTTATCAAGTCCTGCTGCCTTGCCATGCTTCAGCTGTTTTATGGCTTTACAAATCTCTTCCTTTGTTGGTATACCACAATCTATTCGTAGATCTCTATCGGCTGGTTCAATATTCGGTGGGTTATGAGGGGCTGGTCTATTCAACAATTCTTCAAAGTGCTGCATCCATCTGTCTCTCTGTCCCCAGTCATTGGGTATTGTTTTTCCGTTCTTGTCTTTCACTGGCCTCATCGGCACACTATAATTTCCAATCATCTTCTTAATTGTGGAGTATCATTCATTCATTCATTTGCATGTCCCTTGCGGAACTTTGCCTCCCAAACAACACTCCTGTAGGCCTCTCGGTTGTCAGCAAGATGGCCTGCTGCTGTTGCATCCATTTCCAGATCGTCAACGATGTCTTGCAGCCATCTTCGTTTCGGTCTTCCTCTTTTTCTTTTTCCCATTATGTATCCTTCCAATACGGTCTTCTCTAAATTATCATGACGTTTGATGTGTCCAAAATATTTAAGTTTTCTCTCTTTAATCCTCTTTACTAGCCAGCCTTCTTCAATATTAAGCTCTTGTAGTATAGATATATTTGTTCTTTTTTGTGTCCACGATATTTGGAGAACTCTTCTGTAGCATTTACATTCAAAGGCATTTATGTGTTTCTCAGCTGTTTGTGGAGTATAGATCCTGTATATTTCCCTGTCGGGTAGCTCCTTCTGCCTCTGTTGCCAGTGTTTCTATGTAGTTCCTTTTGTCTGTCCTGATGCTCCTCTTTGTTTTCCTATATGCTTCCCTATACTTTTCTTGTACAATAATTTTACTGGCTCTTGTGCGGCTGTTGTTGAGTGCTGCTTTTTTCCTCTTTCTCTCCTCTATTCTCCTTATGGATTCTGCAGAGATCCACTCCTTGTGGCACAGCTTCCTGGGGCCAAGCACTTCTTGACATGATGAGGTAAATGCTTCTTTCACTCCTTGCCATCTCTTATCAATTGACTCTTCTTCTGGTAGATCTTGTAGAATCTGAAACTTATTGGCGAGTGCGATCTTAAATTCTTCCTGCTTAGTTCTATCTTTTAGAACTGTGGTGTTGTATCTCTGGCATTGTCTACTGTTGCCTCCTATCCCAGTCCTCTTTAGTTTTAACTTCAATCGGGCCACAATTAGATGGTGGTCTGATGCAACATCGGCTCCTCTTTTGCCCCTCACGTCCTGAAGAGATCTTCTGTATTTCTTCCCAATGCATATATGGTCGATCTGATTCTCTGTTACCTGATCCGGAGAAACCCATGTAACCTTGTGTATCCTTTTATGATGGAAGAAACTCCCTCCAATGACCAAATTGCTTGTGGCACAAAAGTCGGCAAATCTCTCTCCGTTGTCATTCATTACACCCAATCCTTGCTGCCCCATGATATCTTCGTATCCCCTGTTGTCACTTCCGATCTTGGCATTGAAATCACCCATGGTGATAACCATGTTCCGCTCTGGACGACTGCACAATACCCAGCAATCTCTCATAGAATTCCTCCTTTGTACCATCGCTGCTTTCATTTGTTGGTGCATAACACTGAATGACATCCATATATCCTTCTCTTTTGGGTTTTCAAGGTGGCTATAATAATCCGTGGGCCATGCGCCTCCCATCCAATTAGCGCTCCCTGAGCTGTCTTTGACAGCATCAGGGGCACCCCATACGTGTGTGGTGCGGTGTCCTCCTCGTGTCCTGAGTACAACAAAAGCTCTCCCGTGCTAATCCTTGTTTGCCCAGTTCCAGTCCATCTTGTTTCGCTGATTCCCAGGATGGTGATGTTGTATTTCCTCATTTCCGCTGCAACCTGCATTGATTTCCCTGCTTCAAACATAGTTCTAACGTTCCATGATCCTATAATAATGGTGGTCCTGGTGGAGATGGCGGTTTTCGGTCTGACAGCTTCCTGGTTTCCCTGGCTTTCACTGTCCGGCTTCATGCTTCCTCCAGCTAGAGGCCCGTCCTCCCCCATGGCCGAAATATCTCTTGAGTCTCTTTTTGGCGTTTCTGTAGCAAAGTTCTTTTTATAGGATAAGGTTGCTGGCCTTAAGCCAACCCTCCCCCTTTTTCCTGACTTGGGACAGGCAATGATCCATAAAATGGACCACTGGTGGGGTTTTGAAATGTTTCACCTACCTCTTAACACTGCTAGCACCCATACACACATCTCCATAAGCAAGCTGTAAGTCTTTGGTGAATTTCAGCAGTGGGGATTTCCTCTTTAATGAGGAACTCAATAACAGAATGTTGACGAAACAAAACTTCAGCACCCGCCATTTTGTTTATGCTCTGTGTAGTCACATGACACATGATGGTGATGTTATGTGACCTCTACATGAAGTGCAAAGGTTGCAGTTTAAGATGATACATTTATATTTTCTCTATAAATTCTGATTTTTAAAAAAAAATTTGCTCACAACTTTCGGTATGACCCTCATAATATTGAAATGAATTAAAAAAAAAAATAGACAAATGAAGCCATATATTCTCAAGCAGGTCTCCACTCCTTAAAGTTTAAAAGTGCAATCTGTGTTAAGAACTTCACTTCATGTGATTACCCACATACAAATCAGTGCACTGCTCACTCTGTAGGGGAATAAAAGGACAACAAAACAGTACACCAACGGTACTGGAACACATACACCACACGATATTCCTCGATAGCTCAAACAAGCCTTCGTATAAGTTTGGATGTTGTCTAGAAGGCTGTAGCTCTGGGCACTTTCCAGATGGCATTTCTCAGTCACAGTCTGGCCTGCCATCATGAATATAAAAAGTATTTAAAAGCAACAAACAATTTATGAGACCAATACATGATAACATACAAATTTTAACACTTCTGAGTACCAATTTATAACCACATCATTAATCAAGATCGATCTTGCTTATGAAATGTTGCAGAATCTCTCTGAAAATGTGAACTAGTGCTTCTTGGCAGCTAATGCCAACCTGCAATAAAGGTATCATTTCAGATAAAGGGGTATGAAGTTGTCCAAAGTGAAATGAAGAACAGGGTTTCTTGGTGTCCAGGGAGAACACAGATCCAAGCTGTTCTATCACAGAAGCCTGTTGCCAAAAGCAGTGTGCTGGAGGGTCTTGACCTGCTTGATTCACTTACCCTAAAACAGGGCCAAAACCACAGTAACAGCATAAAAAATCATAAAAATATTCATGTCCTTTCAAAGAAACATACATCAGAAAACCATCATTGTCCTACAACAGCATACGCTTGTTTGCACAGACATTGGAATGCCACACAACTCTCTTCAACAATGACAAAACGGACATCTCTTACTCAGTTTAACAAGGATGATACACTAAAAGACATTTACTGAGTTTACAAGTCATGATACACCAAACATATATCACTTATTCAGTTTATAAAGATGATAAAACAAACAAACATCACTTATTCAGTTTATAAACATGATACACCAACAGACATCACTTACTAAGCTCTAGGCTGATTCTTGACAACTTGAGAACTAGAAAGTTAAGAACTGCATTGCTTCTAATGTTATTTCCATTCATTATTGGCAAGCCAACCTCAGCAGGTGCATCAATTCTACTCAGCTCCAGGTAATCAATGAATGAATCATAATATGTCTCAGTTACCTGAGAGAAAAATTAACAATGTGTGTTAATAATGTACAACATAATTGTACGCATCTCAGCAACCTGGACAAGATCACTTGTACTGTTAATGTATATCTCACAAGAGACATTTTCTATGTGACTTTAGCAAGAGTCCACCGGCAGCTATCTATGTGGACAAGAACAAAAAAAAAAAAAGAGACTTTATAAGAAGTCTGATGATCTAGAAGCTATACAGTTATATTAATCTTGGACACATATTTTATACATGACTGATTTCTTTATCTTTCCTGTTGATAGATAGAGGGGAAAAAATAGAGGGCAAAAGAGATCAAGACAGACATTCATTCATTCCTTTGCATGTCCCTTGCGGAACTTTGCCTCTCAAACAGCACTCCTGTAGGCCTCTCGGTTGTGAGCAAGATGGCCTGCTGCTGCTGCATCCATTTCCAGATCGTCAACGATGTCTTGCAGCCATCTTCGTTTCGGTCTTCCTCTTTTTCTTTTTCCCATTATGTATCCTTCCAATACGGTCTTCTCTAAATTATCATGACGTTTGATGTGTCCAAAATATTTAAGTTTTCTCTCTTTAATCCTCTTTACTAGCCAGCCTTCTTCAATATTAAGCTCTTGTAGTATAGATATATTTGTTCTTTTTTGTGTCCACGATATTTGGAGAACTCTTCTGTCAAGACAGACAGAGAGAGAGAATGCTGGATGGGCCAACAAGATGGCATGGACAGAGAAATCCAGCACAGCTTATTCTCAGCACACGGATCAGAGAATTGTGGGAACGCCACGATTGCCAACACCAGTCGGCGGGGCAATAGATAGATTTCTTAACGAATTTATCTTGGTTTTTTTTTATCCTAATATACTTCTGTGCATGTTGGTATGTCCTGCTAAATAGGCAGATAAATCTTCATTTTCTAGAGCAAACAGTGTTATCACAATTCTAATGGAACTACATCTACTCAAACTTGCAACTCTTTGTTCAGTAGGCAGATGCCATAACCACTGAACATTCTTAGACACTCCAACATTCTTAGACACAGAACATGAAAGGAAAAGAGGCCCTTTTATTTTCTTTCGGATGTGGTCACGCATTCTGGACAGGTCGCCGGCAACTGCATTCACCAGGCCTGTACAATTTTTTAGTTCTGTTTTGTCTTTAAGAAAGTTTGGGCTTGTTGTGAGAAGAAAGTAAGATAACCTAACAAAAAGTCAGATAACCTGACAGAGAGTTAGATAAACTGACAAAAAGTTAGATAACTTGACAAAAAGTTAGATAACCTAACAGATAACCTGACAAAAAGTTAGATAACCTGACAAAAAGTTAGATAACATGACAGACAGTTAGATAAGCTAACAGATAACCTGACAGTTAGATAACCTGACAGAAAGTTAGATAACCTGACAATCATCAGACACCTCTTAGAGTTCTCAGTGGTGAAGTGCTTAGTATACTAGTCTACCATGCTGAGGGCTGGTCGATCAAATCCATCCTGAGGCAGAAAACCACCCCCCCCCCCCCCCCAGGCTATAGAAATGGGTACCTGACTTCTTCTGGAATTGGAGAAGGAAAGGTCGCCAGGTTTGATGCTGATCACATCATCTAATGTGCCAACAGGCCAAGGAAAATATTGGCACTAACACCATACCCCCTAAGGTTGGCTTTACTTTTACTGGAAAATTCAAAGGAAAACAGAAAAACACCTTAATAGAATGACAAAGGGGCATCAGAAAAGGAAGACAAAGTTTCTGAGAACAAATACTAAGGACTGTATAAAGTGGAGAACTATGATCTTGGATGCCAACGACTCACTCAGAGTAAAAAAATAAATAACCATCATCATCAGGTGCCATGCCGACTGGCATTTTACTATTATGCTTCTCCAGAGCACCCAATCCTTCATGCAGGCCATTAGCTCAGTTTGTGATCTCCTCTCACACCATCTCATCACACTGTCCAGTATCTTTTCTCCCAGTCTTCCCCTGGCTCTTCTTCCCTCTATTTTTCCTGTTGTTACAATATTTTCAATGTCCTCTCTTCTTATTGTATGTCCTATGAAAGTACATTGTCTCTGATAAGATTTTTTTTGCCTCTCCAGCTCTTCTCATACATTCTCCATTAGTTATTTTTGCTGACCAGAGAATTCACAATCTAAATAATGGGAAGTCTAAAAATTTATGTAAACTTAATCCATAGAACACAGACACCGATATGATCTACAGCAAATTCTGCCTCACCTGTTTCATACTGGAAAGATTATCAACTGCTGCACTCAAGAGACCAGCAAATGTCAATTTCTGTTCTGACTTGAAGAAGCTCTTGGTGGTCTTGATAGCTGCAGGGCAAATGTCCATCACTGAACGAGGAGTCACATCAAACAGAATGAACAAGGGCAGGAGTGACAGTTCCACCAGAAGCATGTGATCTGGAGTCTGACTTTTATACCTGGACAAATATTTATTTACAAAAATTATTATTGTACACTTGGAAGTTTTACGAAAAGGAAAATATAATTTCAGACAATGTGGAATGAACAGCTATGGTGATGTAGTGGCTACACTTTTTTGCCTTGAGTGTGCTAACACTCGCATCAGGTGACTATTTTTAGCTGGCTTGAGGTGTTAACTTCTTCTTTGTTCGTTTCTACCACCAAGGTGGCCCCGTGATCCTACTGAATTTACTCCTGTGGTTCTCACGATAGTCTCCTTTGGGATGGAGGCTCAAAGCATCTTGGTGGGTCACAGGAGCGGCATTGTGTGACACTGTGGTTTTCGTTGCACCAGTTTAGTCTACAGTTTGGCTTTCTCACCGGAAAACCTCAACGTGGTCTGGATATGAATATATCCCCGCTGGGTGAGAGGTGGTTGCCCATCCAGCCTATAGTTCACTTTCTCACTGGAAAACCTCGACGCGTTTTTGATATCAGTATATCCCCGCTAGGTGAGAGGTGGTTGCCCATCCAGACTGCACTGGTCCAGTGTCTCTGACATCAGCATTTTGTGGTCGTGGCCGCTACCCTTTCTGGTGGTGACCAGGACAGAGCTTTTGTCAAGGAGGACGAATCCTCGCCACTAGCGAGTTTCACCCCTGGGTTAAGCCGGTTTAGGTGTATTATCCTAGTATGGGTGTGTATAGGACGTGACCAGCCTCTAGAGCGGAGGTACCGTGATATGAGTGGCCATCACCGTGAGCCTACTGGCCATACCAATTAAACTTAATCCTTTCCACCATCTTTTTCACAGTGGTGCTGCGCTGCAATCCTGATCACATTTTTCTTCATTGGTGGGGAGGAATTTCACCCCACGTGTGGCAGAAGAATCTCGCCAGCAGAGTGTTAGTTTACCCCCTGGGTTAAGCTGGTTTAGGCATTTGAGCCAGTATGGGTGTATATAGGACATGGCCAGCCTATAGAGCAGAGGTGCCATGATGTGAGTTGCTCTGAACTTGAGACTACTGGCTACTTCACTTAATCCTTTCCATCACCTTTCCCACAATGGCTCCGTGTGGCAACCCTAATCGCGTTTTTCTTCACTGGCTGGGAGGAATTTCACCCCACGCACAGCAGCTGAAGAATCTTGCCAGCAGCGAGAGTTGTTAACATTTTGCCTTTCATGTACTACAAGAATTTAATACTGAAAAAGGTTGGTTTGTAAAGAAGATTAAACAGAGAAAACTTAATTATTAAGAACATATTAAACATCATGAGAGTTGGGAGAAGACAGTGTCAGCCGCACAGAGCCAAGCCAAGCTGCACAGCGCGGGCTGCTGCTGTTGCGCAGGCCGACCGTTCTTTTGGCGAAAAAGCGCTCTCGAGTTCCGTGCGTGGGGAGACAGGCTTTCGCTCCCTTCCTGGATGGCGAGAGTTAAAGTGTTTCGATGCAGAAGCAAGTGGTTTGTCCGTCGAGCGAAGCATGTAAACGGCTAGCCAGCCAGGTTCGTGCTAACGATGTAGCACGGTTTTGTCGACCGATGGTCTCGAAATTGGCCCATCTCTCGCAAAGAGTATCGGGTCTGCAGTATGTAACGTGTGTTGTTTGTGGGTGGCCAGGCTTTCTTCTCCGCTCATTAGAGCAGAGAGAGCCGCCCCTGCCGGTTAAAGGAAATGAAGAAAGGTGCAAATGAGGTTGCCGCGCAGCATCACTGCGCAAAAGGTGGTAGAAAGGATAAAGCGAAGCAAACAGTCAAATCACGGCACCTCTGGTCTAGAGGTCTGCCACGTCCTGAGTGCAGTCATATCGGGTGAAATGCATGAACCGGCTTGTCCCAGAGGTTAAGACACTGCTGGCGAGACTCTTCAAATGCCGCGTGTGGAGTGAAGCTCCTCCTGGTCAAGGAAGAAATGCGGAAAAGAAATAAAGGTTGCTGTGCGTTGCCGATGGGAAAGGTGGTGGAATGGATAAAGTGAAGTTTAATTGGTATGTCCAGTAGTATCGCTATGACAGCTATACATATCAAGGCACCTCTGCTCTAGAGGCCGGCCACGTCCGAAATACACCTACACTGGTGAAATATGCCTAAACCGGCACACACCAGGGGTGGAACTTGATGGCTAGACATGTCATGCCACCTCCGCTCTAGAGGTCGGTCACGCCTGATATACACCCATACTGGTGAATTTTGCCTAAACCGGCTCACACCAGGGGTGAATCTTGAAGGCTATGCATGTCACAGTACCTCTGCTCTAGAGGTCGGTCCCGTCCCAAACACGCTCATACTGGGATAATATGCCTAAACCGGCTCAACCCAGGGGTGGAAGTCACTAGTGGCGAGGATTCGTCCTCCTGGACAAAAGCTCCATCCTGGTCACAACTAGGAAGAGTAGCGGCCACGACCGCAAAATGCTCAAGTCGGAGACACTGGACCAGGGCAGTCTAGATAGGCAACCATCTCTCACCCGGCGGGGATGTTTGCGTATCCTAATCACGCTGAGGTTTTCTGGTGAGAAAGTCCAACTCTGGACTGGATGGGCAACCCCTCTCACCCGGCGGTGATACACGGGTATCTCAAAACACGTTGAGGTTTTCCGGTGAGAAGGTCCAACTCTGGCCTGGGTGGGCTACCGCCTCTCACCCAGCGGGGATGCACTGATATCCTAAACATGTCGAGGTCTTCCGGTGAGAAAGTCCAACCCTAGACTAAATTGGTGCACTGAAAACCACGGTGTCACGCAATCCCGCTTCTGAGACCCACCAAGAATACAGGCTAAAGCCCTGTGATAGTCTGAACCCCTTGTGGTCCTCACGTGGATCCACACAGGAGACCCCGGGACCTAACGAGGACCACAGGCGTAAAATCAGTAGGATCACAGTGCGGCTTTGGTGGTAGAAGCGAACGAAGAAGAAGGAGAAGACAGTCTTGGAAGGGTACATAATGGGGAAAAAGAAAGAGAGGATGACCAAGGCAAAGACATTGTTGATGATTTGTGAATGGATACATCAGCACCAAGGCATCTTGCTTACAATCGAGAGCCCTTCAAGAGAGCTATTAGAGAGGCACAGTTCTGCAAGGGACATGTAAATGAATGAATGTTTTTTTTTTTAATCCATGATTCGTATAAGTTGAAATTTTGATGTGATCTGGCTGTTTTAAGTGTCTGGTATATTCTATGCTGGCATGCCTGACATATATTGATCTGATGTCAGGACATTGTGGCATTAGTGAATCAGCATGAGCTAATCAACAAAACTGGCCACTTCTTAGATTTCCTAAAAGCATGGGAAGAGCAGAAAATACAGACTTGGCGGCTCATAAATTTTCTAGATATTGCTTTGACAGTCAGTATGGCTTGATAATTTTTCAACCTGATGCTTGCAGATGGAGATTCTAGTAACTGCTTTAGAACATCACCACTTGTAAATTATTTTGCTCCAGTTAAATGAATTAAAATATCATATATTTTAACATGTCTAGTAAAGAAACTGTTCTTCAAGAGATGGTCCTTATAAACAATTGTAATGCCACAGTCTGGAAACAAAAAAATGGCAGGGACCTTGAGGTGGGAATCTACTGTGAATTCTCCTGCTTTAGTCTGCTCCAAGAATTAGGGAAATCCTCATTCCTAATCCTAATAAGATCCATGTCTTACAAGGTTTTCACCACAGCATCATCTACCAAAAGCTTCAGACTTTCAGACTTACAGAGATATACCATGGCTATCAAAGTTCCATTCATCCATGTCCTTGGTCGGTGACTGGCTCACCAATTACTGCCCAGTATGCCCTATGTCTTACAGAGCAGCAACAAATTCTCTCCACCTCTCACTGCCTGTGGTCTACCTTTGTATTGTACCCCAATTGTGCTGCAAGCTACTCATTTCTGCTTCTTGAGTTCTTTGGTCAGCCTCGCTTTTTCCCTCGGGTGGCCATCGCATGGTTGTTTTAGCAATGTTGCTGGAGTCCCTTCAAAGCACGTGACCAATCCATTTCCAGCATTTTTCTTTCTATTATGGCATGTATATCTTCTAGAGATGGCCAAGTAGGTCTCTATTATTTACTGTCTGTAGCTGGTAAATATTTAACTCTTCCTGTGCCTTTCATTGCTTAGACGACAGTTCCGGTTTCTCACGTGGTGCCTTTAGTCGCTCTAGCAATGTTTGGTTTGTTTGGTGTAACGTTTACATTGTAAACATTTAATGCGCATGCCCCGTAACCTTTTTCAAAACTGCAGAAGAGTGCTTAGTTACGAGGGAGAAAATTGAAGTTTTCTGTGAGAAATTTCAATTTTTGGTGATGCAGATAGGGGTAGATAGGGGTATGGACAAGCCCTGTGACCAGACCACTGTTCTTGAATGTATCCCAAGTAGACCTAGACATATCAGATGACTGGAGAAGTAGTTAGAAGGTTATTTCAGACATTATTTTAGCGATAGTGCAACACAGAATTGCAATACAACACCAACAGGCAGACATACGTATCTCAGATGACATATAGTGTACTTCTAACACTATCTGATGGTAAGTTGGACACAATCATTGTCTAAAAACATCACATTACTTCTATTTTCCTAAAAAAACTCTGCATTTATGAAATCTTCATACACATTTAGTTATTTTGAAACATAATAAGTACACTTTTCAAACGGAAAAACTGTTTCACTCACATTTGACTAATATGCCCCTACACATATCAAGACCCGAGCTTTTAATCTGGCACCCAACTGAATGTTCACGTTTCTTCCTGTGGCATGGGAAGAGTTAGCATTTTTCAGGCTGTGTAGAATGAGCATAATCTGCCCATTTCCTTTCCAGTTGTTCTCCACTATTCTTATCAAAGTTATAGAACTGATATTAAACTGATTAAAAAAATGTTTTATAATCTGATCACTAATAATCATTCTTCCTTTCCATCCAGGCTCTTCTCCCACATTGAAAGTTAGAGAACTGATATTAAACTGATTAAAGAAATGTTTTATAATCTGATCACTAATAATCATTCTTCCTTTCCATCCAGGCTCTTCTCCCACATTGAAAGTTAGAGAACTGATATTAAACTGATTAAAGAAATGTTTTATAATCTGATCACTAATAATCATTCTTCCTTTCCATCCAGGCTCTTCTCCCACATTGAAAGTTAGAGAACTGATATTAAACTGATTAAAGAAATGTTTTATAATCTGATCACTAATAATCATTCTTCCCATCCAAGCTCTTCTCCCGCACTGAAAGAAAAATGATTACTGGAAGCATATAGCAACTAAGAATAAAGAAAAAGCACTTACTTTGTCAGTATCAGTCCAGCCATATACACCACATCACAGCTACAGGCATACTTTGGTATTTCAGTTACATGAATGAGAAACTTGATGAGTTTTTTAACCTTTTCCTGTGTGTTGAAGCTGATGAAACAAAACAGAAAAATGTTAAATCCAGAACATCCAGTTGCTCCCCTTTATCATAATTAATGCTTCTTTAGATCATAAGCACTATTTTAGATTCCTTTTCATATCTCATTAAAATATGCTTACCTCTCATTTATCATATTTTTTCATCTTTCATGCACGTTAACTAATCTTTGCTCTGTTTGCTATATTTCAGTTACTTAGAATGTAAGTATCCTATTCATATTCAGTTTTATAAGTGATGTTTACATCTATCTTTCATATCCAGTTTTATAAGTGATGTTAACTTTGATGGATATAGCCTTCTTCTTCGTTCGCTTCTACCACCAAGACTGCCCTGTGATCCTATTGAATAACCTGTGGTCCTCCATAGGTCCCATGGTCCCCAGTGGACCACATGAGATCCCTGAAAGGACCACAAGAGGTTCAGAATATCGCACAGCTTGAGCCTGTATTATTGGTGGGTTTCTGAAGTGGGATTGTGTGACACCGTCGTTTTCGTTGCACCAGTTTGATCTAGAGTAGGACTTTCTCACCAGAAAACCTCAGCATATTTTGGATATCAGTATATCCCTGCTGGGTGAGAGGTGGTAGCCCATCCAAGCCAGAGTTGGACTTTCTCACCGGAAAACCTCAATGTGTTCTGAGATACCAGTGTATCACCGCCGGGTGAGAGGTGGTTGCCCATCTAGTCCAGCATTGGACTTTCTCACCAGAAAACCTCAGCGTGATTAGGATACACATACATCCCCGCTGGGTGAGAGGTAGTTGCCTATCTAGACTACCCTGGTCCAATGTCTCCGACTTCAGCATTTTGTGGTCGTGGCCGCTACCTTTCCTAGTTGTGACCAGGATGGAGCTTTGTCCAGGAGGATGAATCCTTGCCACTAGTGACTTCCACCCCTGGGTTAAGCCGGTTTAAGCATATTATCCCAGTATGGGTGTGTTTAGGACATGAGTTTTGAAATAATAACACCGCTCTTTCCACGAGGGTCGGAGCTTGGTAAGCATGTATTAGCTCTAGAATTGCCACAGTTATCCAAGTAGGATCATGTCATCTAAGGAACCTCGACTGATCTAATCAGCCATTCGCGGTTTCACCATGAGAACTTAGACATGCATGGCTTAATCTTTGAGACAAGCATATGACTACTGGCAGGATCAACCAGATAGCTTTCTTCACCAAACCTTTTTCGGATATCTGCCGACAGACTGCCGCGGGGCAAGGGAGACAGCGCTCTGTTCAGAGTGGATCCCTTTTGACCCCGGCGGATATAGCCTTCATATCTAGTTTTATGAATGATATTACCTATCTTACAATCTACAAATTTCTGTAAATTCTGAACATTTTAATACTGAAACAATGCAATTAATCTAATTATTATTATTATTATTGAAAAGAGAAATACTGAAAATCATAAAAAAACAAGACAGCTAAGACAAGAGGCACAATACTATACTGAAGACCCTGCTTGAGGGCAAGATTGAAGGGTAAAGAATAAGAGGATGACAGTGATATGGATGGGTGGACAACATCAAGAGATGGACAGGGACAAGCTTGGTCGAGTGTTCTGCTAAGACAAAAAAACAACAGAGTGGAGATGCATTACAGCCAACCTTCTGTGGGGAGAAATGATGATGATGATTATTATTAATTTTGGATTTCAGAAGACATGACAATGCACATTCAAAACCATAGGTTTAACACACACACACACACACACACAATTTAATAAAGATTGATTGCCAATATTTTTTTGCACAAGTCTTCACTGAGAAAAAAGAAAAATAAAAAAACAAAGGTAACTGATAATGAAACTGAATAATGTATACCTGCAATCAATAAGTCTCATCAACATCACAGTACTTGACTTCAGAAGTCTACTGTCATCCACACCACTGTCTGATATTATACCCTGTAAAAGCATGATGAGTTCGTCAAACATTTTATCACTTTCTGCAAGTTTCTTGCACCAACAACTGCTGGCAATAGCACAGTCACCAAGGAGTCTGCAGTAACTTACAACAGCTTCTTGACAACAGGTGAATGATTTATCCTGCTGAGAAATACTCCCTTTCGCATCATCAGATCTACTCTGCAGCACAACATCAACAGATTTGATAAATGTGGTATGAAAATGACAAATAAGTTGGTGGAACATTGATCTTAATCTGGATTTGATATCATGTATGATCCCCTCTGCGGCTTCTTCTGGACTCACATCATGAGCAAACTTTACAACTTCAACAATATAATCGACTGCTGACTTTCTAGTGTAGTTATATGGGCTTGCCATGCAGTGCACAAGAGCGTGGGTAACATCAACTGCAGGAAAAAAAAAAAATCAGCAAGTTAAACTGTACAGATATAGGATAAAGTGGACTGGCTGCATGGAAAAAATATAGTCAAAACTACAGGTCTTATACATATAAATGTTAATGTGGATTGGTTAAAGGCAAAATATGGACAAAACTACAGATGGTGCATGACTACTCTACTTTTGACCATTTCAGCAGCATTCCTGTAAACCTGAAGACCTCATTTTCCATCTGTGATCAATAGTGTGTTATTTTTTCTATTTATCTGTGCACTGATTTAGTTAGTTAATCATTACTTTTACTTGAAGTATTATACTATCTTATATTGTGGAAAACCCTTGTGGAAGCCCCATGTGCCCTGGGCACTTAAGGTTCAGAGAGAGAGAGAGAGATTATACTATCTTTCCTCCATAATATTAACATAAAAACTGAACAGAGCAAATTGTTGAGCATTACTGTACACAGAACTATATGTGCACTGATGTGCTTAGTGCTATATAACTATGTTGACTTGTGATGAGCTCACTGAAATATGTTTGGGACAATTAGTACTTGCAGAAGAAAAAGTTTTCAGAAGAAGATAAATTGAGTTCACTGACGAATGTGATTAGACAAATGAATCAGCAATGTTAAACAAGAGCAAATGAAAACTGTGCTGACAGCAGGAAAAAAGACCAAATAAGTTCACACATTAAAAACCTTCAGTCAGCACTAATAGGCAGTCCTAGAATTATAAGATATACTGACAAGCTGTCCTAGTACTGTAACTTACACCAACAGGTTGTTCTAGTATTGTAACTTACACAAACAGGTTGTTCTAGTATTGTAACTTACACCAACAGGTTGTACTAGTATTGTAACTTACACCAACAGGTTGTTCTAGTATTGTAACTTACACAAACAGGTTGTACTAGTATTGTAACTTACACAAACAGGTTGTACTAGTATTGTAACTTACACCCACAGGCTGTACCAGTATTGTAACTTACACCAACAGGTTGTACTAGTATTGTAACTTACACCGACAGGCTGTACTAGTATTGTAACTTACACCGACAGGCTGTTCTAGTATTATAGCTTACACTGACAGGCTGTTCTAGTATTGTAGCTTACACCGACAGGCTGTTCTAGTATTGTAGCCTTCACTGACCGGTTGTTCTAGTATTGTGCTTACACCAACAGGCTGTTCTAGTATTGTAGCTTACACCAACAGGTTGTCCTAGTATTGTAACTTACACCAACAGGTTGTCCTAGTATTGTAACTTACACCAACAGGTTGTACTAGTATTGTAACTTACACCAACAGGTTGTTCTAGTATTGTAACTTACACCAACAGGCTGTTCTAGTATTGTAGCTTACACTGACAGGCTGTTCTAGTATTGTAGCTGACACCAACAGGATGTCCTAATATTGTAGCTTACACCAACAGGCTGTCCTAGTATTGTAACTTACACTGACAGGCTGTCTTCGTAATGTAACTTACACTGATACGGTGTTCTAGTATTGTAATTTACACTGACATGCTGTCCTAGTAATGTAACAACCACTGGTTGCCCTAGTAATATAAATACTTACTATATAAATATAGTAATGTAACAACCAACCACACTGGTTGTCCTAGTAATATAAATACTTACTATATAAACATAGTAATGTAACAGCCACACTGGTTGTCCTAGTAATATAAATACTTACTATATAAATATAGTAATGTAACAACCACACTGGTTGTCCTAGTAATATAAATACTTACTATATAAATATAGTAATGTAACAACCACACTTGTTGTCCTAGTAATATAAATACTTACTATATAAATATAGTAATGTAACAACCACTGGTTGCCCTAGTAATATAAATACTTACTATATAAATATAGTAATGGAGCATGGTTGTCCTAGTAATATAAATACTTACTATATAAATATAGTAATGTAACAACCAACCACAATGGTTGTCCTAGTAATATAAATACTTACTATATAAATATAGTAATGGAGCATGGTTGTCCTAGTAATATAAATACTTACTATATAAATATAGTAATGTAATAACCACTGGTTGCCCTAGTAATATAACTACCACTGACAGCTGGTTCCAGTAATGTAACTCACATTTACAAATCATGTAGCCAACACCAAAAGTTGTCCATTTATACATCTACACTGACAGCCTGTCTTAATAATGAAAAACAAGGTGAAAAACACTACAGGCTGAAGAAATGAAATGAAATGAGAAAATGACAAATAATTAAAATATTAGAATTAGTAAAGAGACACAAATTTTTTTAGGAAAATCAGCTCCAACACTGTAGAAATATAGCTTACACTGAACTCTATCAAGCAAGTGAAGCAGCCGCCTCTGCTGCACCCACTTCCTGTATATCTGAAATGTCACATCCACTCTGTGTCCTTTCGACACCATCCAATAATGCAAGGGGCTCCTTATGATAAAAAAGGCAGGTTCTTCCAAGCTGATGCAATCATCACAACTGGACAGGATCTCTGCTGCCATATAAGAGACATTGTTCATAACAAAGTCTGGGTAGTCGACCAGGTTGCCATCTTCCAGAAAGCCATTTAGGAAGGAAATGAAGCTCACTTCTTCCACAAGCTCCATATTGTGTGCTGTAAGTAATTGAAGTGGTTTTATTTGGTGGATATATATATATATATATATATATATATATTATATATATATATATATATATATATATATATATATATATATATAACACAGATATAGATGTATATAACACAGGTATTAACTGAGTACATGGGACCCAACTAGAAGATCTTGATTTTGCTGATGACATAACTCTTATCAGTAATAATGTGAATTCCGTGCAAGAAAAAACAGATATCCTGTCTTCACTGGCTAGCAAAATAGGACTTGAAATTAACAAGGACAAAACAAAAATAATGAAAATTCCCCTCAATCAAAATGGAAAAATACACATAGAAGGGACAGATATTGAAGAAGTCAATCAATTTGCATACCTTGGCAGCTACATAGACCAGGATGGTGACACTAGAAAGGAAGTTAGGATCAGAATTGCAAAAGCAGCATCAATCTTCAAGAATCTTGAGAACATATGGAATTCAAAAGTTATAAGCACAAAAACCAAGTTAAGACTATTCAATTCAAATGTAACATCCACCCTCATTTATGCATGCGAAAGCTGGAAAACAAGTAAAGAAACAGACAAGAAATTAGACTCTTTTGAAAACAAATGCCTAAGGAAAATCCATATCAAGTGGAATGAATTCAAGAACAATGCAGAGATAAGACAGATAACTGAACAACAACCAGTCTCATGTGCGATCAGGAGAAGGAGATAGACATATGTTGGTCACTTGAAGAGAAGAAATGATCAGAGAATCCCAAAACAAGCTATCAAGTGGAACACAACAGGCCGAAGAAAAAGAGGCAGACCGCATGAAACTCTGAAGAGGACATTGTTAAGAGAGGCCAAACTAACAGGCATAAAATCCTTTGATGAGGTTGAAAAACTCGCAGAAGACAGGAAAAACTGGCGAACTAATTTGTGAGCCCTATGTGATGTTTAACGGCACGGGAAGGATATAAGATATATATATACACATATACAGTGGTACCTCGGGTCACGAACGCCTCTAGTCATGAACAAATCAGCCCCCGAACACAATTTCCAAACAAGTTTTGACTCGATCCGCGAACAATGCCTCGGTGCACAAACACACAAACATGTTTTCGGCTTGCAAACAGAATTAGTTGTATTCAGGTTTGTGCAGTGTGAACAAAGTGTGTCATTGTGTTGTCCCTGATACAATTTTTTTTGCTTTTTGCATTAAATTAACCCTGATTATGGCTCCCAAGAAAGTGAAAAGTGTTAGCGACAGTGGTGTAAAGAAGCTTAAGCGCATTACAGTAGAAACAAAGAAGGAAATAATAAGTAAACATGAGAATGGTGTTTGTGTTTCTGATCTCGTCACGCAGTACGACATGGCTAAATCTACAATCTTAAAGAACAAAGATGTGCTAAAGACCACTTCCCAGGATGCAAACATGAGAAAAAAACACAAGAAATACCTACACAGTTGCCCGATGTTACTATGGAATGGGACTCTCCTTCGAAGGAGTAGTCCTCCTCCTCCTCCTCTACCATCTAGCTGTGCCAGCAACTATCAACCACAAAGGTAAAGTTATATTCTGTGTATTTTATATTATATATTTTTGCCACACTTAAATCCATAAAAAAGTAAAAAAAAAACCCAATGTTTCTGGGGCAGGCGAACAGATTAACTGGGTACATGGGACCCAACTAGAAGATCTTGATTTTGCTGATGACATAACTCTTATCAGTAATAATGTGAATTCCGTGCAAGAAAAAACAGATATCCTGTCTTCACTGGCTAGCAAAATAGGACTTGAAATTAACAAGGACAAAACAAAAATAATGAAAATTCCCCTCAATCAAAATGGAAAAATACACATAGAAGGGACAGATATTGAAGAAGTCAATCAATTTGCATACCTTGGCAGCTACATAGACCAGGATGGTGACACTAGAAAGGAAGTTAGGATCAGAATTGCAAAAGCAGCATCAATCTTCAAGAATCTTGAGAACATATGGAATTCAAAAGTTATAAGCACAAAAACCAAGTTAAGACTATTCAATTCAAATGTAAAGAAACAGACAAGAAATTAGACTCTTTTGAAAACAAATGCCTAAGGAAAATCCATATCAAGTGGAATGAATTCAAGAACAATGCAGAGATAAGACAGATAACTGAACAACAACCAGTCTCATGTGCGATCAGGAGAAGGAGATAGACATATGTTGGTCACTTGAAGAGAAGAAATGATCAGAGAATCCCAAAACAAGCTATCAAGTGGAACACAACAGGCCGAAGAAAAAGAGGCAGACCGCATGAAACTCTGAAGAGGACATTGTTAAGAGAGGCCAAACTAACAGGCATAAAATCCTTTGATGAGGTTGAAAAACTCGCAGAAGACAGGAAAAACTGGCGAACTACTTTGTGAGCCCTATGTGATGTTTAACGGCACGGGAAGGATATAAGATATATATACACATATACAGTGGTACCTCGGGTCACGAACGCCTCTAGTCATGAACAAATCAGCCCCCGAACACAATTTCCAAACAAGTTTTGACTCGATCCGCGAACAATGCCTCGGTGCACAAACACACAAACATGTTTTCGGCTTGCAAACAGAATTAGTTGTATTCAGGTTTGTGCAGTGTGAACAAAGTGTGTCATTGTGTTGTCCCTGATACAATTTTTTTTGCTTTTTGCATTAAATTAACCCTGATTATGGCTCCCAAGAAAGTGAAAAGTGTTAGCGACAGTGGTGTAAAGAAGCTTAAGCGCATTACAGTAGAAACGAAGAATGAAATAATAACTAAACATGAGAATGGTGTTTGTGTTTCTGATCTCGTCACGCAGTACGACATGGCTAAATCTACAATCTTAAAGAACAAAGATGTGCTAAAGACCACTTCCCAGGATGCAAACATGAGAAAAAAACACAAGAAATACCTACACAGTTGCCCGATGTTACTATGGAATGGGACTCTCCTTCGAAGGAGTAGTCCTCCTCCTCCTCTACCATCTAGCTGTGCCAGCAACTATCAACCACAAAGGTAAAGTTATATTCTGTGTATTTTATATTATATATTTTTGCCACACTTAAATCCATAAAAAAGTAAAAAAAAAAACCCAATGTTTCTGGGGCAGGCGAACAGATTAACTGGATTTGCATTAATTTCAATGGGAAAAATTGTTTTGGTTTGCGAACAGAGTCAAAGAACGAATTAAGCTCGTGACCCGAGGTACCACTGTATGTATATATATAGTTAATCTAGACAGATATAGTTAATCATTGATAATATTGTGTGCTGTATGTTTAATAAGTGATTATATATTAAGGATGCTTACAATCAGTCATAACTGATGTGTACTGAGATTAAAATGACATGACAACAAAAACAGTCAATATAAATAACTATTGACACAATCATAACAGCTCTTTCTGCAGTAGATATAACACAATCATAACAGCTATTTCTGCAGTAGATATAACACAATCATAACAGCTCTTTCTGCAGTAGATATAACACAATCATAACAGCTCTTTCTGCAGTAGATATAACACAATCATAACAGCTCTTTCTGCAGTAGATATAACACAATCATAACAGCTCTTTCTGCAGTAGATATAACACAATCATAACAGCTCTTTCTGCAGTAGATATAACACAATCATAACAGCTCTTTCTGCAGTAGATAACACAATCATAACAGCTCTTTCTGCAGTAGATATACACAATCATAACAGCTCTTTCTGCAGTAGATATAACACAATCATAACAGCTCTTTCTGCAGTAGATAACACAATCATAACAGCTCTTTCTGCAGTAGATATACACAATCATAACAGCTCTTTCTGCAGTAGATATAACACAATCATAACAGCTCTTTCTGCAGTAGATATAACACAATCATAACAGCTCTTTCTGCAGTAGATATAACACAATCATAACAGCTCTTTCTGCAGTAGATATAACACAATCATAACAGCTCTTTCTGCAGTAGATATAACACAATCATAACAGCTCTTCTGCAGTAGATATAACACAATCATAACAGCTCTTTCTGCAGTAGATATAACACAATCATAACAGCTCTTTCTGCAGTAGATATAACACAATCATAACAGCTCTTTCTGCAGTAGATATAACACAATCATAACAGCTCTTTCTGCAGTAGATATAACACAATCATAACAGCTCTTTCTGCAGTAGATATAACACAATCATAACAGCTCTTTCTGCAGTAGATATAACACAATCATAACAGCTCTTTCTGCAGTAGATATAACACAATCATAACAGCTCTTTCTGCAGTAGATATACACAATCATAACAGCTCTTTCTGCAGTAGATATAACACAATCATAACAGCTCTTTCTGCAGTAGATATAACACAATCATAACAGCTCTTTCTGCAGTAGATATAACACAATCATAACAGCTCTTTCTGCAGTAGATATAACACAATCATAACAGCTCTTTCTGCAGTAGATATAACACAATCATAACAGCTCTTTCTGCAGTAGATATAACACAATCATAACAGCTCTTTCTGCAGTAGATATAACACAATCATAACAGCTCTTCTGCAGTAGATATAACACAATCATAACAGCTCTTTCTGCAGTAGATATAACACAATCATAACAGCTCTTTCTGCAGTAGATATAACACAATCATAACAGCTCTTTCTGCAGTAGATATAACACAATCATAACAGCTCTTTCTTCCAAGTCTTTGATGAAAAAATGCTTTCACGAGTTTTGATCCACCTCATAATCCACTCAGGTAATACAGATATACATGAAGAAGGAAAGCTTAATAGAAGTAAGATGAATTTCAATGTATGTATGCATATCCTATAACATTTGCACACCATATGGGTGTGACATGTTGATGCCTTCACATTTCTAGGCCACTACAGCATCTGAAATAGGGATGTTAGTACCACAGACTTTGTTTTTGTATGGAAACCCAAAGTACCAATTTTTTTTTTAGGTCAGTATGATCATGGTGTCAGTTGGTCCAAAAAAATTCTACCCAAGTGCGAAACTGAAAATATCTTAACTGAAATTATGAAATTATGAGCATCTGTCTAATAAATGACTGATGGCTGTCCTCCTGACACTGCAAAGTATCACATTAGTGAAGAACTGAATGGCACAATACAAGGTGGAACACATGAAAGGACAGTGTAACACAAAGAATGAAAGAAAAGGGAAGAAATATAACTTTAGTAATGTTGCTGGAAACTGAGAAGAATGGTGAAACTGAACACAGGAAATGACAAGTAAAGCTAAACAAACATTTGAAAAAATTTTCATACTTCACTGAAAATCTTACACAAAATCTACATACATAAGACACTACTGACTACAAAAAAAGATAACATATTGGAATACATATCTGTCTGCAGCAGATGTGAGATATGACATGTTGGTTTGTGCATACTAAAACCTGTTATACAGAAACTTGTCCAGAAATGAAATGAAAATTCCTACCAATATCTTTGCAGAAAACTTCCGTCAGTTTCTCTAAGGCCCAACTATTACTTGTAGGTGAGTCCTTCCACACTGTGAGTATCTGTTTGAAAATTACGGGAAGCCGTTGTTTGCACTCAGCGATTAAGTTTTGCTTATCCATGGTGGCTGGCTGTGAGACAAACAACAGAGATAAGTTCTGGTGGGGGAAAAAAAAAAACAATGGATATCCTTGACAGGAACACAAAATTTCCAAATAACATGCAGAGAACTATTTAGTGTGCTTATAAATAAATGAATGGCTGGGACATGTCCTCCGAATGACTGACAACTCACTACCAAAAATAGCACTAAGATGGACACCACAGGGGAACAGAAGTAAGGGTAGACCAAAAGAGACATGGAGAAGAACAACAGAAAGGATGTTGAGCAATAGAGGGCTCACCTGGGCAAGAGCAGAAAAAAAGGCAAAGGACAGGCATTTGTGGAAAACCCTTACGGAAGCCCCATGTGCCCTGGGCACTTAAGGTTCAGAGAGAGAGATAAATAAATGAAAGTTAACATTCTTTGCCCATGTAATTAGTTGAAAACAGTTTCAACAATATGCAAATTATCTTGCCACAAGCAAGTCCTGTGAAAAATTTAAGGTGAAATTGAGGGAATCTAAACTTCTTGTCTTGTGTTTAGATTTATAAGCTCATCCATCTAAATTTGGTTTAGTATGGTCTACTAAGTTTAAATTCATATGCTCTACTATCTAAGTTTGGTTCATATGTTCTACCATCTAAGTTTGGTTCATATGTTCTACCATCTAAGTTTGGTTCATATGCTTTGCCATTTAAGTTTGACTTCATGTGCTCAACTGGCAAGGATTCGTCCTCCTGGACAAAAGCTCCGTCCTGGTCACAACTAGGAAGAGTAGCAGCCACAACCACAAACCGTGAAGTCAGAGACACTGGACCAGTGTGGTCTAGATAGGCAACTACCTCTCACTCGACGGGGGTGTATGCGTATCCTAATCACGCTGATGTTTTCTGGTGAAAAAGTCCAATGCTGGACTGGATGGGCATCACCTCTCACCTGACGGGGATACATGGATATCCCAAAACACATCGAGGTTTTCCAGTGAGAAAGTCCAACTCTAGCCTGGATGGGTGCCACCTCTCACCAAGCGGGGATATACTCATATCCAAAACACACAGTAAAGTGGTATAGAATAGTTATTCTCTTTGGTATAGAATAGTTATTCTCTTTGGTATAGAATAGTTATTCTCTTTGGTATAGAATAGTTATTCTCTTTGGTATAGAATAGTTATTCTCTTTGGTATAGAACAGTTATTCTCTTTGGTATAGAACAGTTATTCTCTTTGGTATAGAACAGTTATTCTCTTTGGTATAGAATAGTTATTCTCTTGGTATAGAACAGTTATTCTCTTTGGTATAGAATAGTTATTCTTTGGTATAGAATAGTTATTCTCTTTGGTATAGAACAGTTATTCTCTTTGGTATAGAATAGTTATTCTCTTTGGTATAGAATAGTTATTCTCTTTGGTATAGAACAGTTATTCTCTTTGGTATAATACAGTTATTCTCTTTGGTATAGAACAGTTATTCTCTTTGGTATAGAATAGTTATTCTCTTTGGTATAGAACAGTTATTCTCTTTGGTATAGAATAGTTATTCTCTTTGGTATAGAATAGTTATTCTCTTTGGTATAGAACAGTTATTCTCTTTGGTATAGAATAGTTATTCTCTTTGGTATAGAATAGTTATTCTCTTTGGTATAGAATAGTTATTCTCTTATTATTTTTTTAATTTCCCGTCTGAAAGTTCTTTGTACTTTATAAAGCTAACTATGCACATTATGCTCTATCACCCTTTGTCTTGGAAGCAGTTAGATTTTAGCTGTCTGTGGAAGTTTCTGAGCATACTTTTGTTGAGCAGCTTCTGTGTGGGCTGATTCCATCAACATCCAGACACAGTAATAACAAATTATGTTTGCGCTGCAAGCCCCAGTCACTTTGTAACTGCATTTTCTGTCTAAAAATTTGGTTCTGCTTGCCTTCTCAAATAATGCTGCATCCTCATGCAGAGTTAACTCCCATGCTGCATGGTGTTTTCTGTTTCTTCCAAGTCTTTGATGTAAAAATGCTTTCATGAGTTTTGATCCACCTCATAATCCACTCAAATAATACAGATATACATGAAGAAGGAAAGCTTAATAGAAGTAAGATAAATTTCAATGTATGTATGCATATCCTATACCATTTGCACACAATATGGGTGTGACATGTTGATGCCTTCACATTTCTAGGCCACTACAGCATCTGAGACAGGGATGTTAGTACCACAGATTTTGTTTTTTCTACGGAAACCCAAAGTACCAATTTTTTTTTAGGTTAGGATGACCATGGTGTCAGTTGGTCCAAAAAAACTCTACCCAAGTGCGAAACTGAAAATATCTTAACTGAAATTATGAGCATCTGTCTAATAAATGACTGATGGCTGTTCTCCTGACACTGCAAAGTATCACATTAGTGAAGAACTGAATGGCACAATACAAAGTGGAACACATGAAAGGACAGTGTAACACAAAGAATGAAAGAAAAGGGAAGAAATATAACTTTAGTAATGTTGCTGGAAACTGAGAAGAATGGTGAAACTGAACACAGGAAATGACAAGTAAAGCTAAACAAACATTTGAAAAAATTTTCATATTTCACTGAAAATCTTACACAAAATCTACATACATAAGACACTACTGACTACAAAAAAAGATAACATATTGGAATACATATCTGTCTGCAGCAGATGTGAGATATGACATGTTGGTTTGTGCATACTAAAACCTGTTATACAGAAACTTGTCCAGAAATGAAATGAAAATTCCTACCAATATCTTTGCAGAAAACTTCCGTCAGTTTCTCTAAGGCCCAACTATTACTTGTAGGTGAGTCCTTCCACACTGTGAGTATCTGTTTGAAAATTACGGGAAGCCGTTGTTTGCACTCAGCGATTAAGTTTTGCTTATCCATGGTGGCTGGCTGTGAGACAAACAACAGAGATAAGTTCTGGTGGGGAAAAAAAAAAACAATGGATATCCTTGACAGGAACACAAAATTTCCAAATAACATGCAGAGAACTATTTAGTGTGCTTATAAATAAATGAATGGTTGGGACATGTCCTCCGAATGACTGCCAACTCACTACCAAAAATAGCACTAAGATGGACACCACAGGGGAACAGAAGTAAGGGTAGACCAAAAGAGACATGGAGAAGAACAACAAAAAGGATGTTGAGCAATAGAGGGCTCACCTGGGCAAGAGCAGAAAAAAAGGCGAAGGACAGGCATTTGTGGAAAACCCTTACGGAGGCCCCATGTGCCCTGGGCACTTAAGGTTCAGAGAGAGAGATAAATAAATGAAAGTTAACATTCTTTGCCCATGTAATTAGTTGAAAACAGTTTCAACAATATGCAAATTATCTTGCCACAAGCAAGTCCTGTGAAAAATTTAAGGTGAAATTGAGGGAATCTAAACTTCTTGTCTTGTGTTTAGATTTATAAGCTCATCCATCTAAATTTGGTTTAGTATGGTCTACTAAGTTTAAATTCATATGCTCTACTATCTAAATTTGGTTCATATTCTCTACCGTCTAAGTTTGGTTCATATGTTCTACCATCTAAGTTTGGTTCATATGCTTTGCCATTTAAGTTTGACTTCATGTGCTCAACTGGCAAGGATTCGTCCTCCTGGACAAAAGCTCCGTCCTGGTCACAACTAGGAAGAGTAGCAGCCACAACCACAAACCGTGAAGTCAGAGACACTGGACCAGTGTGGTCTAGATAGGCAACTACCTCTCACTCGACGGAGGTGTATGCGTATCCTAATCACGCTGATGTTTTCCTGTGAAAAAGTCCAATGCTGGACTGGATGGGCATCACCTCTCACCTGACGGGGATACATGGATATCCCAAAACACATCGAGGTTTTCCAGTGAGAAAGTCCAACTCTAGCCTGGATGGGTGCCACCTCTCACCAAGCGGGGATATACTCATATCCAAAACACATCGAGGTTTTCCGGTGAGAAAGTCCAACTCTAGATTTTTAAAAAAAACAAAAAACCACAGTGTCACGCAATCCCGCTTCTGTGACCCACCAAGAATACAGGTCCAAAATCTGCGATACTCTGAACCTCTTGTGGTCCTCTCATGGATCTCATGTGGTCCTTTCAGAGACCACAGGAGTAAACTCAGTAGGATCACTGGGCGGTCTTGGTGGTGGAAGCGAACGAAGATGTGCTCAATCATCTATATAAGAAAAAAAATTGGATCCTATCACCAACACATGTTATTTCTTTGTGCACCAGTTTCCCATCTACTGCTCTTTTGCTGAAGACATGTTTCAACTCTATGTAGATAGTCAGTTTTGCAGGACTGGCAAATTCAAAGTGGAAGAAGGGTAAAGTACATTAAAGGATATATTATACCAAAAATGTACAAGAAGTAGAATGATAAGAAGTAATCATCCGAGTTTTTGCATTCAAAATTTCATAATCACAGCCTGGGGGCACTGTTTAGCTGATATGAATTAGTATTACCGTTGACTTTAGCAAGAGTTATAATAAATATATATATATATATATATATATATATATATATAGGGGGGTGTGGGGGGGGGGGATAGACTTGATTATGGTAACATGACTGAGCAGATCAAACATCAGCCCCCGTACATGAGAAACTCTACGGCGATGCTGAAGACCAAAGACGAAATGCCGCATTTGTGAGATTGTTGTAGATGTCTGAGTGAGAGAAGACAGAAGTGGAATCGGAACTTCATTAGGCACAAAAGTGAAGAAAGTTGACAAGCACCGATGCGAGCGTTTGAGTAGTGTATTCAGATTCGTGAAGAAGGACAAAACGAACAACTTACACTCCTCTAGGAGCTAGAAGAGTTACCCTTTCCCTTCCTGCGTCAGAAGTATAAAGTGCTAAAACGCTGGCCCTGGGGATACTTTCTGATGACCTGTGGTTCTGCGTAGGTGTTTTGCTAAGACAGATCTCCTGCTTTAATGTAACGACTAGTGGAGGATGCAAGAAAATGAGCTCTCCAACTTACCTGTGTATCTTTATACTTTAAATTATAAGTAATGTTCAGGCCTCAAGACATCACGATTAAGAAAAGTTGTGGATAGTCACACTATAAAAACGCTTTACGTGGATTGTATGGTTCAACAGTTTAAAAATTACGTTCTTAAAAAAAGAAATCTCCATAATCAATATTTAACGAAACAATATTGCAATGTGACCAAACGGTTGCAGCCGCCTGAAATCTGCATCCGTAGAATACACATAACTGCTTAAAGTGAGAAAATCATTATAATGCTACGATTAAAACAATCATTATAATGCTACGATTAAAACAATCAGCTAGTTTAGCAATGCGAATTTCAGATGGCCACAGAAAATCTAAACTAGCAGATGTTGTTGTTGCTGTTGTTGTTGTTCGTCCATCGTCTTCGATGATGACCAACTAGCCCTATGCGAGGTTTAAAAGTTTTGCCACACACGGAACATACATGTCCAGATTCAGCTGTGGGTGCCTGTGCAGCCTTGGCTTTTCGCATTGCGCCGGGGCCTATTACGCTAATCTTGTGAAGCAACTGCGGGTCAAACTGAAGGAAAAGCGTCGAGGGAAATTGACGAGAGGAGTCATCTTTCATCAAGACAATGCTTCAGATCACAAATCGGCGGTGGCAATGGCTGCTATTCATGAATGTGGCTTCCAGCTTCTTGAACATCCTCCTTATTCCCCAGATTTGGCCCCTTTGGACTATTACCTGTTTACCAAACTCAAAAAGGAGCTCAGTGGTCCAAATTTGCTTCAGATGATGACGTAATTCATGCTGTAGACCACTTTCTATTGGCACAAGATGCTGACTTTTATAAAGGGATCCGTATGCTCCAGGATCTCTGGAATAAGTGCATAAACTTGCAAGGGGACTATGCTGAGAAATAACCGCAAAAAGTTGTCCACAAATAATCCGTTATAACTTATGCCGAGAACTTATCAATCACCCCATGTATATTAGAATGTCGATAAATTGTTATGATTAGTTTGGACGAACCGACGCCTTTTGAAAAGCTGACAAGCCTATGCGAGAAAATGTCGCAACACTTGGCGTTAAATAGCTGAGAAATGAATTGTTTTCTAGCTAACTAAATTTGCAAATATTCGCACTGAACCAACGGAAAACCAGCAAAGGAATAGCACATCTGTAATTTGAGAAGATTCTTCAGTTTACTCCGGCCAATTCAGAATACATAAAAAAATATAAGTTATATTCATATACTTGTGAGGAACTGTACAGCATTGTTTTACTCAACATTCTTATTTTTTTATCATCAATATAAACCTGTTTTTTTGCTAGATCAGTGGTTAGTTTCATTACATTTTGTTTTCTGATAATTATCTTATCTTCAATCATTCCTCCATTTTTCTTTCTGTCACTCAGAATTCTTTTTTTTTTTTTTTGGATGTATGAAATTGTTTGACAACCCAACACTAGAAAACATGTGGAATAGGACTAAACAGACCGATACATTTTTTTTTTCCTTGTGGGAAATTTTTCTACCATATTTCTCTACAATTTGATTAGTGAGCAAAGCTGCCTTAGAACTGTGCTATTTCTTATATCTTTCGACTGGGCATTCTGAATGTAACACCTTGTAAAATTTCCTTTCATCCTAGAAAAGGCAATTTTGATACTCTTATGAAAATCGCTCTAGTCAGGCCAGACAGTTAACATCTGGCTTACAACCAGTTAGTCAGGCCGGCCTCTTGACATGTTATATACTAATGCATTATAACTGTGGGTTCTTGTGCAGTTTCTCTGTATCTGATTAATGGGCGTGTTAATATCATCGTGGTCTAGATGACCCCATAACCAAATTTCTGTTTTCATATTGGGAGCATACCTCCACTCCCTTCCTTATATAGTCATCGAAGAAGCATTTCAGGAGAAATAATGCTGTTTGGTAATCTGAATTATCATTCATTCATTGTGGAAAATTTCACTGATGAAATATATCTGAATTATGCAAACTTGATATTTCATAAGTTTAGATTATCTTTCTTATATCTTACATCCTTCCTGTGCTGTTAAACATCACATAGGGCTCACATGGTAGTTGCCAAGTTTTCTTGTTTTTGGCGAGCTTTTCAACCTCATCAAGGGATGTTATGCCTACTAATTTGGCCTCTCTTAACAATGTTAGATTATACCCAAATAATATTTCTTGCTTAGTAAATAAACTGCTTTTTTTTATCTTCTAAATCACTTTGAGAAAAGTATACACAGAGAAAGTTAGTCAAATTATGGCCTGTCTTAAAAACTAAAATGTGGAAAAAAATAAGAGTAGGAGTTTCACAGTTGCAGGATGTATTTACAGTTCAGAAGTCCTAGTGTGTGGTACTGGGGACCAGCGATTATGATTTCCTGCATGAGCAGATGTGTTCAGACTCTAATCTAGAAAATAACAGTGAAAGTGAAAGCGGCACTGATGATGATCTGTCAACCACTTCATTTGCAGCCAAACAATTACTTGTGCACTGACAACACATGCCTTTGAATGTAAATGCTACAGAAGAGTTCAAATATCATGGGCATAAAAAATAACAAATATATCTATACTACAAGAACTTAATATTGAAGAAAGCTGGCTAGTAAAGAGGATTAAAGTGAGAAAACTTAAAATATTTTGGACACATTAAACAGCATGATAATCTAGTGACGACCGTCTTGGAAGGGTACATAATGGGAAAAAAGAAAGAGAGGAAGACCAAGGCAAAGATGGTTGCAAGACATCATTGATGATCGGAAAATGGATGTATCAGCAGCAGGGCATCTTGCTTACAACCGGGAGGCCTACAGGAGTGCTGTTAGGGAAGCAAAGTTCTGCAAGGGACATTTGAATGAATGAATGATAACACATGCAGTCTATCAACATTCTAAATTTGCTGTTCAGCATATCATATGTCATTTGTGTGTTGCATAAATCTTATCTTGGCACAGAAAAGTTCATCATTTGAATTTCTGTCTCTATTCTGATGTGAGAACATTGTCAGAACAGTTGAGATTTCCAACCTTTACATTGCCTAAATGCTGGTGGACAGTGTGAATGATTACTATGCATCTCAGTGAATATTAACAAACATTGAAGAACAGAAAGCATTTTTTTCAGAGTATCTATGGAATATGCAGTTATCAAGCATTGGCAGGAATATTACTTCAGTGAAAACTTGGGTTCTTTTTTCACTTCTGTATAGAACTAATTGGGATAGTTACTGTGGCAGTTTGCCTCAAATCATCTTCTGTTGTCTAAGCACAACGTCAAACATCCATTGTGTCCCACCCACCCTACTCTCCAGACTTAGCTCCAGCAGACTTTTTCCTGTTTCCCAAACTTAAAACCATTTGGAAAGGATGTTGTTTCAAACCATAGAGGAGATTCAAGAAAATGCGACAAGAGAACTGCATGCCATCACAGAAAATATGTTCTAGGAAGCATTCCAACAAAGGAAGAACTGTTGGGAATGGGGAATCGCCAGTAGAGGGGATTGTTTTGAATAGGACAGTGCTTAACATGTTGTCAGATGAGCACATGTTTTTATAGCAAAAGTTCACTTGTTTTTTTTTAACACACCTCATATATTAGTGACTTGGGCCAAAACTGCATTCAGTGGTATGGCAAAATCACTTTCATCTTTATTCCATGGCATAAAAGTGTTTTAGGAAATGAATGAACAGATAGTCTGAACAGATAGTAGCAAATGGACAATTAATGATCAGATAACATTGTTAACTTCCTTATGAAGGCCAACAAGATAGATGACTTAAATACACAATATGATGAAGGTGCTCCAGAATGTACTGATGTGCATTCAAACAGATAAACTTCACAAGACCTTAATAAACAAGACAGACCTAGTATCATCAGTAGCTATATGATGAATGATATATTAAGGAGATCAGAGCACCCAGGGATCTACCAGGAGTGACAGTAGGACATTACTGAAGGATCCATGAGCTCACAAAAAAATCCCAGCCATTTATCTGACCTGAACCCGGTACTGCTCTCTGTAACAGTCCTTCGCAACGTGTACTACTTCTTAAATAGTTCATCTCTGGAAAAATGAAGATGCCCCAGTTCAGTTGTAACAAATGGTCTAGTTCTACATGTTCTGTCCAAACATTCCTGTTAAATGTATTTGAATTAGTGGCCTGCAAAGGTCTGATGTAAGCAATGACAGGAAGGCAGTCAGCAAATATCTAAAGTTTATTTTTGTACACTTTTTAGAAAAACAAACTCCATGCAGTGAAAGTACATAAAGAAAATATACATAGAGAAATGTGCAACACATTAAATTCCTGAGGAATTTTATACTTGTTGGATGTCAAATGGAAATGACAACATGTGAACAAAAATGAGAAATGAACATGCTCAGAGCCCTTGATTTGATAAGTGAATACTAGAAACCAGCAACTTCTGTATATACTTATATAACTTTTCATCCAATGCTTTGCCACTGTCGAACATGAAGCTACATATTATCACAAAACCAGTTACAAAGCATTACCACTCCGTTTAATCTTTTAGTGTCCACTTTGAAAAAGTAGAGGCATGCTGTATACTCCACATTATTCATTTGGCTTTCATTTAGTTTTTTTTTCCTTTTTTTTTTCACTTTCCTTGTATTCAAATTATTATGTGAAATTTATGAGAGATAATTCAAATAACTGCAATAAGAGAATTATATTCCTGCATGCCTTTAATAATTTCTTTTCTTGAAGAGTTACATGTCTGAGAAAACTGACACAGCATTCAAAATGCCAAAAATGCTTTGACAAATCCTCCTCTCTCTCTCTTGTCCCTTCAGTGCTCAGGACATGTGGGGCTGCTGGTAGCAAGAGATTTCCATTTCTGTCAACTCTTCACTATCCTCTTGGCCATCTCCCATGTCAGTCTTTTCAACAAAGTACAGAACAGAGTTAACACTGCAGCAGACAAATACTGATGATCACTACACCATGTGAAAATATGCATTATTACAAAGGTAGCAGCTTCTAATCATTACTATAATATCTTAACCACAGGATTCCAAAGCTGATCACACGTTTTAAATTTCAGTATTGACTTCATTCTTACAAACTGAATCTGATCCCAGTCTTCATATTCTCTCTCCGGTTTCTAAAAATTAACATGAAGAATGAGGAAGAAAAATGGGGAATCCATATAAGATCAGTTACTACCAGGCTGCCCTCTTTACTGAGGGCTTAGTCTTCACAAGGTGCTCATATTTTCCCAGAAGGACATGGTAACATGCCCTGCCATGTCTGTTTAACTGTTTACTGATACTGCATGCTAGCCCCAGAAAAGGGAGGCTATTTGCCTACACAGTACATAGACTGGCATGTCAGAGTATCTTGTACACATGCTTGTCATGTAAGAACTGGACTCCCTGTAAGATTGCATTCAAGTGTTCGAAGGGCAAGAAGACATCTTGATAGGGCTTGGTGATTTGCTTCACATAACTGGTAATTTAAGATTTCTGTAATTTCCTCCTTTCACCTCTTCTTCCATTTCCTACTATTCTTAGCATGAATATTTTCTGTGCTCTGCTGCCTGACAATAGTCATGTAAGGTGGCCAAATCATTCAACTTCTAGATGTAGTGTAATACTGGTGTTACACCAACCCTTGTCCTGATGCTGTCATTTCTGATGATATTTCTTCTTGTTACATTCAGTATTTTCCTTAAACATCTGAATTCTGTCAAGATGATTTTTCTTTTATTTTTAGCTGTTAGTGTCTATGTTTGACACTGATAGCACAAATATAGGAGGAAGACAGTTGCCATGTATTTGCTTTTCATTAAAGTGTCATTAGCTCAATCACCTGATTTGCTTTACTGTATCTATTCTCAACATCTGCATCAGTTTTATCAGTGGATGATATCATACTCCCTAGGTATTTGAAATGCTTCAGTTATTTCAAAGGCTGATTGTTGAAACAGATGTAAGTGAACAGAAAAAAATTTGTGATTTTTTTAGCACATTTAATTTCAGCTTATTAACTTATACCACTTCCACTGACATACTTCATTACTTTTTCTATATTATTTCATTAGTTTTGTTCTAATTATTATTGCATAGGGATTTTCTAGATGAAGAAATGATAGGATCACTTTTTGTACAGTTTGTGACTGAAAGATACACATTTATGTGTGATTCTGTGACTCTAGTGTATCAATATGTGAACTTTCAACCTCCAATTTCTTTTATGAAAAAATACAGAAGCAAACCAAAAAAAAATGCTATAAAACATTCAGGACACAATTTTAGTATGGTGGCTAACAACAGACAAAATTCTTTAAAAAAAAAAAAAAACCAAAAAAAACTTACTTTAAAGAATAATGTTTAAAGAACAGATTTGTAGCATTTTATAATCTTACCTTTTTTTTATTTTTATTTCTCCAGCTGTGAATGAATATATATTAGTTCTGTCACTTTAAAAAATTTTCAGGTATCATTATGATAACACTTTTTTTTTTTTTTAAAACTGAGAACATTACAAAATGTTCATGAAATCTGCAATATATAAAAAAAAAAAACAACATTTCAGCCACAATCCTGGAGCATTTTCACAATTTCCCACAAATACTTCTTTCTGTAGTGAATCTAATGTTACACTCTGCGAATTTATGTCTCAATACGAACAAAAACTTTGGGACGTGAAAATATTTTGATGGCCTCCTCAACTTCATCGAGCTGTTTTTCTAAGGATTGTCTTTGCTGCTTGACTCTCATGGTGTCAGCACCAATAGGTAAACGCTGAATCTGACCAATCACATCATTTTGTTCTGCAACATATAAAATGAACTAGTTTAATACACATAGTCCACACTAGGAGTTCATGATACATTTATAGAAAAAAAAAACTATTGTTTTGTTAAATTTATGACTAACTTTGTATACTGCATTAAAACATTATAAATTTATGAATAACTTTGTATACTGCATTAAAACATTATAAACTAACAGTTTGTTTATTTTTATTCTCTTATATCAAATATTGAAGAAGGCTGGCTAGTGAAGAGGATTAAAGAGAGAAAACTTAAATATTTTGGCCACATTAAACGTCATGATACTTTGGAGAGGACCGTATTGGAAGGATACATGGTGGGAAAAAGAAAAAGAGGAAGACCGAGACGAAGATGGCTGCAGGACATCGTTGATGATCTGGAAATGGATGCAGCAGCAGCAGGCCATCTTGCTCACAACCGAGAGGCCTACAGGAGTGCTGTTTGGGAGGCAAAGTTCCGCAAGGGACAAGCAAAGGAATGAATGAATGAATATCAAATGTAGTTGATAAAGTTAATAAAAAGTACAAGCTTTGGTTCATGTTCTGTTAATTTTGTGATCTACACAAATTATTTAAAAAACAAAATATTCCACGGCAGAAGTGAGTGAAGATGAAGTGAGACAGAAGTTAGCATAGACGACTGCTGGCATCAGTGTTGACAAACCACAGGACACAAACCCCTCCCCCCCCCCAAAAAAAAAAGAGAAAGGTTTTTGTTGGTACTTCCAGTAACAGGCTCAGACTGGCTAATAGGACTGGGATAGGTACAGTAGCAGAGTCTGCAAAAAGAAGCACTGCATCTTTTCCAGCATTTCCATAGCTCTGCAAAAAATAGCTGCAATAACTCACTCTCCATCCAGCACAATGCTTGTGCTTCAGCAACTTCACCGCAATGGCTGCAAAAATAATGCCCTGACCATAGTTCCATGTATTTAGAACAAGAACGAGATTCCATGCAGATGCCTACAAAAGCAGGCAAACAATGACAAAAGGAAAAATGTCTTCATTTGCATCAAATACTCATTCTGTCAAAATCTGGACATACTCTGATTCATTTAAAACTGAAACTAATGTTTCAGTGTAAAACAGCCTCATTACAACAGCCACCAGCTCAAACTACACTTTGAAAACTCACTTTTCTGCAGAAGTTCTAGGGTTTCCCTTCTCTCTGTGTCGGGAAGCTGCCGATGACCTGGTGGCATTGCTGGATCTGGAGTGTTAGCTATCCTGTCCTCCTCTTCTTTTTGCCACTGATTCTGCCGCTTGTGCAGACTGCCAAAAAGAATATAAAATTTATTTTTCTTGAATGATTCTAAGGGTTCTAAGTAAGAATCTGTGCTGCAGACTGCACATGGGTTAAAAAAACATCAAAATAAAAATATTTAAACTATGAGACACATAAATGTCCTGCTCCTACTTATAACAAACTCTATCAGGCTGTGATCTGTTCATCCTCAGTTGTTTTTGTTTACTTGCTGTACACTCTAGCAAGATCTCAAATTCTTGGGGCCAATATTTCTGTGAATATCTCATTTCCTATTAATACAACATTGACTCTATGCTTGAATTTCATCTTTTTTTCTATTCTGCAAAATTTCCACTTTTATCTCATGGCATTCAAATTACATTGATTTTTCGCTGTTGGCGAGATTCTTCAGCTGCCGTGTGTGGAGCGGTGCTCCTCCCGGCCAATGAAGAAAGGTGCGAATGAGGTTGCCGCGCAGTACCACTGCGGAAAAGGTGGCAGAAATGATAAAGGGAAGCAAACAGTCAAATCATGGCACCTCTGGTCTGGAGGTCGGCCACGTCCTGAGTGCAGTCATATCGGGTGAAAAGCATGAACCTGCTTGTCCCAGAGGTTAAGACACTGCTGGTGAGACTCTTCGAATGCCACGCGTGGAGTGAAGCTCCTCCCAGTCAAGGAAGAAAATGCGGAAAAGAAATAAAGGTCGCTGTGCGGCGCCGACGTGAAAAAGTTGTGGAAAGGATAATGTGAAATTTAATTGGTATGTCCAATAGTATCGCTGCGAGAGCTACACATACCACAGCGCCTCTGCTCTAGAGGCCGGCCACATCCGAAATACACCTACACTGGTGAAATATGCCTAAACCGGCACACACCAGGGGTGGAACTTTATGGCTAGACATGTTATGCCACCTCCGCTCTAGAGGTCGGACACGCCTGATATACACCCATACTGGTGAATTTTGCCTAAACCAGCTCACACCAGGGGTGAATCTTGAAGGCTACGCATGTCACAGTACCTCTGCTCTAGAGGTCAGTCACATCCCAAACACCCCCATACTGGGTTAATATGCCTAAACCGGCTCAACCCAGGGGTGGAAGTCACTAGTGGCGAGGATTCATCCTCCTGGACAAAAGCCCCATCCTGGTCACAACTGGGAAGGGTAGCGGCCACGACCACAAAATGCTGAAGTCGGAGACACTGGACCAGGGCAGTCTAGATAGGCAACCACCCCTCACCCAGCGGGGATGTTTATGTATCCTAATCATGCTGAGGTTTTCTGGTGAGAAAGTCCTACTCTGGACTGGATGGGCAACCACCTCTCACCCAGCGGTGATACACGGGTATCTCAAAACACGTCGAGGTTTTCCGGTGAGAAGGTCCAACTCTGGCCTGAGTGGGCTACCACCTCTCACCCAGCAGGGATGCACTGATATCCTAAACACGTCGAGGTCTTCCGGTGAGAAAGTCCAACTCTAGACTAAACTGGTGCAACGAAAACCACGGTGTCATGCAATTCGCTTCAGAGACCCACCAAGAATACAGGCTAAAGCCCTGCGATACTCTGAACCTCTTGTGGTCCTCTTGGGGATCTTGTGTGGTCCTTTCGGGGACGACACAGGAGACCACAGGACCTAACGAGGACCACAGGTGTAAATTCAGTAGGATCACAGTGCGGTCTTGGTGGTAGAAGCGAACGAAGAAGAAGAAGAAGACACTGATTTTTCAGAAATAAACTGAATATTCCATTCCAATCTGTATTAAGCCAAAAAACCTATGAACCTGAAATATTCATATTTGAAAAAAAATGTTGAAATGAAAAATTTCATATACTTATATACTTCTCCCCAATTGACCAACACTGTACCTAAATAAGCATATCTGTGTCAGATTATGCCTAACCAGAAGCTGAAATATTAAACTAGTGAACTGTGATTAGTTTCAACTATCTTCACATATTTCTACAACAATGCACTTATATGTACGAGCATGAGTAAAAAAAAAATAACCTTTATTTATTTATTTTAAAAATGTGAATAAAATGTGTGATTCAAAATTCTTTATTCAACACAGCCCCACCATGTTCAGCAAATCAGTTCTGCCATCACTTTACTAATGCCTGGATTACTCAAGGAAAAAAAATGTCTGACTATCTTGCAGCCCATGCACTGCCCTTTTAATTTCTTCACCTGTATCGAACTTCTTACCACCTAGGGCCTCCTTGAGGAGTCAAAACACATGATAATCACATAGTGCATGGTCTAGTGAAAAACTAGGATGTGGAAGACACTCTAAATGCAGATTTGCTGCACGTGCTGTGTGAGGCTACGTTTTACCATAAACAACACACCATGAATGAGAAAACCATAACATTTTGACCTGAATGCAAGTCTCAAGTGATTCTCAAGCAGATCATAGGATGCTTTACTGTGGTTGATGGTTCCTTTGTAATTTTCCATGATTGGGGTTTTAGATTCCCAGTAGAGCATGAACATCAATTTTCCAGCCTATGGAGTTGTATGGATCTTTTGGTTTCAAGGAGGAAGAATTCTGCCACTCTTTGCTGGCTTACTTTGTCTCTGGCTGGAAGTAACTTCAGGGAAGAAGAATTCTGCCACTCCTTGCTGGCTCACTTTGTCCCTGGCTGGAAGTAATTTCAGGGAAGAAGAATTCTGCCACTCCTTGCTGGTTTACTTTGTCTCTGGCTGGAAGTAACTTCAGGGAGGAAGAATTCTGCCACTCTTTGCTGGCTTACTTTGTCTCTGGCTGTCTGGCTGGAAGTAATTTCAGGGAAGAAGAATTCTGCCACTCCTTGCTGGCTTATTTTGTCTCTGGGTGGAAGTAATGTACTCAGGATTCATCTCCTGTGACTGTCTCTCTCTTGTCCCTTAAATGTCCAGAATACATGGGGCTGCTAGTAGCAAGAGATTTCCACTTCTGTCAGTCCTTCACTATCTTCTTGGTTGTCTTCCATGTATATACTTTGTTTACCAGCATTTTCTCTGCTGTACATCTCCAAGTCTCTTTGGGTCATCCCATGGTTTTTACCCTGTGGAGTCCACATCAAAGCTGTTCATGGTATGGATTCATCTGCCATTCCTCCAGTGACTGTATGTCATAGAAAGTCATCTCCTTCTCCTTCAAAATGTCATATGTCATAGAAAGTCATCTCCTTCACCTTCAAAATGTCAGACACACAAGAAACAAATAACTGCACACTGTTTTTTTTTCTCATGCATGCTTTCAAGGGGTGGGGGGGGGGGTGGTGGTGGCTATTTTTGATCTGGTCTGCTGACATCATATTTCCAGAATGATCACCATGCCTCCACACATATACATCTAGAGAGGGATGGCATAACATACATGTACAACCACCTGTCTACTACTCCTTTTAGAATTTTTTAAACAGCAAAACTTAGGTTACTTTCTAGCTTGTGGGTGCTGAACACTGAATTTCTCTGAGTCAGTGACTTAGGGAGTTTTGGAGGAAAACTGAAGATGAAAAGATTATGAGTAAAACCAGGAACAAAAACACAATAATTTGTGTGTAAGTATACAATTATACACGAAGCACTGCAGCAAAGCTGTGATACCAAAATGTATAAACTAGGAAAAAAGTAGGACCAGTGTTATTACTTAACAAGTACAAAGTTGTTGTGATGTTTCGGTGTGAGCCTTAATCATACAAACACACACAGGACGAAGAATTAAGAGAGAGGAGATAAAGTACAGATTCATGTGAATCCCTAAAAAAATAAATAAATAAATAAAATGAATAGAGCACTTAGCTATAACTTGAAAGAATATGTAGCTTTTCAGAATCTTGTTCAGAAATGTGTCCATTCAAAATGTGCTCGTTCAGAAATGTGCATGGTGGAGTGTAGAGAATGTTTAAAAAGAGGCTTGTGATGTGTGATAGGTGGATCATAACTGAGGGTGGTGGGTGTGGAAACTGTTAGAGAGAGAGAGTGATACTATGGTAACCTAGCCAGGAAAAAGTGAAATAAATGATAACGGTTGGGGTAGAGGGGTTGTAATCACTGTTCTCTCTAAGCTGCATGGCTATGCGGCTGCGCACAGAAAAAAATCATGCTGCACACAAAATTTTTGGAGCCGTGCGGAAATTGCTACTTTTATTTTCCAACTTCCAGATGTTACTCCATGCTATAATTGCGATCAAGAAAAATACAATGATGGTACATGTTTTTCCTTTGCTGTTTCTTTCTTGTTGAGAAATGACTTTCGGATCGGATGTTTCAACTGGTCTTTTATTGTGTAGTTTTGGTAGTACTGTAGCGGAATCGTGATGAGGCAAGTGGCCACACAGAGAATAGAGGGTAATTAAACAGCCAGATGAATTGTCCAATTTCATGTGAAAGGAGAATGTCCATTGAGCTGCTCAGGTTGCAAATTGATCTTGGTAACTAACACCAGACACTGTGACCACCAACAGAGAGCAGTCCTGTTTTTTTTCTTCTTTTTAATAGCAGTAGATTTACCATCGCCATGGAAACGTGCAAAATTGTGTGTAACTCAAGTATGTTTCTGTAGTGTTCAAACTGGTACTGACAAAGACTCTTGGATCCTGTGCATAAATTCAAGCATAAATTTGGGTGGCTAGAAGTTTTAATGAGAATGTCACCTTTGAAAGTAACTCTGTTCTAACCTATAATTAAATGGCCAGACAGCAAAGTGTGGGATTGGGATATTAGTTCTGTCCTGGTATCACCTTAATTTAATCTTATATTGTTTGGTAAACTGAAGTCTTTTTTTAAACAGTCTCTGTAAATTATTCTTGATAGGATAAACTGAACTTCAGACAACCAGGACATCCAGAATTTCTTTGTTCAAGAGCTTTTTTGTTCTAGAAGGGTATTTCAGGAGAGAGCGATACAAGTAGGGATGGGACTCGAGAGTATCAATTGAGTTCAAACGGGCTGTCAGATTTGCAGTAGAGATGTTGGCAGACAAGAGTGGACGTAGAATCTAGAGTCTAAGTTCACACTGTGCTGTACGCTAACTTCTGGAGGTGATTATTCTATAGTACACTATTCGTACTGTTGAACCATAATACTTAATTGAATTCTTACAGACAGTTGAGTACTGGATTATATTTATAAGTCTGTTGGGATAGTGGACTATACTCTACAAACATGTCCAAGTGTAATTTAAAAGAAAGCAGGAACGATTAATGCCCAAGAAAGAAAGTATGCTACAGATTTAAGGAAGAATGGCTGTGAGAATTTATAGAAACTGACATGCCATCCGTTCCTGGTAAGCTGCATGTTGTTTTAGGAGACATTTACGTGTATAACAATGATAACGGTGAAGTAGTTTGCACATTTTGCAAAAAAGTGAGAACTGGTAAAGAAATTTTGAGATGAATGGAAATTAGACTATTTGAAATGGCATTTATCTCAAAAGAGTCACATTTCTGCCGTCCTGTTGTTATGAAACCAACATAAGGGCACATAAAAACTTTGTTGACAGGAACACGTGATGACAAAGAAAATAAATTTGAAACGCCTAGAAGAAATGGAGCAAATTCGGATGAAATTAAAATTTTAACCGACAATGTTTTATTGGCAATTAAATACATGTATGCTATCAATGCAGGAGATTCATGAGCATGTTTCCAAATACATTTAAATTCCAGATCATTGGAGAAGTAAGAATTATGCATTCAAGTTTGTTCAATGCAGAAATTCAGTTGTAAAAGAAGAAATGCTAAATGACTCGAGAAATTCAGTTTCACACACTCATTGTTGATGACAGTACTGACATTTCTGTCAGTAAAATGTTAAATATTTATGACAATTATAGAAAATGTGATGAATTATCATACCACATGATGTTTGGAGAATTATAAAACTGTGATGAATTGTCATACCACACGATGTTTGGAGGAATTATAAAACTAACATCATGCAACAGTTCAAGCATAGCTGAAGCAGTTAAACAGTTTTATGCGGAAAACAATATAGATTTGCAGAAAATGGTTATGTTTATATCTGATGGTGCTTCAGTCATGTTAGGAAAGTGGAATGGTGTGGCAGCAATTTTGCGCAGATACATACCACATTTACTAGAACAACATTGTGTAGCACATAGAGAAGACGTAAGTCTGTGAGACGCTTGAAAAAACATATCATTAATGAAAGATATCAAAACACCTATCAGAACAGTTTATGCAATTTTCAGTAGGTCATCAGTGAGGAAACAAATCTGAAGAACTTTATGAGGCTGCAAATTGTGAAGCTGTTTCATTCCGTCCTTTAAATGAAGTCAGATGGCTTTCTTGGCATTTTGCTGTTAGAGCTTTGATGAATAACTATATATTACTGATGCAGTACTGCAAAGATGAGGTTCAACAAGATAATGACCCAGTTCATAAATACTGTCTGGATAAATTGACCAAGCCTGAGTATCATGTTGCTATTGCTATTTTAAATGATGTGTTACAAGAACTGGCAGAGTTGTGTCAACTTCTTCAATGCAGTATACTAATTACAATAGAGGCATACCAATTTACAAAACCCAAGATTAGAAAACTGCGAACACAGTATCTTGGTTCAACTGTCCATTTCTCAGCAGAAATTCATGATCTCATAACAATATGCCAAATTCCTGTTGACACAACTGCGGTAGTTCGCTTTATTTATTTATTAAGTATGTGATCATTTTGACAGTTGTCTTCCAGAGGACGAGCTTAAAGAGTGGTATATATTTGATAGAGATTCATTTTCATCTATTCAGAATTTAGAGGAGTTCAGTTTTGGTATATAGCAACTGGAAACCTTGGCCGCATGTTATAGTTCAGTACTTAATAAGGCACAAGACATCTGCTTAAAAGATTTGCTAAATTAGTATGTAGATTTCAAATTAACTGTCAGTGAGAAAATAAAGACAGGTGCAATGCAAACTTTCGGACATATTATTTCCTACACATTTCAACAGACACAATTCAGAGAATTGTCTCTTCTTCTGGATATCTGTGGAACATTTCGGGCTTCTAGTGCAGACTGTGAAAGAGGCTTCAGCCTGATGAACCAGATCAAAACTAAAGCCAGGAACCATTTAGAAACTGATCATTTGGACAACATTATGAGAATCAAACTCTACTTAGCTTCAGGCAACTTGGTCAACTTGGACACTGTTTACACATTTTGGAAAAATGACAAAGGGTGATGAGCAGTTTCCATGAGACACTAAAAATGACTGAACTCCCATTTCTGAACTTTGAGGAACAGAATAAATGCGTGAAAGTGAAAAGATATTTTTCCGATACGTTTTTGCTTTGACTGCCTACATTTGAGACTGTGTTAATTTGAATGCAAGCTGTGATAGCGAACATAATGAAGAAAAAGTAACTGATGACACTGTTACTTGGAGCCTCCTGCCCAGCATCATCTTCCAGCAATTAATATTAGTCTTTTGCTTCACAACATTCTTCAGGATCAGAGGATAACATTAATTATGAGTGGAGGAGGAGGAGGGGAAGACAACTCTTCCATCATGGGGACCCTAGAAAATCCTATTCCATTCACCATGCTGAACCTGTTGCTACATGCAGGGTCTTAGCTAGATCTGGGTTAACTGGCTCTGAAAGCTATGCTATCAATCTAGCACAGCCATCTTTTTTTTCCCCCTTTATGCTCATGCATTACAAAAATCTAAGAAGAAGAAGAGGAGGAGTATACACAGCACACCAAAATGTGTATTTCTCCCAACCCTCTTGCAACTCACTCATTCATGGAAAGAACTTACTAGTCAGGAATTTTCCCCGTCTGATGATGATTGAACAATTCATCTTGCCGTTTCTTGTGATCATCGAGAGCTGTGAGTGATGGTGGTCGCTTAAGTACATTCCTCTTGGCATTAACGCCATTTACTTTGATAAAGTCAAAGCTGTGTCGAATCAGCTTCACCTAAGATGTCAAGATGTCTGATAAACTCTATAGGCAAGATTTCTTTAAGCAAATACTACAGGTATTCATTAGAAAACTAGTTACTACATGCAGAGGAAAATGAAATGCATTGTCCTTGTATTAGTATTTTAAAATTAGCTGTTCAAAGTTGTGAGTTTTAAATCAGTAACATCCTTTTCCCACAAATAGTTTTGGGTGCATTTAAGTGAAACAAGGCACAGACCCTCAAACTTATGTAAGAAAATTAATAATAAAAAATAATTAAAGGAACCAAATACCTACAGTATTTTTGGTACATTACTAAAGTTTATGCTGAAAACCTTTGTGGAGGAATAAAGTTTAGGAATCACATAGCTACAGCATTTTGAGCACATCAGCAAATTAAGGTATATGCTGAAAACCTTTGTGGAGGAATAAAGTTTAGGAAACGCATAGCTACAGTATTCTGAGCACATTGGCAAAATATATGCTGAAAACCTTCGTGGAGGGAGAAATCAAAGACAAATGACTGAGAGAATGATGATACTGACTTACAATATCAGAGGACAGATCACAGACAGCTAGTCTGTGTACAGATAGCTAGACTACACCATCATCATCATGTGCCTTCTTCAGAACAAAAGTCAGCGGTAATGAATCTCCAGTTTCCTCGCTCCCATGTCTTGATGGTACATTCAGCCAGACCATGTCCTACCCATTCTTGTATGTTACCTTCCCGTCTACATCTCTGACTACCGCTTGTTTTTTTTTCCTTCCACCTTTCATTCTAGTATGGTCTTCAGTAAATTGTTATGTCTTTTGATATGGCCAAAGTATTTTGTTTTCTTCATCCTTATTTCTTTGAGAAGTTCACATTACACTTGGAGCTGCTCTAAAACATGTGCATTTGTTCTTTTCATTCTCCATGTTGTGTGACCTAGTTTTCTGTAGAACTATATTTCTGCTGCATTAATCTTTCTCTCTAGCTTTTTTTTTTGTTTAGAGTCCTGGTTTCTGCTCCATAGTAAAACACAGTAGATATAGAAACTTATCTCTGTATGTAAAGATACCTAGTCTATGTATAAACAGCTAGTTTATGTACATCATCAACCTAAATGAGGGAGTAAGCTAACAATCTATTATTTGCAACCTAAAATTTATTTTATATCCTTTCAGTGCCATTAAACGTCACACAGGGTTCGCAAGGTAGTTCACCAATTTGTCCTGTTTTCGGCAAGCTTTTCAACCTCATCAAAGGATTTTATGCCTATTAGTTTGGCCTCTCTTAACAATGTCCTCTTTAGAGTTTCACGTGGTCTGCTTCTTTTTCTTCAGCCTGTTGTGTTCCACTTGATAGCTAGTTTTGGTATTCTCTAATCATTTTTCTCATCACATGACTAACATATGTCCATCTCCTTTTCCTGATCACCCATGAGACTGGCTGCTGTTTGGTTTTATCTCTGCACTGTTCTTGAATTCGTTCCACTTGATGACAAGTATTTTCCTCAGGCATTTGTTTTCAAGAGTCTAATTTCTTGTCTATTTCTTTAGTTGTTTTCCAGCTTTTGCATGCATAAATGAGGGTGAATATTACATTTGAACTGAATAGTCTTAACTTGGTCTTTGTGCTTATAACTTTTGAATATCTATGTTCTCAAGATTCTTGAAAATCGATGCTGCTTTTGCAATTCTAATTCCAACTTCCTTTCTGGTGTCACCATCCTGGTCTATGTAGCTGCCAAGGTATGCAAATTGATTGACTTTTTCAACAATTGTCCCTTCTATGTGTATTTTTCCATTTAAATTTATAGAATGAAAATTATGATAAATAGACGCTGTAATTTTATGTATGTGTGGGACTCATATTTTATGGTCCTTTTCATGTTTAAATAAAATATGATTTTGTTATGTCATTATATAATCAGTTTTATAAGTAGAAATTAAGTACAAAAATAACATCTGCCGAAGAGCAAAATTCACTAGTACGAAAACCCACATAACAGGAGAATATGCGGTACATAATGTAACTGGTTACAGTTACAATTATTTTATCCTTCAAAGTTTTAGAAGAAATGAGAAATGTCATAAAACTGTTACTGAAATACATACAAGATTAGTAAAAGTTTAATTTCAGTCTCCTACCATCATTTCTCTTTCCCTTTCCTACATACATTCTTCATATGGAGACCAGTCACTTTGGGTGGACCCCTTCAGGGCTTGTGGCCCACAACTCTCACTGCCTGGTCAAGGGCCAAAGGTAGAACAAGACATTTGTTTGAGATCTGTTGTGATGTCTTATGAGCTAGAGTTGCGTTGCACTGTAGTTCTTCACATATCCGCATCCCTTCGCATCCTGGGCCCATCTTCAGCACACATTTCTTTTGGGTTTGCCACCATAAACTTTGGCTGTCCCTAGCAAGGCAGCAGAATTTGATTTGTGCATTGTCTGGCCCTTACCCTCAAACCTGTCTGGCTTGGGTGACAATGCCAGGAGCTGTTGCTCCCGCCAGCATAGCTCTTTCGGTCACGGGAACACGTAAGCTCTCTCACCATGGCAAGGTAACAACTCACGAGAGACATTCTTCATCAAAGATCTATGTAAATCAAATGCCAATACTAGTGGAGATTATCCTATAGGCTGAACATGCTTAAAAATAGAGGTCCAGAGGGCTGTGGGCAGCATCAATGAAAAAGGAACACTGCAGGTAAGTTCTGATAAATTTTATATTGAGAGATGAACAATATAGGTCAAGGGGGGGGGGGGTTGTCCCTTTACTAAGATTAGCCTAGGGGAATGGGTGCTTATTAATCTGCCAATGACTGATACTTGTACATTAAGTCTGTCTACACTTAAAACTTACATCATTTGCTAAAGATGCTGGTGGAACTGTAGTTTTATCTGTGACATCAGGTGAGCATGGCCGAGACTGCAGCTTGACAGGGGGCCCTGCTCGAGAATGAGCTCGCAAGAAATTTGCTGAGCTTGGTCTTGGTGTCTGTGGATTCTAAAAATGAACCATAAACACGAAAAATGTAACTATATGTACAAAAAAAAAATCCGTTCATTAATTTGCAGATTTTTTTTAAAAGAACAAGATATGTTTCTACTGGCATCTCTCTTGTCCTAATGTACAGGAAATTCATTCTAATAAAATTATGCTGATATCAATACAACTTGATGAAAATATTTTTTTTAAATATCCAAAAACTTTAAGCTAGAATTTAAATGGTATTTCTGTTTTATTACAATGCGGGTAATCACTTAAAATCTTCCATTTAAAAAATGAATGACATGCTGTGAAATTTTTTTTAAAATACAAGGCATCTTTTCAGAATGTACTCAGACACTAGGTCTTCTATGTCTAGCGAAAAAAAAATGACACACTGGAAAACTTATGGCAAAGAGATATGATGGTTAAATTATGCAAAACATATTCATCCAAGATATCAAACTAACCCTGAGTTGATGCAGACTATGTAAGTTAATGCAGATAGAGGTGGCTCTAACAAACCTGATTATGGCCACTGAACAAAAAAAAAACAAATATCATTTCTGAAAATATCATCATCATCATCATCATCAGATGCCATGCCGACTGGCATTGGGTATTATGTTTCTCCAGAGTACATGATCCTTCATGCAGGCCATTAGCTCAGTTGGTGATCTCCTCTCACATCATCTCGTCAGACTGTCCAGTATCATTTCTCTTGGTCTTCCTCTTGATCTTCTTCCTTCTATTTTTCCTGTTGTTATATTTTCAATGCCCCCTCTTCTCATTGCATGTCCTATGAAAGTACATTGTCTCTTTCTTATTTTTTTGACAAGATTTTTTTGTTTCTCCAGCTCTTCTCATACATTCTTCATTAGTTATTTTTGCTGTCCAGGGAATTCACAACATTCTTCTAATAAAACACATTTCTCCTGCCTCCAATGATTTTTGTGCAGACCTGCCTATTGTCCATGATTCACTTCCATATAATAAGATAGGTTCAATATAGCATTTTAGGACTCATTCTCTAACATTCATTAATAAGGATGTGTTGCATAATACATTTCTCATTCTCTGAAACGCAGTCTTTGCTTGGCCTATTCTGTTCCTAATTTCTGTTCTGCATTTCACATCTGAAGTTATTACTGCTCCAAAGTATTTAAATTTCTGCATCTGTTTTAGAATATTTCCGTTTAATTTTATACTACATTTTGGTGGATTCTGTTTCTTAGATATAACTATAGTCTCTGTCTTTTTTATGTCTAAAGTAAGGCCTTTCTGTTCACTTTCTTTGGCGACTTTATCTAAGAGGATTTGCAAGTCTTGTTGGTTCTCAGCTATCACTACTGTGTCATCAGCAATATGAAGGTTGTTAATATTGTATCTCCAATTTTTATGCCTGGTTCTGTGATGATCGTTCTTATAATATTCTTGCTGTATAGAGAAAAAAGGTCTGTAGACAGTACACATCCTTGTCACACCCCTTGTTTTATAGGTTGATATTTTCCAGTTCTATTTTCAACTCGAATTGCTGCTTCTTGCTGCCGATATAGATGTTTTACAATCCTCAGGTCTTTGCCATCTATAATGATGTCTTCAAGCATTTTAATAATTTCATTATGTTTCACCTTGTTGAATGCCTTGGTATCATATCAATGAAGCATAAGTAGAGATCTTCCTATACTTCTAAAGCTCTTTCTGTTAGTGTTTGTAAAGCATAAATGGCATTGTGTGTTCTATTTCCTTCAACAAATCCAAACTGTTCATCTGCTACTTCCATTTCTGAAAATATGGGATATCTAAATGTTTTCCTAATGATAGCTTAAAATGTTACTTCTTGATCAACATGTTAGGATGTTTTATATATAAGTTTCAGGTGTTGAAAATTAGGAAGCTCCCTACATTATTAAAAGTAATATAAATTTTAACCTATTGGGTAAAACAGCTTTTAAGTTCATATGGAAAAAGAAAAACAATCAGTTTACAAATGATGGGGAAACTGGTGCCTCATCAAGAATATAAAATGCAAAACTGCTGAACTGAAATTAAATGTAGATGAATCTAAATATCAATACCGACAAAAACAGATGCAATGACGTTACCTGAAACTCTTGCTTTATCTTGGATTCCACGGTGCTGTACTTTGCAGACTTCCACAGTACTTTCACAGGCTCCTGTTTTTCTACTTCTCTCTCTCTGCACCTTCGCTGGATTTCCCTCATGCGCCTCACGTTTTCATTGAGTTGATTCTTCATCCCAAAATCTGATACAAGAATCACATATGACATTAAAACGATTTTAAATTACTTTACAGAAAAATTTCTGGAACAAAGTTGAAAAAGTTAACTTACAGTGCAGCCACTCATTCACCTTGTGTTGCCTCACCTTAGATGATTATCTGCAACAACCGTACAACATGCTCTGTTGAGTGCACTCAGCCAAGCTAAAGCTAACTCCACTCCATTTCTTCTTGTTGTCCGCCCAACTGTCATCCTTTTGCTCTTTTTTCCTTCAACTTTTAACTTGATTTTGTCCCCTGGGAACAACTGTGTTAAGAGCACACTTATCTTAACATAGTGTTTGTGAGACAGGGAACATAGATCTGTTTGCTTAAAAACTCTGACCTACCTCTGTAGCCCAGAAACTTGTAGCAATCAACACTAATTGTAATTGTTATTTTTGCAAAATGTAATGTCAGGTTGGTGGACGGATGGGGACATGGAGATCTCTGGCGGGGATGAGGGAAGTCTGGTGTGAAACCAATGAAACCAGGACGTGACAAGCCTATGGGTCTTTACAACAATGGCTATCAGAATGATGTAAACAAAACAGAGCCAGTAGACTATAGGTGGCGGGGAATGGATATCGTTGAAGCACTCATCAGATTCCTCATCTCAGAGTCAGAGTGTCTTTGTGGAACTGTCTCAAACCATCTGACATGGAGAAGGGGCTTAAGTACAGCCACCAGAGGCTGGAAAACAAAGTTTTGGCCAGGCCAGCCACACTGTCTTCATGGCAGTCCGAGCAAGACCACAGTCTGCCCTAGCAAGGAAAGGTGCTGAAGTTGGAGTTACCCAGCCAAAAGGCGCATCGCAAAAATCAGGGTAACACGCATTATCGCTAATGAAATGTCTATATCTACAGTTTTCAAACATGGTGCTCGCCCTGTGAAGACTAACCAGGCAGGTGCAGTGCCGGGCCCCCTGCCTCGAAAGGGTCCACCCAATGCTACTGGAGGTCCTCTCAGTTCGTCTTGTGGAGTCAGGAGACATGAGAGTAGAGCTACTGGCCAAAAAATACAACAGAAGAAAACAGCCAAAAAGCAAGAACTTAAAATAATGCAGTGGAATGCTGAGGGTGTCAGCAGTGTTAGAGATGGCTATAGCAAAAAGATGGAACTAGTGAACATACTTTTTGCAGAGCAGGTAAGTATATGCTGCATACAGGAGACACACCTAACCAAAGATGCCGCCTTTAAAATCAGAGGCTACCAGTGTTTTAGATCAGACCGACAGGACAGAAGAAAAGGAGGAGTACTCACACTTGTTAAGAATAACATCAGCGCATGTCAGGTGGGAGTGTACATGGAAGGAGCCGAATACCAGATGATCCATCTAAAAAGTAGTAATACAGATTTCCACCTCCTTAACTATTACTGTCCTAATGACCGCCCACTTGCTTTAGGAACAATCCCACACAAAGAGAGACTGATGGTCTGTGGTGATTTTAACAGTCATTCCCAGAGCTGGGGCTATGACCACATAGACAAGAGAGGAGAGGAAGTTGAGAGCTAGCAGGATGATAATGGACTTCTCCTGATCAACCAGCCAATGGATGCCCCAACATTTTACTCAAGGGCTTGGCATACAAAATCAACACCAGATCTGGCATTCCACTCTCCAGATCTGAAGTGGAACATTACACGTGAAGTTGGAAAACAACTTGGAGGTAGCGACCATCGACCAGTCTTCCTGACAATAGAAAATGAACTCCTTAACACCAGTAACCCTCTCCCCAGATGGAACTATAAAAAAGCAAACTGGACAATGTACAGACATCGTACAGGTATCCTGGTGGGACAGCTGTCCATAGAAGGTAAGGATATTAACAGCATAGTGAAGGAATTCAATGCTTGTATCCTTCAGGCCGCTCGTGAAACCATTCCCAGAGGAGCTCGCAGGGACTATAAACCATACTGGTCTAGTGAGCTGGGAAAACTCCATGATGACGTGGAAGCAGCTCGAAAGCAAGCAGAAAATAGACCATGCCAAGAACACCACAATAATTACCAACATTCTAAGGACAAATTTCAGACAGCAAAGCTGCAAGCCAGATGGGAAAGTTGGAGAGAGAAAACAGAGTCCCTAAACTTTGAAAAGGATGGAAGGAAACTGTGGAAACTAATCAAACAGTTAAATGATGAGAGTACTGGAAGAAGTACAAAGATTACACTAATAGAGGATGGGAAAACTCTTACAGGTAAGCAGGTAGCAGATCACTTTGCTCGCATGTTTGCACAAGACTGCAACATTGATATCCATCCAGAGAAGGAGCGTACAGTGCGCATTGAGCCACAGAAAGAGGAGGAACAAGTCAGAAAAGTGGAGGTCATGGATGCACCAATCACACGCAGTGAGTTAGACCTAGCAGTTAGTAAACTGAAACCAAGGAAATCACCAGGACCAAATGGAGTGTCCAATGAAATGATCAAGAACCTGGGAATGGCAGCAATGGGAAAGCTGTTGGATATTTTCAATATGTGCTGGAGCACAGGTAAGTTACCTCAAATCTGGAAGGAAGCAAGCATGGTACCACTGCTAAAACCAGGGAAAAACAGTGATACTGCCTCCAGCTACAGGCCAATCAGTCTCACTAGCTGCCTATGCAAAACGATGGAACGCATCATTGACCTGAGGCTAAAATGGTACCTAGAAAGTGAAAACCTTCTCGTTCCACAACAAGCAGGATTTAGGCAGTACTACAGTACGGAAGATCAAGTGACCTATCTCTCTCAAGAGATTGAGGATGCATTCTAAGAGAAAAACCTTGTACTAGCAGCGTGGATAGACCTGAAGAAAGCCTTTGATAAAGTATGGAAAAAAGGTCTGTTGTGGAAACTAAGAAACTGCAATGTGAATGGAAGACTGTACAACTGGATAAAGTCCTATTTACACAATAGAAGAGCTAGAGTAGTAATGGATGGACACAAAAGCCAGAAAGTACTTCTGCGACACGGTGTACCACAAGGAGGAGTCCTTTCGCCTACACTATTCCTTGTATTCATTAATGACCTGGTCAAGGAACTTCCCTATGGAATCAAAGCAGCACTGTATGCAGATGATCTGGTCATGTGGTGTACAGATGAATATGCGACAGTTGCTACACAGAGACTCCAAAGAGCAGCAGACATCTTGACATCATGGACAAACAAATGGTGTGTAAGTATCAACACAGAGAAATCAAGTACCACTCTGTTCACCCTCTCATCTAAACAGAAAGCAGGTAAGATCTTTGTAAATGAAATACCCTTAAGGATGGACAACCAACCCACTTACTTAGGAGTGACTCTTGACTCAAAACTGACTTGGAAGCAACACATCAACAGTGCAGAAGCAAAAGCCAGAAGAAAACTAGCCATATTAAGAAAATTGAGTGGGACTACATGGGGAGCTAGTGAAAGAATCCTCAAGAATGTATATCAGCAAAGTATTCTACCACATTTAGAATATGGCTCAACATCTTGGTGCACAGCATCAAACACTACGCTGCATAATCTAGACAAGGTTCAAAATCAGTCACTACGGATTATCACAGGTGCCATGAGGTCCACACCAATAGTAGAAATGCAGAAAATAGTTGGTGTTCAACCGCTAAAGGAACGTAGAGACACAAAGGTCATGACCATGGGAGAAAAATTCCTTAGCTCTGTAAGCCATCCCCTGAAGGAGAGATTCAATAACTTGGCATTAGGACGGCTTAAAAGAAGCAGCTTCATTCATCAGGCCAAGCGTATGCGTAAGCTGATACCTGACCTTCCAACTGTAGTCACTCCATTATCATCTGTACCAGAGCATACACCATGGAAAGAAGCAGATTATACACAAATAACTATTCAGACTGAAGTGAAAGGTGTGCAGAATGGTGAGATGCAGAGCAGTCTTGTAAGATCAACAGCCACACTTAGTGTTCTAGATGACAAATATCCATGTGACACCTGGATACTGTGTATACAGATGGATCTGCACATAATGCCATAAAGAATGGAGGGGCAGGAGCATATATTGAATATCCAAACAACACCATTGACAAGATTTCCATACCCACTGGTAAATACTGCAACAACTTTGATGCAGAAGTTAGGGCAATTATTGCTGCAGTTGAAAAACTATCAGACTCCAGAATTGATACATGTCCTGTAGTAATTCTCACAGATGCAAGATCAGTACTGGAGGCTCTTCAGTGCAACAAACTACCAGACCTTAAGGATGCCTTGTCAAAAATTGGCTTACAACATGGAGTCACTTTGCAATGGATTCCCTCCCACTGTGGGATACCAGGCAATGAGAAAGCTGACCATCTGGCCAAAGAGGGCACTGAAATGGAGCAACCAGACATACCAGTCACCTATAATCAGAAGAAAAGCATGATAAAAACCTACAGGAAGCCACAAACACCACCACATGATGACTATCACATGCTAAACAGAAAGGAACAAGTCACCATCTTCCGTCTCCGAACAGGACACAGCCGACTCCGAAGTCATATGTATACAAAGTTTAAGGTTGGTACTACTAATCTATGTACATGTGCCCAGGTGCCCCAAACCGTGGAACATATCCTCCAGAACTGCATCAACTACGAGACACTGAGAAATAATTACTGGCCCAGTGAAACCACTAAAGAAGATAAGCTCTACGGTTCCATACATGAGTTACAAAAAACAGTGAAATTTATCCAAGAGACAGGACTGCAGATATAGACAGACAGTGCGAACGAAGAAGAAGAAGAAGAACTTGATTTTGGTTTTCATCTGGTGTATTATGCCTCTTAAGAAGTGAAGGAATCATGCCGTCAAGATAAACGTCAATATTATGACAATTTAGCAGAAACAGCAGAGAAAGCAGCATATACAAATGACATGAAAACCATATATAAAATCACAAAGCAGATGACAGGTAACTTCAACACAAGATGTGAAAGTGCAGTAAGAACACAAAATGGACAACTGGTCAGTGGAGAAAGAGAAAAAATTGAAAGATGGAGGGAACACTTTAACACCCTACTAAACAGAACACAAGCAGCACAAACAATAGACATACCTGAAGCAAAAACGGAACTAAATATCAATACAGGACCAATAACAATAAATGAAGTAAAGGAGGCGATAAAGATGCTAAAATCAGACAGGGCATCAGGTGAAGATGAAGTGACTGCTGAGATGTTGAAAGCAGAAGAAACAGAAACACCAAAACAACTTTGCCGGATATTACAACAAATTTGGGATTTAGAAAAAGCCCCAGAGGAGTGGAAAACTGGTCTTATAGTAAAATTACCAAAGAAGGGTGACCTCAGAGATTGCGGGAACTGGAGAGGCATTACCCTACTGCCTCTCACCAGTAAAGTATTTTGCAGAATAATCATCAACAGAATTGTACCAACACTTGAGGAAAAACTTCAGAAAGAGCAGGCAGGATTTAGGAAAGGAAGATCATGCATAGACCACATATTTGTACTTAGACAAATATTAGAACAGGCAAATGAGTGGCATAGCACAACATATGCATTATTCATAGATTTTGAGAAAGCCTTTGACAGTGTCAACAGAGATGCACTGTGGAAAATCCTAAGATGGCATGGCCTCCCCCATAAAATAGTTAATGTAATCAAAGCCCTATACGAGGGTTTTCAGTGCAAAGTTATCTGTGGAGAACATACCTCCAGCAGCTTTAGGGTACAAACAGGAGTGAAACAGGGATGTGTACTATCACCAACATTATTTATCTTGGCAGTAGACTGGTTAATGAAGGAGGCAACATCAGACAAACGCAGAGGATTACAATGGACCCTTGACACAGTGCTGGAGGACCTTGACTTTGCGGATGATATTTGTCTATTATCAAGCAGTCACAAAGATATGCAAGATAAAATAAACAAGCTAACTCAGAATGCAAACAACATACGACTAAAGATCAACGTAGGAAAGACAAAGTTAATGAAGCAAAATGTGAACAACAGAAATGTACTCAGAGTAGATAACAAGTTAGTGGAGGAGGTCAACGAATTTGTATACCTTGGCAGCAGAGTAGTAGAAAATGGAGACAGCACAGAGGACATCAACAGCAGACTTACTAGAGCAAACCAGGCTTTTGCAATGCTGCAGAATATATGGAAATAAAAAAAAACTAAGCATAAATATGAAAATCAGGATATTTAAGAGTAATGTTTTAAGTGTACTACTCTATGGAAGCGAATGCTGGAAAATCACCAAAACCATAGAAAACAAGTTGAATTCTTTCCAGACTAAATGTTTACGAAGAATTAGAAAAATATTTTGGCCAAACACTATAAGAAATAACATCTTATTAGCAGAAATGCAGATGAAACCACTGACAACAATTATTGAGGAAAGACGCTGGCGATGGTTGGGACATGTGCTCCGAATGACTGACAACTCACTACCAAAAATAGCACTAAGATGGACACCACAGGGGAGCAGAAGTAAGGGTAGACCAAAAGAGACATGGAGAAGAACAACAGAAAGGATGTTGAGCAATAGAGGGCTCACCTGGGCAAGAGCAGAAAAAAAGGCGAAGGACAGGCATTTGTGGAAAACCCTTGCGGAAGCCCCATGTGCCCTGGGCACTTAAGGTTCAGAGAGAGAGAGATTATGCTTCTTGATATGACTAAAATATTTTAACTATCTGGTTTTGTTTTTCATTATTTCATGGCATGGTCATTAGATTTGCAAAAACCATAGTTAAAAACTCATCTGTATGTGTTGCTCTGAGTAAACAGGCTGCTATAATAGTATAGCCTATATTGGTTCCTATAGACCACGCCTTAACCACTCTTGAAGTGATCGCACTCTCTCCTCACCACTCCTATCACATCTTTCTCCTTGATGTCTGTTCCCTTTACACCTCTATCTATCCCCATGAAGATGGACTCTTAGCACTCCGTTATTTTCTTGACAAAGACCCTCACCTTACCATTAAAACTGACGCCATAACAAGACTCACACAACTAATACCAACTTAAATTCTTTTGAATTCAATGGCAAATACTTTGAGCAAATCTGTGGTGTTGCCACGGGAAAAAAAATGGGCCCTAGTTATGTTTGTTTATTTATGGGCTTTCTAGAAGTTAAGTTATGGGAAACCTATCCTGGTAGACTTCCAGAATTCTATAAAAGATATATCGATAACAGCATTGGAGTCACCAGTATGCCACAGGATGAGCTAAAAAAGTTTAGTGAATTCGCTAACTCACTTAATCTCTCTCTCTCTGAACCTTAAGTGCCCAGGGCACATGGGGCTTCTGCAAGGGTTTTCCACAAATGCCTGTCTTTCGCCTTTTTTTCTGCTCTTGCCCAGGTGAGCCCTCTATTGCTCAACATCCTTTCTGTTGTTCTTCTCCATGTCTCTTTTGGTCTACCCTTACTTCTGCTCCCCTGTGGTGTCCATCTTAGTGCTATTTTTGGTAGTGAGTTGTCAGTCATTCGGAGCACATGTCCCAACCATCGCCAGCGTCTTTCCTCAATAATTGTTGTCAGTGGTTTCATCTGCATTTCTGCCAATAAGATGTTATTTCTTATGGTGTTTGGCCAAAATATTTTTTTTACTGGTCTTATAGTAAAACTACCAAAGAAGGGTGACCTCAGAGATTGCGGGAACTGGAGAGGCATTACCCTACTGCCACTCACTAGTAAAGTATTTTGCAGAATAATCATCAACAGAATTGTACCAACACTTGAGGAAAAACTTCGGAAAGAGCAGGCAGGATTTAGGAAAGGAAGATCATGCATAGACCATATATTTGTACTTAGACAAATATTAGAACAGGCAAATGAGTGGCATAGCACAACATATGCATTATTCATAGATTTTGAGAAAGCCTTTGACAGTGTCAACAGAGATGCACTGTGGAAAATCCTAAGATGGCATGGCCTCCCCCATAAAATAGTTAATGTAATCAAAGCCCTATACGAGGGTTTTCAGTGCAAAGTTATCTGTGGAGAACATACCTCCAGCAGCTTTAGGGTACAAACAGGAGTGAAACAGGGATGTGTACTATCACCAACATTATTTACTTGGCAGTAGACTGGTTAATGAAGGAGGCAACATCAGACAAATGCAGAGGATTACAATGGACCCTTAACACAGTGCTGGAGGACCTTGACTTTGCGGACGACATTTGTCTATTATCAAGCAGTCACAAAGATATGCAAGATAAAATAAACAAGTTAACCCAGAATGCAAACAACATAGGACTAAAGATCAACGTAGGAAAGACAAAGTTAATGAAGCAAAATGTGAACAACAGAAATGTACTCAGAGTAGATAACAAGTTAGTGGAGGAGGTCAACGAATTTGTATACCTTGGCAGCAGAGTAGTAGAAAATGGAGACAGCACAGAGGACATCAACAGCAGACTTACTAGAGCAAACCAGGCTTTTGCAATGCTACAGAATATATGGAAATCAAATAAACTAAGCATAAATATGAAAATCAGGATATTTAAGAGTAATGTTCTAAGTGTACTACTCTATGGAAGTGAATGCTGGAAAATCACCAAAACCATAGAAAACAAGTTGAATTCTTTCCAGACTAAATGTTTACGTAGAATTAAAACTCACTTAATAGTAACATAAAATTCACTTCTGAAATTTCTGACAAGTCTGTGAACTTTTTAGACATTAAAACATCTATTGGCACAAGCAGGCTTATTACCTCCATTTTTTACCAAGCCCACTGCCAGCCACACCTATTTACTCTACACCTCCTCCCGTCCTAAAGCGTGTAAGAACTCCATCCTGTACTCTCAACTACTCCGTCTACACTGCATATGTCAAGATAACTTGGACTTTATTGATCAATCCAACAATTTATTAGAATTTTTCTGTCATCGCAACTACCCAGAAAATGTCCTTCATGCCTTTAACCGTATCCAACTAATAAACCACAATGAAGCATTTAGAAAAAAGCCTGTTACCCCATCTGACAGAGTTAAGTTATACTGCCTTTCCACCCGCAAGGTCAGATGGTTAAGAAAATTCTTTATCGTCATCTGCCACTAATCCAAACTTGACCCTCACACCCATGATATCTTCTCTGATCCACCCCTATTAGCATACAAGCATGAGCCAAATCTCAAGGACATCCTTGTCCACAGCCACTTAAAGCGAAACCTTCCATATGTTGGAACCAGAAAATGTAATCGCCCTCACTGTGTTACCTGCCCTGTAGTTTTGGAAACGAAAACAATCACTTCTCCTAAAACTATCCTGACTCTCTATGAGGGATTCATATGCGAATCCCACAATGTAATATATGCCATCATATGCAAAAGATGCAGGATAACTTATATTGGTGAAACTGGCCTCAGACTAGGGGACCGCATACATAAATATCCGTACAATATCACCCAGCATGCTTCGAAACCCATCCCTAATCATTTCAATGGCCCCAACGATAGAGGCAAGTCCGATTTTCTGGTAACTGCCATAAAACGGTGCCACACAGATGACACAAGCCACTTAGCACTTGAGAACCACTACATTCAAGACTATGGGATGCTGGAACCACATGGTTTGAACTTGTTATTTAGCTACACATAATCTTCCACAATCATACTCATTCTCACTTGTTGCAAATAGTTTAGTACCCTCACACATCATCACATTGACTTTCCAGTCATCCCTGTTCTTTGTATAATTCTATGCTCCTTTTATGCGCATTCCTTGTCTCTTAACATTTTCCACACTCATGCACTATTTTGCACCTTTCAGCACAAACGCATTATAACCCTGGTAATGGACACATATTGTTTATGTTCCTGAACCCACACAAATGATACTTTTGTGCCTTTACAAGGACTGAGGTAAGTTTTCATTCAATTACATTTTTCATTAATTTTTTCATTTTTAAAAATTTTGTTTACATAAGTTGATGTGATTCTACACTTTATCTCCTCTCTCTCTGATTCTTTGCCCTGTTTGTTTTTGTTTGACAAAGGCTCGCGCTGAAACATCACAGGTTTGTTATCGTTAAATAATAAAGCTGTTCCTACTTTTTTCATAATTTATTGTTTGCATTCCTTTTATTCATGAAGTATTACTGACGCGGCCATAAAACGTACATAATAACAAGCTTGTTACTAAAATGAATGTCTTCCATTAAGTATTATGTATCAGAACCTTCTCTGTTTTTTCATAATAATAAAGGTAGATAGAGGTGTATGGTGCAGTTTTACAAGGTGGCAGAGGGAGTGAGTAAGTCAGAAAAAACAAACAGAAAGTATGAGACTAAGATGAGAATGTATAAATGAAAAACATCCAACATCCAATATTTCAGCATGAGCCTTTTCCGAGGATTAAATACGCAAACAAAACACGACATATAACTAACAGAAAATGAAAAACTTATCTTAGTAGCACACTCCTAAGTAGAAAACAAGAATATGTGTCCCATTGACGAGGCATAGAGACCACAGGGGGCCACAGAAGATAGCAGATGAAGCCAATCGGAAATAAGAGGCAGGGAAAGGCAATAGACACCTGTAGGCCACTAGAGAAGCAGGTGTCCCAGGGGGGAAAAGCAGAGAGATGGTGAATGAAGAACAGATGGGGCCATAAACACCTGCAGGCTGCTAGAAACACAAATCATTGGCGGGGAGGGGCGAGGTGGGAAGCAGGGAGATAATATGAAACTGGTGAATGAAGGTCTATACCAGGAGGGGCAATAAACACCTATAGGCTGCCAGAGAAGAAGGTGGTGGTGGGGAGGGGGAAGGAAGCTAGGAGAAAGAAACAAGAAAGTAAAGTATAAATTGCAGAGAAAAAGTGGTTCTAAGGACTGCAAATGCGCCACAAACAGCCTCTGGCAGTCAAGTCCAGCTCCTGGCCTTCCCGTGGCAGAACTGTTTAAACTGACAGGAGAAGGGGCGAGGGCAAATATCTGGCGCCTGAAACCAGTTACTTAGGGTAGATGAGTGGCACATTTGGTAGCTCATCTGCCGCTGTTGGCGAGATCTTCAGCTGCCGTGCGTGGAGCAGTGCTCCTCCCGGCCAATGAAGAAATTTGCAAATGAGGTTGCCGCGCAGCATCACTGCGGAAAAGGTGGTAGAAAGGATAAAGCAAAGCAAACAGTCAAATCATGGCACCTCTGGTCTGGAGGTCGGCCACGTCCTGAGTGCAGTCATATCGGGTGAAATGCATGAACCGGCTTGTCCCAGAGGTTAAGACACTGCTGGCTTGACTCTTCAAATGCCGCGCGTGGAGTGAAGCTCCTCCCGGTTAAGGAAGTAAATGCGGAAAAGAAATAAAGGTTGCTGTGCGGCGTTGATGGGAAAAGGTGGTGGAAAGTGAAGTTTAACCGGTATGTCCAGTAGTATCGCTACGAGAGCTACACCACGGCACCTCTGCTCTAGAGGCCACCTACGTCCGAAATACACCTACACTGGTGAAATATGCCTATACCGGCACACACCAGGGGTGGAACTTGATGGCTAGACATGTCATGCCACCTCCGCTCTAGAGGTCGGTAACGCCTGATAAACACCCATACTGGTGAATTTTGCCTAAACCGGCTCATACCAGGGGTGAATCTTGAAGGCTATGAATGTCACAGTACCTCTGCCCTAGAGGTCGGTCCCGTCCCAAACACGCCCATACTGGGAAATGCCTAAACCGGCTCAACCCAGGGGTAGAAGTCACTAGTGGCGAGGATTCGTCCTCCTGGACAAAAGCTCCATCCTGGTCACAACTAGGAAGGGTAGCGGCCACGACTGCAAAATGCTGAAGTCAGAGACACTGGACCAGGGAAGTCTAGATAGGCAACCACCTCTCACCCGGCGGGGATGTTTGCGTATCCTAATCACGCTGAGGTTTTCCGGTGAGAAAGTCCAACTCTGGACTGGATGGGCAACCACCTCTCACCCGGCGGTGATACACAGGTATCTCAAAACACGCCGAGGTTTTCCGGTGGGAAAGTCCAACTCTGGCCTGGGTGGGCTACCGCCTCTCACCCAGCGGGGATGCACTGATATCCCAAACACGTCGAGGTCTTCCGGTGAGAAAGTCCAACCCTAGACCAAACTGGTGCAATGAAAACCACAGTGTCACGCAATCCCGCTTCCGAGACCCACCAAGAATACAGGCTAAACCACTGTGATACTCTGAACCCCTTGTGGTCCTTTCGTGGAACTTGTGTGGTCTATTCTGGACCACACAGGGGACCACGGGACCTAACGAGGACCACATGCGTGAATTCAGTAGGTTCACAGTGCGGTTTTTGGTGGTAGAAGTGAACGAAGAAGAAGAAGCAGAGAAAAAGTGGAAAACTAAAGAAGTTAAAGGAAGCTGAAGACATTGTTAATTCCAGCTGGATGGAGACAGTTAGCCTGGAAAATAAGGCACTGTTCTAAGACCCTCTGAGATCATACATCAGCAGAACAAGAGCGGATCGCACTAACAGAAATATCCTTTATTTACACTGCTCATCTAAAGCAAAGTTTCCCAAATTACCCCTCCTTAGGAGATGCTGGGAAGATCTATGGGGAGGAGGAGAATGGAGATTGAGGGAAAAAGAAGCAGAAAGTGACATCAAAACCAACTGAGTGAAAAAAATTTGTTTGTTTTGGGTGAGGGTTTGGGGGGAGGGGAATATGATAGGGTGGTTTGGGTACTAAGTATGTGTCCTGAGAGGCAAATCCCAAACAGCTTTGAAATCACTTATTTAAAGTCTTCACCTGACCTTTCATCTACTACATTTTCAGACATTAAGCTAAAACCTTTTTTTTTAATGCTCATAAACTTCTTCTGTTCTTTCTAATACAGATATTAGTATTTTAGAACAAATTTACACGTTACCATCACAGCTAGCATACTGCTACCATCACAGCTAGTATACTGCTAAATCTGTTGTTGCTAAGGAGGCAGTTTGGTGTAATACCTTTTTCATCTGCAATTTGTTTTAAAAAAAATGAAGAACTCTGATCTCAAGCCAAACAGCCCACAAGGCAAGAACAAAGACAGTATGAATCTAAAAGCTCAAGTCTAAACAGCTGTTAGATCTAACCTTGACATTGTTAGCTAACTCTTTGTCTCATTATTCCTTCGCTGATCTCAGGGCAGTATTTCCCAACATGGGGCATATGCCCCACAGAGAGACAATTTGAAAATTCTGGGGGAGGGAGGAGGAGTTCAGTTAGAATATATGAGTATTTATATTATGCTTTTTCAGAACTTGATTGACTATTATGCTGTGTGTGTGTGTTGGAGTGGGGGCATCTAAGTCTTTCAGGTGTTAAGGTGGGGCATGATCCAAAAAAAAAAAAGGCTGGGAAACACCACCTTAGGGTAATCAAACCACTTGACTATAAGTCTGGTAACAGAGTCCTCTCTTTGAAATGCCTGTGGTAAAACAATTTGTTTTCTCATGGCCAGTCATCGTCTGTCTGAGCCAACATGACTTATCACTGTTTCCTATATTTCTTTACCTCTTCTTCACCTACTCTTCCCTACTGTTCCAAAATAAGTGTGTTACGCAAAAAAAAAAAAAAAGAATTTGTCCACTTCTTTAAAAAAAGAAAAAAAGAACTGTTCCCATGTTCCTATTGAAATCAAGACACTTACCAAAATTACTCTTCATTTTCTTGCTTGTCACTTTCAGTTTCAACTACTAGATTCACTTTCAGACTGAAAAATGAAACACACGCTATAAATATGAACCACCACCACCAGAAATGAGGCCAAATGTTAATAATCATTTTAAAAATTCATACTAATTCACTATTTTCATTGTAGCTGGGATAATAATATAAGACTCTGTTTTCTCTTCCAAAGATTATGAAGTAAATGGAGGTGTTCAGTTTTATATATATTAAAAAAAAAGATAGAAATAATGCTTATGTAAATTCTAATCTTCTTAACACACTGGCCGGCATATTTTAAAGTGGTTTCTAGTGTTTCTAACACTTTCTCTGCTATTAAACTGCTTTACCACCAGAGATATGCCAAGTATCCATAACATGAAACTTTTTTCTATCTTTTTTTTTTTTTTTTAAACTGAACCATACACCTCCATCTGCTTCATTACTAGAACCAGTTTTTCTGCAGTCATCATCTCTCTTATCTCTCACATTCCTTTTTCAAAGCTCAGAACTGCCAGCTTATTTCTAGAACATATGTTAAATATACTTTAAAGAAAAGTTTGTAGATTAGCGAAAACATGCTGGAATCAGTGATATACAGATGAAGCTTACATACTGGAATCTGAACCAAAAAAAAATGGCATTCTTAACTTGGAGAATTAATAGTATAATCCAAATACCATTCTTAACTTGGAGAATTAATAGTATGTTCCAAATACCATTCTTAACTTGGAGAACTAATAGTATATTCCAAATACCATTCTTAACTTGGAGAATTAATAGTATATTCCAAATACCACTCTTAACTTAGAGAACTAATAGTATAATCCTGATGGTGTTAAAAGTTGGACCTCCCGGTAATTGTGGACAATGAGTTCCTCACAGACATTACAGTAAAGATCTTGAAATCAGGGGCACATAGACACGATATGGATTCCAGTGGCCGTCAGAATTCCCTGAATGGATCCGATAAACAGGCTTCCCCAGCTGATATGATGAAAATAAAGAACTGCTCCATTATCCAGGTTGAAGGAGTGCAACAGCTTGTTCTAGGAGAACTATTAAAGAACTTTGGCCAGCTCTGGTTTATGGGTCTTCACCCCTGCACTGTTCCTTAGTAGTCAACTTTGATCTGCCTATCTCTCTCTCTCTCTGAACCTTAAGTGCCCAGGGCACATGGGGCTTCCGCAAGGGTTTTCCACAAATGCCTGTCTTTCGCCTTTTTTTCTGCTCTTGCCCAGGTGAGCCCTCTATTGCTCAACATCCTTTCTGTTGTTCTTCTCCATGTCTCTTTTGGTCTACCCTTACTTCTGTTCCCCTGTGGTGGATCTGCCTATACAAGTGTAAAATAGTTCAAATACAAGAGGGGCATGTCTACACCAGTTGATAGTTGTTCATATTCATGTGAATGCTGTGGGATTGATGGAGATGCAGGGATTATGTGTTGAGATGGGGAAAACTTATGTGACACCAATACTCCAGGACACAACATGTCTATAATTCTCTTCAATGAAGCCTAAAATATATAAGAAATAAAAACAGCCAGCGGGTTACAAATGGTGGGCAATAGATATCCATGAAGCACAAATTCGTGTTGTATTCTGAAAGTGGACCTACTATCCCACTGAGCAAGAAATGTTTTTCGAATCTGAATGACAGCATTAGGAAAATTTGAAAGACAGAAATTATGAAAATTTTTTAAAAAGGGAAATAGTGAAGTTCTGACGTTGCCTTGTCCATAGTTCACGCCAAGCAGTTCATTAGTCGGCTACCGTGAGCAAGAATACAGCTTCAAGAGGAACACTAAATACACAATAGGCTAACATCGCAGTATTCTTCAAGAAAACGTCCTGGTGTTGATCAAACAGTTCAATTAGCTCAGCACCCGTGTTGCAATCATGTCAGAAACTCTTATTTTAAAAAAAAAGGGCAACCATTATCTGGATACACAATGCCATATGTATATGGACACAATACGGATACACACAAAAGATGACGCCGGTTGAAATGGCTCTAATAGAATGAAAGCCCACTGCAACATGATCGAACAAGAGCGAATGTTTCTAAACCAATGCGACATGGGCAGTTTAAATTTTGCACGAAGTATAAAAATAAACCCGCCTTTACTATACACAGTAAACATGAAATTAAAGAAAAAAATACATAAACTCAATGACAGTTTCCATATTTAGAAGAGTGAAGTCAAACAATTTTGAATTTTTCCTTACCAACCACAAACAGTTTACGCCGCCATATTCGTTCCTCGCGTCACGTGGTCTTTCTGGATTTTTTATGCAATTTAACTTTTTGTTAACATAAGAACGTTACAATACAGATTTTAAAATATATATTAATATATCTTTCATATTAGAAATTACTGTCCTTAACTTTTGTCATGTTGAACGGGTCTCTGCTGCCATGGTAACGACAACATCCGCCATGATGGTGGCTCCTGTACTGAGACAGAACTAGAAATTCAGTATAACTGTGGACAATAATGGGGGTTGTTTCTGGCCCATGTTTCTTATGAACCAGCGCGTACAGTGATGTCTTTACGCATCAGTCGATTTCGGCACATGTTTTATTCAGCGAACACGCAATAACATTTAAGACACGGCACTTTGGTATAATCTACAAACAGTATCTGCGTTATCTCAAGCATAAAGAGAAAACAGCATGGCACGAGCAACAGGTTCAAGAACGCGCACGATGGATAGAGATAAACCAAAAGTACAGCAAGTACAGCAACCACCAGTAGTGACACGTGACATTGTGCCAGGGAGGTTTAACGATTCTGACTGGTATGTAGACTAAACGGGTACAGCTAGTGCTCTTTGCTAACAATCCTTAAAAAATATATCCCCAGAAGAGATTAGATCATTATATTGTCCAGTGCTATATAGTCTAGTTAAGTGCTGTATCAAGTACATTTTCTGATCTTCTCTGTTAATCTAGTTTCAAATCAAGTCTATTCCTAGATACAGGGAACTGATGTTTATGTAAGTCCTTTCTTCATAGCACACTGATAGACATATAATAAAATGGTTTCTAGTGTTTCTCATAAATTCTTTGTTACTAGACTACTTGACCATGATAGATGTGCCAAATGGCCATATCCTACAACTTTAACATGAGAAGGCAGTTCATTATTGATTGTGCTATGCATACTCTCATGCATGAGAAACATGTTCTATATTGTCTTTTAGTCTTGTAGGAAGTCTAAATTTCTGGCTTTTGATCTCTTGTGGTTGCCATGATGACCTTTTTATTATCCATTCTAAAGATACAACTAATAAATAGAACATGCATTTAAATGTAAATGTGGATATTCTCTTGCATTTTTCCTTAACTCCGTGTAGAAATTATGCCCTATTTTCAGCCAGATCAATGGTTGTCACAGCTCTCCTCTAATGTGACCTTCATCGTTTTTGACTGTTTGTCTTTTGTCAGCTCTTTCATCATCCAGTTTATGGAGGGCGAGACTTAAGGGGGCATTCTGTGGCATCTGTGGTTGTACAACACACAACATGCCCTCCTTGAATCATTGCAGGATTATGCAAAATTATGTTCATTTTTTAAAGGTATTGTTATTTTAGATCTGCTGTGGTTAGCCTGAAATGTGGTTAGCTTGAAGCTGTGGTTAGCATTCTACAGGGGCCACAACCACCTCAGAAATGTTATGGTTCTTCTCTGTGTATGACAGTCTTTGCATACAAGAGGTTTTGCAGTGCCATAGATCTGGTATAAGGCTTGATAAGGGAAGTTTCTGTGTGTGCACAGAGTTACTCTACAGAATACCTTCATGTCACACTCTCTGTCATAATGATGTGGCTCCATGTAGCTTATAAGACGAAAGATCACAGAACAGTTTTGGTAGTTTATTTGGTACTTTCCATTACAGGATATGGATTGAAGAAGGTGGATATCAGTGACTAATTTTGTTTTCTTTTATACAGTTTAATCATAGATGATTCTACAAATATTTGATTGACAGAGTTGATTACAATTGCAATACAGATATAGATCCTTCCCGTGCCGTTAAACTTCACATAGGGCTCGCAGGGTAGTTTGCCAAGTTTTCCTGTTTTCTGCGAGCTTTTCAAGGGATATTATGCTCACTAAACTGGCCTCTCTTAACAATGTCCTCTTTAGAGTTTCACATGGTCGACCTCTTTTTATTCGGCCTGTTGTGTTCCACTTGATAGCTTGTTTTAGGATTCTCTGTTTCTTCTCATCACGTGACTGACATACAATTACAATAAACCATATCTAATTTGTAGTATGAGGTTGCTTTATTTACTCATTGTTTTTTTTTCCTTAGATGGTGCAGCACATTTATGCAGAGACATTCTTTATGTGGCATATATTTTACCAGTTCTTCCCAGTCCTCATAGTTTATGAAAAAAATCTATTGCCATTTCTTCCCAGTCCTCAAAAATGTCAAAATATCAAAAATATAATGAAAAAATAATAATGAAATATAATAATGAAAAAAAATCTATTGCCATTTCTTCCCAGTCCTCTTAATTTATAAAAAAAAATCTATTACCAGTTCTTCCCAGTCCTCATAATTTATGAAAAAATCTGTTACCAGTTCTTCTCAGTCCTCATAATTTATGAAAAAAATCTATTACCAGTTCTTCCCAGTCCTCATAGCTTATGAAAAAAATCTTTTGCCAATTCTTTCCAGTCCTCATAACTTATGAAAAAAAATCTATCTTGAAAATAGGACAGTAGTAATAATGGCACTTTTCATCATAAAATATGGTTTTTGAGAAGGCAAATTTTACCTTTTTTTTTGGACATCATTTTGTTGAACAGCTTCTAGGGTAAGCTTGTATGGACGATAGACATTTTTGATATTTAAATGTGGATTTGAAGTAAGAATTTGTTAATTTCTTATGAAAAGACTATCATCAGCTTTTTTAATGTGTGTGACAGAAATTTTGTTAACCTTGTATTGTTACAGTCAGTCAGTCATTTGCATGTCCCTTGCGGAACTTTGCCTCCCTAACAGCTCACCAATAGGCCTCTCAGTTGTAAGCAAGATGCACTGCTGTTGATGCATCCATCTGTATTGCTACATTTAAACAAAAATCTAATTCTTTATTTAAGTTCCAGTGGAAAATAAAGTTTTTGCAGTTATACTTGTCTTTAAGATCTTGACTTCTGCCTTATATCCATAGTTTTAGAACATCAGATTTTTACATGGCTATACTTTTATGAACTGATATTTGTGTTTGTTAGTTGAAAGTATTACCTTGTAACATTATACCTATTGCAGGAACCTTATGTTGGATACAGATAGCAATGAGGAATTTATTGTGGATATTGTCGAGGAGCTCATGTGTACAGTTATGGATGCCATTTTCAAGCAGTATCTTGAAACCAGTTGCTTCCTTTCACTGTAACATTAGCTAGGGATGCCTTAATTGAAATTATTGAGGTAAACAAGTGTAGTTTTATCAGTCTTCTAAGTTGTTGGTTCCCAACCTGGGCTCATTAAAAAAAAAATGGTAAAGATAGTCCTGTTATGTTATGGAAGCATCTAGAGGACATGATGCTTGTGTCCATATTTTCCTTCACCCATTGGCATGCTAAAGAGTGATGCCTGCCCCAGCTTCAGAAGAAGCCAGGTGCCTATGTATACACCCTAGGTGACTCCGACTGGATTTGAACCATTGACCTTTGCCATGATAGGCCCATACGTCAAGTACAGATTATGCAGAATATTAGAAATATGTGATTTTTAATTTAATACCCAGTGGTGAGGGAGTGCAGTGGGCCATAACAAATCTTCTGTGGCACCAAGTTCGGCAACCTGCCAAAGTTTAAGAACCAGCGTCTGAGGTGATGCCGAAGCAGACTGAAGGCCGATAAGGGATCGCTAATATTTTCCCTCAACTAACGGCACACACTAGAGGTTGATGTGACCAGCACCATGCCTGGAAATCTTTCCTTCCCTGACTGAGGCCATCAGCTGAGAGATAAGCACATTAACCACTACACCACTCAGGTGCCAATGAACTGTAAGATGACTATTTAAAACTGATATTAGTAGAATGAAGGATGATAGACAAACAAAGATGATTTATACAGATGTGATGGAAAGGAATAGACCAAGAGGTAGACCTAGACAACGATGGTGAGACAACCTAGAAGAAGATAAATGCGCTCATGGAATTGACAAATGGGAAAGAAAAGATCAAGAACAGAGGAATGGAGATGAGTCATGTCTGCAGCAGTGAGTCTCAAAGGCTCAGAAAACTGCTGAACTCATCAGCTGCTCAAAGAAGAAGAAGAAGAAGAAAATATTTAGAAATTTAAATCTCGCCCTTTAGATGACATATTTTTCTATTACTGCTTTCAGTAATCACAGGGCACTGACTTTAAAAAAGCACTGGTTTATACTGTGTTGCGTATCAACTGGTGTTTCTGTATTTCATTGTGTTGTCCAGCTATAATTTAATTTTGTAAAAAATTATGTCTTTTTATATTTTTTTAAGATTCTGCACTTTTTCTTTACTAGACCTTATATTTTAGACCAGTGGTTCTAAAACTTTTTGAGACTGCTGCCTCCTTGTCTTCCAGGCCAAGTCATTAGCGCCTCTGAAACCTTTCGCTCATTTTTTTCTGATAATTCCTGTCCTTTATTTTTCCTTCAGCATGTTCACGTACACCCCCACATCGAGATCTTTCCACCACCCACTTTAAGAATCACTGTACTAGAAAATTTAGATGTAGTACATTTTAGATGCAGTACATTTTTAGATGCTGTAAATTCTAAATGCAGTAAATTTTAGATAGAGTACATTTTGGATGATGGATTTTTTTAAAATATCCATTCCACAGTGGAAATTTCTGCAAAGAGATGAGGGAGAAGAGAATGTTAGCACTGACCAATTGTGGACGAAGGATGAGGGTGAATATCTTGTTTATGAAAGAAGTAGATGTAAGAAGATATCAAGGATGAATGGATATACTTGATTATACATATAAAACTAGTGCTGTCCTTTCACTTACCAAATGATTGCTTCTTTAATTTACAAATTAACTAACATTGGCAGGGTAGCAATTAGGGAGTCTGATAATAACAGAAAAACTCAATATTTAAAGAGAAAAAAAAAAAGAAAATTAGGGAGATTAAGAAATAAATATTTCATTAATGGCCAGGTGGCACAACAGAGAAAAGGAACAAATCTTTGTACAAATGATAAGAAATGTGTAAGATGAGGAATCATAATTGTCCATGCTTTTTTTTTTCACATGATGATGACAGAACTTTTAGATTAAAAAAGTCATTTCTGTTTTAAGATGTCACCATCCTCTTTTATAACTCCAGCTATGTGATGTTTATCTCATTGTTTAGATAAGAATTAATGAACAGCATTGTCTTTAGGGCTGCACCGAATACAACATTTTTTTATTCAGTCGAGTACAGATATTCAGATTTTCAGAAGGCCAAATAAAAGTGCTCACTAAAGTTACAAGTATACAGGTATTTGAAATTAATGCTACGTTTATAAAGAGAAATTAGACTTATCTCCTTCCTTGTATACTTTTATTGTTGAGGGGACAAATAGACTTCTAGATAGGGCTCAGTAGTTTGCTTCATATAATGGGATGTTTAAAATTTGTGTAATTTCCTTCCTCCATATCTTGCTTGGGTGACTTCTTCCTCTGCTTCCTATGGTTCTGAGCATAAATGTTTACTGTGATATACTTTCTGTGTAATGTGACCAGACCATTTTGATGTGTTGTTTCTAGATGTGGTGTAATACTAGTTTTACTCCTTACCTAGCCCTGATGGTGTCATTTTCTGATTTCTCTTCTTGTTGCATTTAGTATTCTCCTCACTAGTTAGCAAAAAAAAAAAGGCGAAGGACAGGCATTTGTGGAAAACCCTTGCGGAAGCCCCATGTGCCCTGGGCACTTCAGGTTCACAGAGAGAGTTACATTTCTGTCATGATGATTTTATTTTTGTTATTTTTAGCTGTCAACATCCGTGTTTGGCTTTGCTAGCACAGAGTTGTGTCACACAAAAATTGGACAAAAATTTTAATTAAATATTTAATTTGCAGAATAGTGTAATAATATTATAGAATATTAGGCTGTCGTTGACATTTATACAATGTTATAAAGTTATAAAAAGAGTTTTTTTTATTTTCTAAAAGTAAAATATGTGTGGAAGTGGAAATATGACAGTTGGCAAAGTAGAGAGGTGTGAACAAAGGGAAAAAAAAAAGGGACAACTTACTAAAAGGAAAGCACTATATTGAAAGGAAAGAGATGTCTGGAGTCAACATTTACATTTTTTTGTTTCAGTCTACATTCTAAAATAAAACATGATAAAACAGAGAGCAACTTTAGGGCTAAAGATTGAAAAGAAAAAGGAATTTAACCAGACTGAACTTATATATATGAGCTTATAGCTTTGAAGAAACTGTTGGATGTTTGGAATTCAAGACTTCATGCTGGTCTGTAGAAAAAAAAAAAAAAAAGAAACCTTACTGCAGAGACAATAAATGAAAATGAGAACTGTGCATTTCATTTGTTTCAAGAATTGTGAAAGAATTAAAAGTCATAAATGCAAGAATTTTCTTCTTTTGTGTTCGGTTTCATATCCTCAGCTTTCTAAACAGAGAGCTGGATCATCTCCATGAATCCTGCTGTCAGCTGGAGGTCTCTTCATAGGAACCCCAGAGTTTTTCCCCCATGCTTCTCTCTTGGGGCCATACCTGCACTCTGAGGTCTCTGTATATGGTGCAGGTCTGTAGTATGTGTTCAGGAATCTGGGGGCTGTTTTGACACAGATTGGGCTGTTGGTACAGCCTTTATTGTGTGGAGATGAGTGTTAAGTTTGCAGCGTCCAGTTCGTAACCTGAAGACTGGTTTGTTGTTGTTTGTTTTAGTCAGAGTAAGGGGTCCTGTGGGTATCTGATGTTTGTCCTCTGTCTCCAGGTGTTTTTGCATTTCCTCATAACTGGTGTTTTCACTTCCTTTTGTGTCAGAATTGTTCTTTCTTGTGGCTTTCTTTGCTAGTCTATCTGTTGTTTCATCTCCTGCAGTGCCACAGTGTTTAGGGATCCACTATAGCACTGTCCTATTTATTTGCAGAGAGCTGATTTAGTTTCTCCACTACATCCATCTCTTGTTAAGTGGTCCTCTGCTTCATCTTGTATAGCCTTGAGGGCTGTCTGGGTGTTGCATAAGAAGCCTGTTTTTGTGTCTTGGTCATTGTTCCTCTAGAGTCTTTACAGCCTCCAAGGTGGCCATTAGTTCGCCCTGAAGTTTGTGGATAGTTGTCATATATAATGTACCTCCTTCTAGTGTTAGGAAAAAGCAGGAATTTTTTTTAAAAAGTTCAAGTTCATAACTGACAAAGAATATTTTATATATTATGAAGAAAATAAAAAAAAAAATAATAAACTGCACAATATCCAAGGAACAAATGAAGTTTATAAAAAAAAAAATTTTTTTTCTGCCAGAAACCAAAGGAGTGAAATTTATTAATGCTCAGTTCTCTGTCATAACCATACTTCAAAATATTATCTTCTAGACACTTTTAGTATTATCTTAGGTGTTAGGCATAAATGCTGTTTCTTTTTCAGAACCACAGCCACTAGAGACTGACTGTTGGGCTCAGGGTGCCATGCCTAAAGATATGGTTGTTATTTTACCAAAGATTCTGATGGATACACAGAAAGGATCAGAATCAGAATCACTCACAGAGTATTGTTGTTTTCATTGTTGATATATCAGTATTTTTTTATTTTCTTTTTTAAAGGAAACGTTGAGATTGGTGTGGTTTTAGCTTTACAAATATAAAGGATGAAGCTATGTACTGTGTTAATAATCATACCAAAACAGAGAGAGAAATATAGATAAAAGGAGAGAGAGAGAGAGATAGAGAGTATGTTTGTGTATGTATGTGCATGCTTACAGAAGATGACAGCTGAGTCACTAAACTGACGAAAAGTGGTGGCTGTCCTTCCTGTAAATGATTATATAAATCACGTAAAACCATTATTTATGCAAAAATCCCAATATTATTCATGTTTTGAATACTAGTGACAAATTTTGTAAATATATTAAAATTTTATTTGCACAAAAAACCCAGCCTTTTCATTTTTCTGTCAAAAGGGCTAGTAAATTATGTGAAGAATCACAGGATAATCCAACAGAGCTACCAGATGTTGTTTCTGAAACAGAAGAGCCACCACAAATATATGCTGAACAGACTGAAGTGAAACCTACTGAAGTAACAACAGTCTCCAGTAAACAGTCCAAAATGAGGCGACAAAGCAGGACTAGGTCTCTATCATTAAGAAAAATGACTGTGGAAACAATAAATGATGAGATTATAGAATCAACTGAGAGGCCACTTACTCAACGAAATCTCCCTCAGCCGTGCAGCACCTTTTTGAAGGTATTATTTTATCTTTTTTATTATATATCCAGTGGCAGTTCATTGTTCTTTTTTTTTTTAATCATCATTGTCATCGGCATCATTACAGTATAGGGTAAAAAAATAAAAGAGAACTTTCAGAATTCACTGTTCTTCAGCCTAAGAGGAAGAAAAATGACAAGACTGACAGAAAAGTCCAAACCAAATGCAGCATTCTTATAGAGTAAGCAACTGTGAAGTCACCAGAGATCAGCTCATGTGCCGTTTACAAAGTACCTCCAAGGAAGGTGCTTGTTAAACCAACTTCCTCAGTACAGATGCCTCATCATCTGAGCCTGAAATACAAACTGAGGTACACAAACTCAGAAATCCAATTGCCATAAATCAAATTCTTGCAGGTATACACTTATAAGCATTCTACAGATGTCTGGTGCCAGCATGACAGCAGTCTCTCTCTCTCTCTCTTTCTGAACCTTAAGTGCCCAAGGCACATGGGGCTTCCACAAGGGTTCTCCACAAATGCCAGCCTTTTGCTTTTTTTTTTTTTTTTGCTTTTAAGTGACCCCTCTGTTGCTTAGCATCCTCTCTGTTGTTCTTTTCCATGTCTTCTTTGGTCTGCACTTACTCCTGTTCCCGTGTGGTGTCCATCTTAGTGTATGATAGCAATAACTGTAACAAAATGATAACATTAAAAGTATTTGCTGTCCTGTAATGATAGAGAAGTATATGTAACACATTGGTGACTTTATAATCACAATTGTAGCAGTGTTATTCCTGTGTATATACACTGCTGGCTGATACAGTGAATTTGACAGAATTTGAACTACAAACAATGCAGACAGCTTGTGGGCCTCAGTTTATCATTCACTGTCCTAAGATTCTGTGGTTTTCAATTTCATCCTTAATTAGGTTACTCTTTCCCTGCCATCGGTCTCGTGACAGGTCGCATCCGGTTTTCCATGTTCCTGCCTTGGGCTTTTGGATAGGTCTCTGGTTTGTTTCGGTGTAAAATCAGTTGAATTTTTAGATTGCATGTTATGTGTACACATCACATTTACCTAGCATTATTTTCGCAAAGCGTTCTTAACAATGGGAGTCAAATGGAGTCAAATTCAATGTTTTCGACAGACGTTTTCAGCTTTTTTGCGTGACTTCGGAGGCAAACATGTCCCCCTACAACTAAAGCACTTTTCTTGAATGTATCCTAAATAGATCTAGACATATTAGATGACTAGATAAGTAGTTAGAAGGTTATTTCAGACATTATTTTGGCGATTTTTGGCATGTATAATCACAATACGACATCGACAGGTCGATCTAGACATCTCAGATAATAACTAGTGTCAATCTAGGCCTATCCAATGGTAAGTAGGACACAGTTATTGTCTAAAAACATCACATTACTTATTTTGTCCTACAAGACTCTGCATTTATGAAATCTTCATACATATTTTGTTATTTTGAAACACAGTAAGTACACTTTTTTCGCATGGAAGAACTATTTCATTTGCTTTTACTAATATGTCCCTATACATACCAAGACACATGCTTTTACTCTGGCAGCCAACTGAACGTCCGCATTTTGTCCTCCCTTCCCACCCACCCACATCCCCACCCCCACCCCCCAGCAGGGAAAGAGGTCCAGAAGAATTCCAGTTAACAGCAGTATCACTGTCAGATGACTCAATCTGCAATTTTTGTCAGTTGTGTCAATATTTGTGCTTCCCTCTGCATAAAAACGTGAATGATAAGTTGATAAACATTGGCTATCTGTGTGTGACGTGAGGACTGTCTGGTCACACAGTAGCAAAGGTTCTTTCTTACAATACAGCTTCACACACAGTGAATTTCTGGACCAATGGCGGCTTTAGCTCGTAATAAATTCAAGTGGTCCTTTTAGAGCAAGAACAAGAATCCTAGATCACATATGGAAATATGGGGAGCAATTCATACTGAGAGCTATGCTTAAAACTTCAAGCAGAGACACTTAATATAGTTTATATGACTTTTCTGTAACCTTTTGTTTAATTCAGGGTCAGCCAGGAAGCATTACCTGGACTAAAGATGTTGCACTTGATGATTATGGCAATGTGATAGCTGCAGTAAAGATTGATTCTGAGAAACTACCAACCCACAAGTCAGTAATTATTGCAGTTATATCATAAGTCTTAATTAAATTTGCTTGTCTTTATGACTCCACCTGTACTATTAAGAATTTGTTAAGACAGAAGATTGTGCTAAATAATATGGATTTAACAGAAGTAAAGTTCTTTTGGCAAAAAAAGTGCTCTTGAGTTCCATGCGTGGGGAGAAAGGTTTGTGCTCCCTTCCCGGACGGTGAGAGTTAAGGTGTTTTGATGCCGAAGCGAGTAGTTTGTCCGTCGAGCAAAACCTATAAACGGCTAGCCAGCCAGGTTCATGCTAACGCGTTGGTGGTATACTATGGTTTTGTCAACTGATGGTCTCAAAATCGGCCCATCTCTCACAAAGAGTATTGGGTCTGCAGTATGTAATGTGTGTTGGTTGTTTGTGCCGCACTTTCTTCTTGTTTGTTAGAGCAGAGAAAGCCAGCCGCTGCTGCTGGTAGTTAAAGGAAATGAAACACCGCCAGGGTCAAAAGGGATCCACTCTGAGCAGAGCACTGTCTCCCATGTCCCGTGTCAGTCTGTCGGCAGATATCCGACTAAGGTTTGGTAAAGAAAGCTATCTGGTTGATCCTGCCAGTTGCTGCTGGCGAGATTCTTCAGCTGCCGTGCGTGGAGTGGGCTCCTCCCAACCAGTGAAGAAAGGCGTGAAGGGGTTGCTGTAGAAAAGGTGAAAGAAAGGATTAAATGAAGTAATCAGTAGTCTCGAGGTCAGGACTGCTCAAATCATAGCACCTCTGCTCTGGAGGTCGGCCACGTCCTATGTGCACTCATACCGGGCAAATTGTCTGAACCGGCTTAACCCAGGGGTTAAGACACTGCTGGTGAGATTCTTCAGATGCTGCACATGGAGTGAATCTCCACCCAGCCAATGAAGAAAGTGCAAAAAAGCAATTAGGGTTGCTGTGCGGTGCTGATGTGAAAAGGTGATGGAAAGGATAAAGTGAAACTTAATCAGTATGTCCAGTAGTCTCGTGGCGAGAGCTAATCATACCGTGGCACCTCTGCTCTAGAGGCCGGCCATGTCCGATATACACCCATACTGGTGAAATAGGCCTAAACTGGCTTAAACCAGAGGTGAAACTTGATGGCTATTCATGTCTCTGTACCTCCGCTCTAGAGGTCGTTCACGTCCTAAACATGCCCATACTGGGATAATACTCCTAAACAGACTTAACCCAGGGGTGAAACTTAGTAGTAGCAAGGATTCATCCTCCTGGAAAAAGCTTCATCCTGGTCACAACTAGGAAGGATAGCGGCCACGGCCACAAAATGCTGAAGTCAGAGACACTGGACCAGTGCAGTCTAGATAGGCAACTGCCTCTCACCTGGCGGGAATATATGTGTATCCTAATCACACTGAGGTTTTCCAGTGAGAAAGTCCAACACTGGACTAATTGGGCAACCACCTCTCACCCGGTGGGGATATGCTGATATCCAAACCATGCCAAGGTTTTCAGGTGAGAAAGTTCAACTCTAGATTAAACTGGTGCAACAAAAACCACAGTGTCACACATTCCCACTTCTGTGACCCACCAAGAATTCTGGCCCAAGCTCCGCAATACTCTGAACCTCTTGTGATCCTCTTGGGGATCTCTTGTGGGCCTCTCGGGGACCATGGGACACATCGAAGACCACAGGAGTAAATTCAGCAGGTCACAGGGTGATCTTAGCGGTAGAAGCGAATGAAGAAGAGAAAGGGACAGAAGTAAAGTAAGTGTTCCAGCTAGGATGAGCCTGCTGTTTTGCAGATGTGAAAACTGGGTGGCAGATTGTGAGAGGCTTCTGTGAACTGAAAACCAGCATGGGCTTGGCTGCCTTGCAGAGGTCCTTTAAGTACAGAACTGCCTGAACGAATGAGTGTTGAAATGGAAAACTGGGTAAAATGGTGCATAACATAAGGTGAAGTATTCACAATGTGGTGACAAATAAGTCTTTAAAACATTCCAGGCTAAATACTGAATGAAGTAATCAAAGTAAATGTAAAATCTGTTTCCATGCCATTAAGGCATATTGAGGGTACAGTGTTAGGCCTTTATTTCCAAGATCTTCAGCGTCATGAAACTGTGATGTGATCAGTATTATTTCTCTGGTATCCATTTTTAAAGGATAGGTGGACCCTGAGGTGCCTTTTTTGGTGTGGTGGTACTAGAAAAAAATCCCCACTGCAGGGACTCGAACCTGGTGCCACTGGATTAGTAGACCAAGCGCCTAAACACACAGCCATATCTTAACAAATGTACCAAGAATTTTATTCACAAGCTTGATAATGATGATAATGATGATGCCATTTTTAATTCATGTAAGGTGTTAGCACCAAAATAAAAGTGGCCATCTCATATTTACAGCATCAAGATACTGTAATAATTTTGCATACTTTACAGTGGCTTTTGGTTTTAATATTCAACTGTTGATTCATCTATACTTAAAAGTAAAAAGCAAAATGTTATGGTGGATAAATATGGTGTGTCACTAAGTGTATTTGAAAGAAATAAAGAAATGCTGTTGAGTGTTGTGCTGCTTGGTGTTGATTTCCTTTTTTTAAAAAATATTTTAATATTATATTGTTTTGTGATTGAAATTTAATCATTTTATAATCATGTATGTCACATTATGGAGTCATCAGGAGACTGGTGTGTTAGGATTGGTTTTTGGGTGTCAGTCTAGTACCAGTAATGTCAGCCTCAAATGCTACCTAAACATGACAAGCAGGGTACAAGATGTAGGATGAATTTTGGAGGGGAAAAGTATGTCATATTTGGTGTGAAATTTGATATGCTAGAATGTTAGTACATTAACTCTTTCCACCCGCGTTACTTCCAAAATGTTCCTTAGTTTCTTACGGCGCGGATATTTTGGAGAAGGGCGCGGACATTTTCGAGAAGGGGTCCCTGTGTAAAAGTTATTGTACCAAATTAATTCCATGATCAACACGTGTGTATCACACATTAAAATAAGTGGAAATGAATGAAGATTCCATAAATGAAGTTATTTATCATAAAAAAAACAAAGAAAAGAAAAAAACTGGTGTGAAACAATGGATCGATTTTTTGGCGCTAAAAAAATTTAGGGCTGAACAAGAAAATCTACTTTATACTTACCTTAGCTGTGTCATAATCCAATATAGAATACGTAGTCATTCAAATTTCAACACGGAAAAATCAATATTTATGGATTTTTGTGACATCCAATAAATCTAACAGATCTACAGCTACTAGAAACACATATAGTAAGCTAGATCTAGTTGGTCGGTGTGACCATTTTACCACTCAATCTCGAAATAAACTTGAATTTTACCCTCTATCTATGTTTCAAAAATGGCGTCTTTATCCACGAGGCTTAAAACACTAGCTTAACTTTAAATCCAGAAGAGTTCTAACTGGTTAAATGAAAAGTAACATCATGTTTTCTACGAAAGAAACTCCGGTCTCACATAGGGCTCTGCAGGGTGCCATTGCTAAACCGCAAAGGCCCTTATGGGGCTCTCGCGAGTGGAAAGAGTTAAAGAGATAGTTACCCCCCCCCCCAAAAAAAAAAGTGTACATAAATATTCTTATCTTAAACGCTGAATAATTACTACATCTGCAGAGTGAACGTCAAGTTCTCAGTGATTGATCCCACAGTGGAGGCCACTCAGGCCAAGTTAGATAGTAAGAAGAAAAAGGCCAGCAACAAGCAGAAGAACAAATCTCTAATGAACTTGGATGAGCCTCTTTCCAGAGGTGAGTAATGTCTTAATCTGGGTGTTAGGCTGGCAGTGCCAAAAAATGCATGGAAAGTGCTTTATGAATTTCCTTTATCTGGAAATCCCAAATTTAGAATGTTTCAAAATCCAGAACCTTTTCAGCACTGACATGACACCACAAGTGGGGAATTCTGCACCTGACCTCATGTGACAGGTCACATTCAAAACACAGCCACACAACAGACAGTTTATTTTTAGTATCCCTAAAGAACAGGCCAAGCAAAGACTGCATTTCAGAGAATGAGAAACATATTATCTAACACATCTTTATCAATGAATGTTAGAAAACGAGTCCTAAAATGCTATATTGAACCTATCTTGTTGTATGGAAGTGAATCCTGGACAATAGGCAAGTCTGCACAAAAATCATTGGAAGCAGCAGAAATGTGGTTTATTAGAAGAATGTTGCGAATCCCCTGGACAGCAAAAATAACTAATGAAGAATGTATGAGAAGAGCTGGAGAGACAAAAAAACCTTGTCAAAAAGATAAGAGAGAGACAATGTACTTTCATAGGACATGCAATGAGAAGAGGGGGCATTGAAAATATTATAACAACAGGAAAAATAGAAAGAAGAAGATCAAGAGGAAGACCAAGAGAAATGATACTGGACAGTCTGACGGGATGGTGTGAGAGGAGATCACCAACTGAACTGATGGCCTGCATGAAGGATCGGATACTCTGGAGAAGCATAATAGCCAACGCCAGTCGGCACGGCACATGATGATGATGATGATCCCTAAAGGGTATATTCATATCCAAATCATGTCGAGGTTTTCCAGTGAGAAAGTCCAACTCTAGGCTGGATGGGCAACAACCTCTCACCCGGCAGGGATATTTTCATATCCAAACCATATCAAGGTTTTCCGGTGAGGAAGTCCAACTCTAGACTAAACTGGTGCAACAAAAACCACAGCATCATGCAATGCCGCTTCTGTGACCCACCGAGAACATAGGCCCAAGCCCTACGATGCTCTGAGCCTCCATCCTAAATGAGACTGTCACGAGAACCACAGAGTAAATTCAGTAGGATCACGGGGCGATCTTGATGGTAGAAGCGAATGAAAGAAGAAAAAGAAGAAGTATCCCTAAAGGCCACACACGAGATATGGACTGGCAAGGGATTGGCTACTAAGAGAAAAAGACCTGCCAAGATCCCTTCAGCTGTGATATATTTTTTTTCATGCCTGCCAAGGTTCACCAATGCTAGCACACCTAACAGGGAGTAATAAAATGGCTGGGGTGCCAGCTCAGGTTCCCTATGATGCTCCCACTTGAGGCCAAGATCTACATGCACTGTGTGCTTTGCTTATTCTGTGCTCTGTAGTGTTAAAATGCTGTTGTAAATGTAAAAAATGCATACAGATGTCCCTATGGTTAATAGTTAAAAGGCAGAAGAATTTATGTTTATCTATAGCACAAAAAGTCAAGATGGAGAAATTAGACAGTGGTGAAAGTATATTACAGAAGAGCAGTAAAGGTAGATAGAGGTGTATGGTTCAGTTATATAAAAAAGACAAGAACAAGGAACATGAGCGCAAACACAAATGACAGAAAGTAGGAGCAGAATGTATAAATGAAGAACATACAGCATCCGATATTTTGGCGTCATTCTTTATCAAGGACAACATAAAAGAACAACACAACACAAAATAAAAATGTGAAGATAGATGAAAATCTTGGCTTTTTTGGTATCCTTCCAGAATGAAAGACCAGCAGAAGAGTATGACGCTGAAATTGCCACCATATACAACTTGAATAAACAGAAAGATAAACTGTTGAAGTTCTGTGCTTAAAGTGATGAACAGAAGTAATGAAAAATAGAAAAACACTACATTAAGCTAAATATGAAGATATGGATCATGTGTTGAAGGAACTGATCTGTCAGTATCATAATGAATGCATATCACTGAATGGTATGCTAGTCATGATGAAATAAACATTGAAAGGAACTGTGAATATTAAACAGGTTTGTCACAGAAATTTAAAAAAAATCTGGCATGAAATTTGTAAAGATTTGTGGTGATGAATCATCTGCTAATCACGAAACAGTGGAGAAGTTCATTGATGAGTTTACCAAAGTTTTCACTAATGAAAATCCGACACCAGAACAAGTCTATAGTGCTAGGGAACATCACTGTTTTGGACTTACTGCCTCAGAAAGAAAATGACTTCTGCTAATGAGACAGTCCACACAGGAAGTAAGGATGCCAATGACAGAATAACTACTGAGATGTGTTAATGCTGCAGGCATTCACAAGTGTAAACATGCTATGATATGCAAAACCTTGCACCCTCATGTATTTTAATGGAGTGAATTACTTACCAAAATGTATAAACCAGGAAAAAAAGCTTTACTGCAGCAGTGGCTTTGGGTATAGTTATATGCTTAGTTTTATGTACTTGTACACTAATTATTCATTTGTTACTGAATTACTTACCAGTCCATTATTATGCTAACAAAATAGCATGGGTCACCAGAGACGTCTTTTTTTGATTGGTTTCACAAACACTCTATACCAGTAGCTTGTGCTCACTTTAGAAAAGCTGGACTGCATGACAACTGCAAGATTTTATTATTCCTTGACATTGAAAATTTTTGGAAACTGCATTGTTTACCCAAAAATACAGTTGTTCTCTTTTAAAACTTGTTTGGGCTCCTTATATCGGTCTGTTGTTTGATAAGCAGCTCTTGCAATGTTACATCAGTATCAGCAGCATTCACCTCAATACTATCCACATGAGATTATGCATATTCAGCAGATCATGGAAATAACGTACCATATCATAATTTAGCTATTTCAGATGGTCCACATACAGGAATTTATCTTCATCTTTTCATTTAGAACCTATTGCTGCCAAAGAAGAAAACTTGGCAAATTCCTTATGTCTAATATTGTTTATTTACAATTTCAGTTTTCCAGGAAATGCCATAATAATGACTTTGCATTCCCCCTGGGAACAACTGTGTTAAGAGCACACTTATCTTAACATAGTGTTTGTGAGACAGGGAACATAGATCTGTTTGCTTAAAAACTCTGACCTACCTCTGTAGCCCAGAAACTTGTAGCAATCAACACTAATTGTAATTGTTATTTTTGTAAAATGTAATGTCAGGTTGGTGGACAGATGGGGACATGGAGATCTCTGGCGGGGATGAGGGAAGTCTGGTGTGAAACCAATGAATCCAGGACGTGACAAGCCTATGGGTCTTTACAACAATGGCTATCAGAATGATGTAAACAAAACAGAGCCAGTAGACTATGGGTGGCGGGGAATGGATATCATTGAAGCACTCATCAGGTTCCTCATCTCAAAGTCAGTGTCTTTGTGGAACTGTCTCAAAACCATCTGACATGGAGAAGGGGCTTAAGTACAGCCACCAGAGGCTGGAAAACAAAGTTTTGGCCAGGCCAGCCACACTGTCTTCATGGCAGTCCGAGCAAGACCACAGTCTGCCCTAGCAAGGAAAGGTGCTGAAGTCGGAGTTACCCAGCCAAAAGGCGCATCGCAAAAATCAGGGTAACACGCATTATCGCTAATGAAATGTCTCTATCTGCAGTTTTCAAACATGGTGCTCGCCCTGTGAAGACTAACCAGGCAGGTGCAGTGCCGGGCCCCCTGCCTCGAAAGGGTCCACCCAATGCTACTGGAGGTCCTCTCAGTTCGTCTTGTGGAGTCAGGAGACATGAGAGTAGAGCTACTGGCCAAAAAATACAACAGAAGAAAACAGCCAAAAAGCAAGAACTTAAAATAATGCAGTGGAATGCTGAGGGTGTCAGCAGTGTTAGAGATGGCTATAGCAAAAAGGTTGAACTAGAGAACATACTTTTTGCAGAGCAGGTAAGTATATGCTGCATACAGGAGACACACCTAACCAAAGATGCCGCCTTTAAAATCAGAGGCTACCAGTGTTTTAGATCAGACCGACAGGACAGAAGAAAAGGAGGAGTACTCACACTTGTTAAGAATAACATCAGCGCATGTCAGGTGGGAGTGTACATGGAAGGAGCCGAATACCAGATGATCCATCTAAAAAGTAGTAATACAGATTTCCACCTCCTTAACTATTACTGTCCTAATGACCGCCCACTTGCTTTAGGAACAATCCCACACAAAGAGAGACTGATGGTCTGTGGTGATTTTAACAGTCATTCCCAGAGCTGGGGCTATGACCACATAGACAAGAGAGGAGAGGAAGTTGAGAGCTGGCAGGATGATAATGGACTTCTCCTGATCAACCAGCCAATGGATGCCCCAACATTTTACTCAAGGGCGTGGCATACAAAATCAACACCAGATCTGGCATTCCACTCTCCAGATCTGAAGTGGAACATTACACGTGAAGTTGGAAAACAACTTGGAGGTAGCGACCATCGACCAGTCTTCCTGACAATAGAAAATGAACTCCTTAACACCAGTAACCCTCTCCCCAGATGGAACTATAAAAAAGCAAACTGGACAATGTACAGACATCGTACAGGTATCCTGGTGGGACAGCTGTCTATAGAAGGTAAGGATATTAACAGCATAGTGAAGGAATTCAATGCTTGTATCCTTCAGGCCGCTCATGAAACCATTCCCAGAGGAGCTCGCAGGGACTATAAACCATACTGGTCTAGTGAGCTGGGAAAACTCCATGATGACATGGAAGCAGCTCGAAAGCAAGCAGAAAATAGACCATGCCAAGAACACCACAATAATTACCAACATTCTAAGGCCAAATTTCAGAGAGCAAAGCTGCAAGCCAGACGGGAAAGTTGGAGAGAGAAAACAGAGTCCCTAAACTTTGAAAAGGATGGAAGGAAACTGTGGAAACTAATCAAACAGTTAAATGATGAGAGTACTGGAAACAAAGGTTACACTAATAGAGGATGGGAAAACTCTTACAGGTAAGCAGGTAGCAGATCACTTTGCTCGCATGTTTGCACAGGACTGCAACATTGATATCCATCCGGAGAAGGAGCGTACAGTGCGCATCGAGCCACAGAAAGAGGAGGAACAAGTCAGAAAAGTGGAGGTCATGGATGCACCAATCACACGCAGTGAGTTAGACCAAGCAGTTAGTAAACTGAAACCAAGGAAATCACCAGGACCAGATGGAGTGTCCAATGAAATGATCAAGAACCTGGGAATGGCAGCAAGGGGAAAGCTGTTGGATATTTTCAATATGTGCTGGAGCACAGGTAAGTTACCTCAAATCTGGAAGGAAGCAAGCATGGTACCACTGCTAAAACCAGGGAAAAACAGTGATACTGCCTCCAGCTACAGGCCAATCAGTCTCACTAGCTGCCTATGCAAAACGATGGAACGCATCATTGACCTGAGGCTAAAATGGTACCTAGAAAGTGAAAACCTTCTCATTCCACAACAAGCAGGATTTAGGCAGTACTACAGTACGGAAGATCAAGTGACCTATCTCTCTCAAGATATTGAGGATGCATTCCAAGAGAAAAACCTTGTACTAGCAGCGTGGATAGACTTGAAGAAAGCCTTTGATAAAGTATGGAAAAAAGGTCTGCTGTGGAAACTAAGAAACTGCAATGTGAATGGAAGACTGTACAACTGGATAAAGTCCTATTTACATAATAGAAGAGCTAGAGTAGTAATGGATGGACACAAAAGCCAGAAAGTACTTCTGCGACACGGTGTACCACAAGGAGGAGTCCTTTCGCCTACACTATTCCTTGTATTCATTAATGACCTGGTCAAGGAACTTCCCTATGGAATCAAAGCGGCACTGTATGCAGATGATCTGGTCATGTGGTGTACAGATGAATATGCGACAGTTGCTACACAGAGACTCCAAAGAGCAGCAGACATCTTGACATCATGGACAAACAAATGGTGTGTAAGTATCAACACAGAGAAATCAAGTACCACTCTGTTCACCCTCTCATCTAAACAGAAAGCAGGTAAGATCTTTGTAAATGAAATACCCTTAAGGATGGACAACCAACCCACTTACTTAGGAGTGACTCTTGACTCAAAACTGACGTGGAAGCAACACATCAACAGTGCAGAAGCAAAAGCCAGAAGAAAACTAGCCATATTAAGAAAATTGAGTGGAACCACATGGGGAGCTAGTGAAAGAATCCTCAAGAATGTATATCAGCAAAGTATTCTACCACATTTAGAATATGGCTCAACATCTTGGTGCACAGCATCAAACACTACGCTGCATAATCTAGACAAGGTTCAAAATCAGTCACTACGGATTATCACAGGTGCCATGAGGTCCACACCAATAGTAGAAATGCAGAAAATAGTTGGTGTTCAAGCGCTAAGGAACGTAGAGACACAAAGGTCATGACCATGGGAGAAAAATTCCTTAGCTCTGTAAGCCATCCCCTGAAGGAGAGATTCAATAACTTGGCATTCGGACGGCTTAAAAGAAGCAGCTTCATTCATCAGGCAAAGCGTATGCGTAAGCTGATACCTGACCTTCCAACTGTAGTTGCTCCATTATCATCTGTACCAGAGCATACACCATGGAAAGAAGCAGATTATACACAAATAACTATTCAGACTGAAGTGAAAGGTGTGCAGAATGGTGAGATGCAGAGCAGTCTTGTAAGATCAACAGCCACACTTAGTGTTCTAGATGACAAATATCCATGTGACACCTGGATACGTGTGTATACAGATGGATCTGCACATAATGCCATAAAGAATGGAGGGGCAGGAGCATATATTGAATATCCAAACAACACCATTGACAAGATTTCCATACCCACTGGTAAATACTGCAACAACTTTGATGCAGAAGTTAGGGCAATTATTGCTGCAGTTGAAAAACTATCAGACTCCAGAATTGATATATGTCCTGTAGTAATTCTCACAGATGCAAGATCAGTACTGGAAGCTCTTCAGTGCAACAAACTACCAGACCTTAAGGATGCCTTGTCAAAAATTGGCTTACAACATGGAGTCACTTTGCAATGGATTCCCTCCCACTGTGGGATACCAGGCAATGAGAAAGCTGACCATCTGGCCAAAGAGGGCACTGAAATGGAGCAACCAGACATACCAGTCACTTATAATCAGAAGAAAAGCATGATAAAAACCTACAGGAAGCCACAAACACCACCACATGATGACTATCACATGCTAAACAGAAAGGAACAAGTCACCATCTTCCGTCTCCGAACAGGACACAGCCGACTCCGAAGTCATATATATACAAAGTTTAAGGTTGGTACTACTAATCTATGTACATGTGCCCAGGTGCCCCAAACTGTGGAACATATCCTCCAGAACTGCATCAACTACGAGACACTGAGAAATAATTACTGGCCCAGTGAAACCACTAAAGAAGATAAGCTCTACGGTTCCATACATGAATTACAAAAAACAGTGAAATTTATCCAAGAGACAGGACTGCAGATATAGACAGACAGTGCGAACGAAGAAGAAGAAGAAGAATGACTTTGCATGATAAACTGAGTATGTTTGACATTTCTTCTTTGCCGAACTAGCCATGGCTGATCCGATAAGAAGGAAAATACAGGGTGTTCTAAAGATTGCTGTTCACTAGCCCAGCATCGTTTCTGGTATCACAGTGATATCTTAATGTCTGTGGTACCTAGCTACATCTACCTGTGTACGTTAGTGTGTTGAAGCCTGCTGTTGTGTAAAGTTCATTGTATTCAGTCTGTCTTTGTGCATTCAGTTGATAAGCAGTGAAGCAGTTGTCGAAGCATGTGGCAGACAAATTGTTTATTCACTATGGTTCTTTCACTAGAGGAGCATATTTTTCTTGTTCACTACATATTTCGAGAAGGCAGTACATATACTGATTTAGTGTGGGAGCGGTTTGCTGAAAAATTTCCAGAAATGCCCATCGCAGTGTTATTGAGAAATTTTGTGAAACAGCTTCAGTGTCAGATGCACACCATTGTGGGAGACCATCTAAACTAAACAAGGAGAAGTTATCGAACATTTCTGACTCTATGCTTCAGAGTCCATCGAAGGCTTTGCAGAAGCTGGCACAACAGGAAGGCAACAGACTTGCAACAGTGCATAAAGCGGTCAGAGAAAATTTGAAACTCTTCCCATATAAAGTAACTGCGGCCCAACAATTGTTGCCGGCAGATCAAGAAGAACTGCTCCATTACTGTGAATGGTTTACAAATTTCGTTCAAATTAAAACTGCTGATATTCTTGATGTCACCTTTTTTACAGATGAGACCTGGTTTCACCTCTTGGGCTATGTTAACACATGAAATACATGAAATCTCCCATGAATGGAGAATGAATTAAAAACTTCAGTAACTGCCTATATAAGAAACATTTCACTGGCAGAACGTCAGCCGTGCAGAGCTGCGCCGACCTGCACAGCGCGGGCGGTTGCTGTTGCGCAGGCCGACCGTTCTTTTGGCGAAAAAGCGCTCTCGAGTTCCGTGCGTGGGGAGACAGGCTTTCGCTCCCTTCCCGGACGGCGAGAGTTAAGGTGTTTCGATGCAGAAGCAAGTGGTTTGTCCGTCGAGCGAAGCATGTAAACGGCTAGCCAGCCAGGTTCGTGATAACGATGTAGTACGGTTTTGTCGACCGATGGTCTCGAAATTGGCCCATCTCTCGCAAAGAGTATCGGGTCTGCAGTATGTAATGTGTGTTGTTTGTGGGTGGCCAGGCTTTCTTTTCCGCTCGTTAGAGCAGAGAGAGCCGCCCCCGCCGGTTAAAGGAAATGAAACGCCGCCGGGGTCGAAAGGGATCCGCTCTGAGCAGAGCGCTGTCTCCCTTGCCCCGCGTCGGTCTGTCGGCAGATATCCGACAAAGGTTCGGTGAAGAAAGCTATCTGGTTGATCCTGCCAGTAGTCATATGCTTGTCTCAAAGATTAAGCCATGCATGTCTAAGTTCACACTGTCTCACGGTGAAACCGCGAATGGCTCATTAAATCAGTCGAGGTTCCTTAGATGACACGATCCTACTTGGATAACTGTGGCAATTCTAGAGCTAATACATGCTTACCAAGCTCCGACCCTCGTGGAAAGAGCGCTTTTATTAGTTCAAAACCAATCGTCGTTGCCCTTCGCGGGGCGCGGCGTCCCAACTGGTGACTCTGGATAACTTTGTGCTGATCGCATGGCCTTCTGTGCCGGCGACGCATCTTTCAAATGTCTGCCCTATCAAATGTCGATGGTACGTGACATGCCTACCATGTTTGTAACGGGTAACGGGGAATCAGGGTTCGATTCCGGAGAGGGAGCATGAGAAACGGCTACCACATCCAAGGAAGGCAGCAGGCGCGCAACTTACCCACTCCCGGCACGGGGAGGTAGTGACGAAAAATAACAATACGGGACTCTTTCGAGGCCCCGTAATTGGAATGAGTACACTTTAAACCCTTTAACGAGGATCTATTGGAGGGCAAGTCTGGTGCCAGCAGCCGCGGTAATTCCAGCTCCAATAGCGTATATTAAAGTTGTTGCAGTTAAAAAGCTCGTAGTTGGATCTCAGGCGCAGGCGGGCGGTCCGGCTCGCGCCGGTTCACTGCCCGTTGTCTCCTGCCCTCCGCTGTTGGCGAGATCTTCAGCTGCCGTGCGTGGAGCAGTGCTCTTCCCCGCCAATGAAGAAATTTGCAAATGAGGTTGCCTGCGCAGCATCACTGCGGAAAAGGCGGTTGAAAGGATAAATCGAAGCAAACAGTCAAATCACGGCACCTCTGGTCTGGAGGTCGGCCACGTCCTGAGTGCAGTCATATCGGGTGAAATGCATGAACCGGCTTGTCCCAGAGGTTAAGTCACTGCTGGCTTGACTCTTCAAATGCCGCGCGTGGAGTGAAGCTCCTCCCGATTAAGGAAGTAAATGCGGAAATAAAGGTTGCTGTGCGGCGCCGATGGGAAAAGGTGGTGGAAAGTGAAGTTTAACCTGGTATGTCCAGTAGTATCGCTACGAGAGCTATACCACGGCGCCTCTGCTCTAGAGGCCGCCTACGTCCGAAATACACCTACACTGGTGAAATATGCCTAAACCAGCACACACCAGGGGTGGAACTCGATGGCTAGACATGTCATGCCACCTCCGCTCTAGAGGTCGGTAACGCCTGATAAACACCCATACTGGTGAATTTTGCCTAAACCGGCTCATACCAGGGGTGAATCTTGAAGGCTATGAATGTCACAGTACCTCTGCCCCAGAGGTCGGTCCCGTCCCAAACACGCCCATACTGGGAAATGCCTAAACTGGCTCAACCCAGGGGTAGAAGTCACTAGTGGCGAGGATTCGTCCTCCTGGACAAAAGCTCCATCCTGGTCACAACTAGGAAGGGTAGCGGCCACGACCGCAAAATGCTGAAGTCGGAGACACTGGACCAGGGAAGTCTAGATAGGCAACCACCTCTCACCCGGCGGGGATGTCTGCATATCCTAATCACGCTGAGGTTTTCCGGTGAGAAAGTCCAACCCTGGACTGGATGGGCAACCACCTCTCACCCGGCGGTGATACACGGGTATCTCAAAACACGTCGAGGTTTTCCGGTGAGAAAGTCCAACTCTGGCCTGGGTGGGCTAACGCCTCTCACCCAGCGGGGATGCACTGATATTCAAAACACGTCGAGGTCTTCCGGTGAGAAAGTCCAACCCTAGACCAAACTGGTGCAATGAAAACCACGGTGTCACGCAATCCCGCTTCCGAGACCCACCAAGAATACAGGCTAAAGCACTGTGATACTCTGAACCCCTTGTGGTCCTTTCGTGGAACTCGTGTGGTCTATTTTGGACCACATGCGTGAATTCAGTAGGTTCACAGTGCGGTTTTTGGTGGTAGAAGTGAACGAAGAAGAAGAAGACTGGCAGAACTAGAAAAGTGTTTGCAAATAAAATTAAACATGTTCAAGGTTGGGTAGACACACAAGGACATCACTTTAAACATTTGTACGTGTCTGTACTGTCAGACATGGGTATGTGTCTGAATAGCCTATAATATGTAACATTTTTAATCAGCACGCTTAATCAGTGACTCCATCTACAGCAGGTAGATATCGTGGCTGAGATATCACTATGAAATTGGAATCGATACTGGGCTAGTGCACACAGACTTTCCGAACACACTGTAAAATAGCAACACATAATATTTTTGCCACTATAAAATAATATTTAATATAAAATTTTGGATGCCAAAAATACATTTAAAAACATTAAAATTCACTGCTCTTTCGAGACACTACAGGAGATTAAAGACACTTGCACTGATAGAGAAATGAAAGATTATATGCGATATCAGTTAGCTTTTTGCCAGTAATCTACTTTATTTTTCTTAATCAAGATAATTTCAATAACCACCTGCATATGCTTCAACTTGCAAATGTTATAGCATTGATAATGATGACAACAATAGTATTCTGTTTGGGAGACTTCACAGTTCAGTCTGTTCAATGCAGCAGATGGGCCAGCCAAAATAGTTAAAGTTACTTCAAACAATCAGTGGAAGCGAGTTGAAATGGTGTCCACAAAAGTGACATTCATTCATTAGCATGTCTCTTGTGGAACTTTGCTTCCCTAACAGCCCTTCTGAAGGCCTCTCGGTTGTAAGCAAGATGTCCTGCTGCTGTTGCATCCATTCACAAATCATTAACAATGTCTTGTTGCCATCTTTGCTTTGGTCTTTCCATCTTTCTATTTCCAATTATATATCCTTCCAAGACTGTCTTCTCCAAATTCTCATGACGTTTATAATATGTCTGAAATGCTTTAGTTTTCTCTGTTTAATCTTCTTTACCATTCAGTATTAAATTTTTTGTAGTATGGATATATTTGTTCTTTTATGTCTCCGTGATATTTGTAGAACTCTTCTTTAGCATTTACATTCAAAGGCACTTATGTGTTTCTCAGCTGTTTTGTTAAGTGTCCAGGTCTCACAGGCGTCTGTTACGGTGGGAAAAATGCATGCCCTTAAAAATCTAATTTTACAAAAGTGGAAACACCTCTAAAAACTTGAAGAGAAAAAGGATGAAAGGCCCACAGACACTTTGATGATGGAAAAAATTTGATGCCAAAGGAGTATACTGGCAATGACACAAGGTTCCCTGTCTTGGATACAGACAGAGGAGGGTTAAAGGATGCATTCTCTGATGTCAGCAAGACAGTATTTACAATAATATCCACTTTGATTTTTCTATCTCCCTCACTAGACAAGTTCCTTCAGTTATCATGTTGCACCCTGTTTTTCCATATGGCCCCCTAGTTGAGAAACACTGGTTTATATGACTATAATTTAAGTTATGAAATCTGTTACTCTCAGTGCCATATTGAGGCATGTGTTTTTTATTACATTTTTTGTTTTTAGGTATGAAAAGTAAAGCAAGTGTGCACCAGACATTTGTGGGAGGCCCACTAGGATCCACGGTAAATATGGTTTGAGTAGGTTCAGAATGTTCAAACTTTCTCTAATTTTATCAGAAATATGTAAAATGCTGACTTTGTGAAGACTGCTAATTATTTTTAAAAGAAAATATGTAAAGAGGAATTAATTTGAATTAACTTGGGCTATGCACTGAGAAAGTAAAATTAAATGAATTCTTTTCTTAAGATTCTGTTTCAGAACTTTTTAAATCAAAATATAATTATTTTCAAAAATAACTGTTTTTTTTTTTCTTCTTATAAAGCAAAAGCAGAAATTGTCTATTACATCAACAATGGATCTTGATGCCCAGCGACGTTCTGTGGTAACGAAGTGTTTTTGTTGCATTAACTGTTTTGTTTCTATTTATTTGTTATGTATTAGAGCAGCAGTTGCCAACTGGTGTGCCATGTCACACTAATGTGTTGTAAAGGATCTGCAGGTGTGCTTCAGAAGTTTAAGAGAGGGTTTAGAAAAAAAAGTGGTTTTTTTTTTTTCTGTTTTAAATTATAAAATTTCCCATTCAAGACTGATGATGTCCCTTAGAAATGTTTGCCACTATGTTGTGTGTTGTGAGTTGAAAAAGATTGACATGTTGTGTGTTGTGAGTTGAAGAAGATTGACATGTTGTGTGTTGTGAGTTGAAGAAGATTGACATGTTGTGTGTTGTGAGTTGAAGAAGATTGACATATTGTGTGTTGTGAGTTGAAGAAGATTGACATGTTGTGTGTTGTGAGTTGAAGAAGATTGACATATTGTGTGTTGTGAGTTGAAAAAGATTGACATGTTGTGTGTTGTGAGTTGAAAAAGATTGACAACACTACAATACAGAGCGAGAGTGCGTGTTAGAGTGTGAGTTGTGAATCAGTGTCACTGCATGCTGTCAAACCATAAGTTTTCTGCTGGCTAGTCAGAGATTGACCAGAAACTGCTTAGTGTCGCCATCGGCGTTGGAACTCTGTTGCTAAAGGCATCATTCCTTTTCCTTCTCAGAGCATTGATCCCTGGTACCTACTCTTTCTCGAGGCAGGGCGAACCCTGGGAGGTTTTTTTTTTTGTGAGCCGTGGTCTGCCTACCTCTACGGTGAGTGGCGGTCAAAGCTGGGCTGCCTGGTCAGTGAGTAACTAACCCACCGCACTAACATATGTGAATGCATTTGTTAAGGCAAGTCAGAGAAATGATGATTGTCTTGATGACTGAGTTGAGTGCTTTGGAAGGGTGGGAAGAGTCATGTGTGTGCTTGAGTGACCAATGAAAGCAGGGGAAGAGAGAAAGATGGAGAGTTAGTGAGCTCAGTGTGTGAATGAGTGAAAGGGGACCGAATTAGTAAGTTGAATGGAGTGGTTGACATAGATAATAAATGAGATGAAAATAAAAGTGAAATGGCTGAATAAATAGGAGAGAGAGGGTTTGTGAGTGAGAAAATGAATGGAATTGATGGAAGTTAGGAAATTGATGGATAAAGGTGATTATTTGAATGTTTATGGTCTGTTGTTGGTTTGATTCAGTGAGTAAGGATAAGCGTGTGTTGAAGCAAATAAATTGTTTTTAATGAGTAAGAATTGTTGGATTCATTGACAGGGTAAAGGGCCTTTCTTGTCATAGAGAACAGTTTTTAATGTGATATTCACATTCAGGAGTGCATAGAAAAATTAATGAATGAGATGGTCAAGAAATGGGGTCGAGGCCAAGCGAGCAAGAGATAGTTTTCATGTTTTTCACCAAAAATAGAAAGTGACTGTTATGTAAAAATGGCTGTCAAGGTTACGGAGTAACGGAGTTCAGCAAGTGACTATAACCTAAATCATTTTAAAACAATTTCTCTCTCTCTCTCTCTCTCTGAACCATAAGTGCTCAAGGCACATGGGGCTTCCCACAAGGGTTTTCCCTCAAACACTTGTCCTTCACCTTTTTTTTTTCTGCTCTTGCCTGGCTGAGCCCTTTGTTGTCCAACATCCTCTCTGTTGTTCTTTTCCATGTCTCCTTTGGTCTACCCTTACTCCTGTTCACCTGTGGCATTCATCTCAGTGCTGTTTTTAGTAGTGAGTCATCAGTCATCCAAAAACACATGTCTCAGCCATCGCCAGTGTCTTTCCGCAACAATTGCTATCAGTGGCTTTGGCTTCGGCAGCTTTGTCTGCATTTCTGATTTAAAAATAATTTAATGTATTATAAAATTTGTCAGAAGAATTTAACAATTACAAATGACCTTTTCACATAATCAGATGGTTTTTGCTTTGTCTTGCATATCTATGCACTTTGAATCAATTCACAAATTTTAATTTTTGTAGTCTACTGACAAATTTGAGCACATTTATGTGCACATTAATTTTCTATCTTGTGCCATGCGCTCAGGTTTACTACATATCAGAATTTTTTTTATGTTGGTCAGGTTTCTGTCCCTATTACTTTCAGCACTTTTCCTGCACTGAATCAAGTAGTTGGCTTTGTTAAAAAAAAATTACAGATAAAATAACTGCAGATATGACTCTTTTCTATAGTTCGGCATCTGAAATTTTAAACTGTCGTTTATGTCATTTTCTAGAAATCTCTTGAAATTATTTTGGTCTTGAGATTCTAGATCGGTGTAGAAACAGAGCACAAAATAATACATAAAGTATAGGCTTATGTATGACTTATAGTATGATATTCTTCCATTTCAGAAACTTGATGTTGCGTGCAATTTGATTTAATTTCTGGTTATTTCATAGTGTGCTCTATACAGATAGGCCTAAAAAAATGTTGTTCTGGCAAAAATGTTTGTTTTATAATAATCATCTTCAGGCGCTGTGCCAAAAAAGAAGTTCCTGCCCTCTATCTGGAGATCTTGATTTTCAGTACTTTTCAGCTGATGATGAGATCTTGATTTTCAGTACTTTTTAGCTGCTGATGAGATCTTGATTCTCAGTGCTTTTCACCTGAGGATTTTATAATCATATCAGGCTATCCATTATATTTTCTTTTGACTTTCATCTGCATCACTGTCATTTATGTTGCTTCTTATAAATGGTACTGTTAAAATGTATGAACATCCTTACGAAAGTGATTAGAAGCATTTTAAAGTTCTGATCTTTAATAATCTGAACCAGAAATATCTTCCCACTTTTTCTTCAGATTGAAGAAATTGAAGTCTCTCAGGGCATAATCGTTCGAGAAAATGGACGAGTCAAGAAAGGACCTAGACTGGTAAAGCTCCTTTGTTTATTTTATACTATTTGTTTCATTTTTTCAAAACTGGGTTGACAATTTAATGGAATATATTGGCTGATAATTTAGCAGAGTATATCTCCAGTCCAATACAGTTCTGGAGAGCCAAGATGGTTGTATCATTAATGGCGCAGTTATCAAGACCAGACAACCGAAGCATAACATGATTCTTTCCCTTCTCCACGCAGTACTACTAGAAGCTGGCTGTTACGATACTACAGCTAGGCCAGCCAGATAAAAACATTTTGTTCCCGGTGGCAACAGAGTTTACTAAGTATGCTCATTCCCAGCAGCTACTCTTAGGAGTAAAGAACCCCACCACGGCTCACTGCTTATTCAGTTTGAATGCTTTGTTTGATGATCTTCACAATGAATTAATAGCAAGTTAATAGTTTAAGGGAAATGATACAACAATGTTCTTTTTTTTATGCATGCTTTATAAATGGTTAATAAATAAATCATTGTGCATAGATTCAAAATAAATGTTTATTCATATTTATTTAAGCTATTAATTATGGGTGCAAGGAATGTGGGAGAATTGATATATTGGCATCGAGACGAGTAAACTAAAAATGCAGCTAGAATTTCTCACTGTGTGCTTCTTCTTCAATCTCCCTGGAGCTGTTGAGCTGGTGTTTTTTGCAGTCGAGGTGGTGAAGATGTTGAAACACAGCATCGTGTCAGATTGGGAGCAGGTTGTGGCAACTATTTTTTTCAGTCCCTAAGAAGAGCTAAAAACCAGGGGATGTGCAATACTTCTTCAACATATTCCACTGCTGTGAGGACTAAGGCAATCATGGAGAGGTGGGACAGGGTCTTTGTCAGCTATGGTTGGCCAACCCTGGTGATAGAATGTCAGCTGTGGGCTGCTGATTGCCAAACTGGACAGCATTTTGCCTTCGTGTGCTATATTTTAGTCATATGAATACATTTCAGAAGGAAATCTTTGTCAGTAGGCCAGATAATGGAGACCCTCAGTGTAGATAGGTTTTCAAGTTGTGAAGTTAAACAGTTAAATGTGGAATAAATAAAGAAGCTGATTCATTGACCAGGAAGAGTGGAGAGCCTCTGTAACTAGACAGAGGCATATCTTACAACTAGATTAATTAACTGATCAAAGCCAGATTTAAGTGCATTTAGTAAGTAGATCACCAAGACTATCTGTCAGTCTACCATCAGCTCAGCAGAGAGGAACAGATTCCATAATGGCCCATATCTGAATGAGGTATCACATTTATGATAGGATAAAGATAGGTACAGCCAATGAGTGCACCCATGGACCACAAAAGTAATAGCCAAGAAGCTCATGCAAGATTGCCCTGCGTACAAAAGACACACATGACAATCTCCAGTACCAGTTCAGACCAAGCTGTTTGATGATATTGGCAGTCTAAATGCAGATTGCTGCATTCTTAAGCATTATTTAAATTAACATCAGAAACTTTCTAAGAAGAAGATAGTAAGCACACAAAATTGCACAACCCTGTGGGAAAAAAAAAAGCAGAGGACAACATATACATCACAGAGATCTTTTTTTCTTGTTCCAGATAGAATGGGATCAAGCTCTTTGCATCCTTTGTCCTTAAACAATAATGAAAATAATGTTGGTGGCAGATAACAACGTGTCTAAGCTTTCTGAGAAGAGGCGAAGTATCATTCCATTTAAGAAAAAATGCGTATCAGCAGACTCCATCAGTGTTTCCAGGAAGAGAGACTGTATCTTGTCCAGCTGGTTGTCATCAACCTTGTCGTCTGAATGGGTAACTCTGCTTCATAGTCAAACAGAATTTTAAAAATTAAAAAAAAAAAACATTTGATAAATACAAAAAGTATTTGGGAAATGAGTGAAAAATGGAAAATGCACAATAAGAAGGGTTGGTTGAAGATTTGTTGTGCTGAATAGGAACTATACCACATAGAGAACAGAATAAGAAGGGCTGATTGAAGATTTGTTGTGCTGAATAGGAACTATACCACATAGAGAACAGAATAAGAAGGGTTGGTTGAAGATTTCTTGTGCTGAATAGGAACTATACCACATAGAGAACAGAATAAGAAGGGCTGATTGAAGATTTGTTGTGCTGAATAGGAACTATATCACACAGAGAACAGCTCTGCATAGAGAGAAAACAATGGCAGAGATTATATACTGAAGATGCAAGATGAAAAAAAAAAAAGCCTAAACCTTGCACAAAAAAAAACCTGGTTTGTTGTGACTGTAGATAACCAAGCCAGTCAGCCATTAGAGGACCTGCTCAGCATGTTTCACATACATCTAGCAGCATCTTTTCAAGCCTTCCAGAGATGAAGAACCATTAACATTTGTACTTAACCTGTTCTTGTTGTATTTTCAGTACCATAGGATGCTTGATTTTCTTGAGGAAAGTCAAAAGGGGATGAAACCAGTCAACCTGAAGCTCTTTAATCCTGGTATCACGGTTGCTGATCTGCTGGATAGGCAAACACCCATTGTCCGATCCTTCATAGGTACACCCCCTTTGCCTCCTATTGTGCGTCTCTCAAGATTTTCATAGCAAATGATATAGAAGCAAATTTCTAAATCTGCGTTATGAATTTGGCGTTACTAAGAGGAATGTTAGGAGCTACTAAGCTTTACAGCTGTACATTAACATATAAAGAGCTGTGATATAAAAAGTTATGTCATGATGTCTACATGTTTCTGGACAGAATTAACTCTTTCCGTGCCTCAGGAAGAAGCGTGGACGTTCAGTTGGATGCCGGATTAAAAGCGCGGGTCTTGATATGTATACGGGGTATAATTGCAAAATTGAATGAAGAACAGTATTTCTGCGTACTTCCATGTACCTATATGTTTCAAAATATAACTAAATATATGAAGATTTCATAAATGCAGAGTTTTTTAGGAAAAAAGAGAAGTAATGTGATGTTTTTAGATAATGATTGTGTCCAGCTTACCATCGGATAGGTCTTAGGGTACAGTACTTACCACGTGAGATGCCTAGACCTACCTGTCAGTCTCATCTTGTGATAGCATGTTACATTATCGGTAAAATAATGTCTGACTACTTCTTTAGTCGTCTGATATGTCTAGATCTACTTGGGATACATTCAAGAACTGTGGTCTGATCACAAGGCATGTCCATACCCCTATCTACCTCTATCTGCATCACCACAAATTGAAATTTCTCACAGAAAACTTCAATTTTCTCCCTCATAACTAAGCACTTTTCGGCCATTATGAAAAGGGTCATGGGGCACGCTCACTAAATGTTTACAATCTAAACATTACACCGGGTTTTTAATGAAACAAACTAAACATCACCTAAGTGATGAAAAGCACCACATCAGAAACTGGAAGTGTCACTTCTATGACGATAAGCATGGAAAGAGTTAATATTGTAGCTAATGGACAAGATATTGCATGGGAGAAACAGCAGTGCTAAAATGCCATATTGTGATGTTAAATATCTACAGGTGACCATGAAGAGCAAGTGAGTTGAACAGTGCTCTGTTTTTTTTGTTGGGTTTTTTTTATGGGGGGGGGGGGGGGGGGGGGTTCCTTTTTTTAAAGAAAATTTGTTTCCATGCCCCAATTTCAGTAAAAATTTCAGAAACTGAGGATTATTCGAGATTTTAGAGATGGAGATATTTTGATCTCATATATGAAAACAAAGATAAAAAGGCAAACTTGTTAAGTATTTTTTAAAATTTTGTTTGGTATTTTAATGACTTTCATATTATTTTAGTTCATGTGCCATGAATAACAAGATTTTTATGAAATATAGTAGCAGTATTTTCATATAATAAGAAAGAAGGAGAGCAAGCCGCAAAGGCTCTCAATATGAGTTGTAAAACAATCCACCCAGGCTGCAGAAAATATGCATTACAGTGAAGTCCATTTGGTTGTACTTTGTGTGTGTATATTAAAACAACTATTAGGAATATGCATGGAGTTTTTGTGAAAAAAAAAAACAACAGATTTTCTTGGCAGATGTAGAATTCTTCAAATATGAGAGGAAGGAAAAGCAACCACAAATGAACCATGAGTTGTCCTTCGCAAACAAAGTTTGTCATTCTGTAGAATCTGTGGGCATCATATCCCAGACATCATCATCACTGCCTTTCACTCCTTTGGGACCATTTGCCATGGATAAAGGCTTTTCAGTTGCCCCTGTTCTTGGATTTATTCTCTGCTTCCATCCATGTGTGTCCATTGTCCTTGAGCACTGTCATATTTTTCCTCGTCCAAGCAGTTCTAGAACTTCCTTGATTTCTATCTCCCTGAGGATTCCATGTCAGTGCCTGTCTTGTTATGCTGCTGGCATCAGGTTTCTTCATGTGTGGCTACTCCATCTCCACTTCCTAGATGTGATTTGTTGGTTCATAGCCTCTTTTCCTACTCTTCCTAGACCTCATTCCTGATCTTATCTTGCCAGACAGCCATTTTAGAATGTCGGAATTCTAGAGGTTTGTAAAATTTGTCTCAGGGGAGAGAATCTGTTGTCTATAGTAGTAGCTTTAAATAAATATTTCTGACAGATTAGCTGAAATCTTTACAGTTGTTTTGACTGTCATTTATGATTCATAATTTTAAATGAAAAGCAGATAGAATATAATTAATTAATGCTTTCATATTATACATTTCAATTTGCAAAATAATTTCTAGATTTGTTTTTAAAAATGTTGTCAAAGAATTTGCTCCAAGGCAGGGTGAGCTCTTCATTAAATGATTTCTTTCTATAAATTCTTTGTGAGAGAAAGCTTAAGGCTAAGATAATTAACTCTTCACAATTACATGGCCAAGAAACCTGGACTTGAAGAACACAAGGGAGACCCTTCATCTCAGTCATAACTATGATCAGTTAGGTAAATATTTCTTTAATAAATTAGGAAAAACATGTTATTCTATTCTTTACATTTTAACCTAAGAACTACAAACAAATAAATATTAAAGTGATTCCATTTTGTGCCGATTTGATTGGCACTCCATTTTCCCAAATGCGTTCTGAGCATTAACTGGGGTATAAGTGTACTCGCATATCGCTAAATTGTCATACACACTTGTATAATTCTCTACTCTCTCCTGACACTAGCCGTGATATATAGCAGTGACATGACTTTTGCTTAATATTTACTTGATATGTGTATGAATGATCATACACTAGTATGTGTGAAATAATAGGGTTTTATTTTCATGTTGAAATAACACTTTGAACAAGGTATTTTTTGTTTCCTTGAAATAAAACTTTCTGTATTATTAAAGTTACATATTTGTATTTTTGAATGTAAAAATTGCACAAAAACACCAGTGAAATGTTATATTAAATACACTGGTGGCCCTGCTTTAATGCAGTTCTGAGTTCCATAAAATTTGATCAGCCAGATTGTAAATGTAAGGAATATCTGAAGACCCTGAATGATAGACTGGGACCCACATGCTGGCAACAATCTACTGAAATGTGTTGTGTCAAAGAACCAGTGTAATTGTTTAAACAGTTTTATAGAAATTTTGTATACTTTTTTGTTATAGTGCAAACTAAATACAAATGACCAAGTCCAACCAAAGAAAGAAAGAAAGAAAAAATTGTTTAAATAACGGATTTAGATACGTAAGATATTACGTTCATTTTGCAATATAAATAACATGGACATGCTGCTCACTGCACGTTGTCATGCAAATACAGTGTACCATATTTTTTACTTAAACCATGTGGGTTTTTTTTTTCTTTTCTTCCCACCCTGTGGTTCTTTGAACTAGAAACTGAACAAAACGTCACATTAAAATCACCTGACGGAGCACCTGTTGTAATACTTCTGTGATTTCATAATTAAATGAAACTTAGCCTAACAAAAAAAAAAGCCTTTGAAGAAGATTCTGGTTTCTTTTGTTCTTATTTCGTTTTGTTTTGTTTTTATTTTGTTTTGCATCTTTAAATAAAACAACAAAAGAAAGTGGTGGATTGTGGATAGATGAATGCTGTCCTTACACATTTGGGGGAAGTGACAAACTACACTCAATTTTATCAGCAGGATAGAATATGAGGGAAGTTTTCACGTTGCCATTTACAACAGGAAGACAAGATCAGGAGGAAAGAAGGGAGGAAGGAAATGACATGAGGACCATAACCACTTTTCATATCCGGCTCTGAAAAGTACAAAATCTAACAAGTCAAGATTTGCTAAGATTCTTGACTATGAAGTCCATCCTACTTCAAGAGTTTAAATGACAAAATACTTGCTTGTGGACATGAATGGAGAATGGGAAGTAACTTCTTCCTTTGATGATTCAGAGCAGTGGTTCCCAAACTTTTATTTTACCAAGGACCAATTTTCCTGTAAATTGCAGACCACCATCTTAGTTCTAATATCACAAAACAGTGAGCTTTTAATTGTTTTTATTCAGTTAAAAAAAAATCTATGTCACATGGCATTTGCATGTCATAAGGATGTGAAGTGTTAGTGCATTCACATTCCTAGTCCACTACAGCTTTTGAGATAGGGGATGCTAGCATCTGTCCTTTTTTTTTAGGGGTCTTTGTTTTCTTAAGTAAACCTCAGGTACCCATTTTTTTTAGGCTGGGCTAGTTATGACTTGAACCGAAGATCACGGGTTCTGCCTGAGCACAATGCCACTTCTATTCGCCGGAGTTCTCACGTGGTGCTGTGGAGTATGTGCACTGTGCTGAGATAATTCTTCACACGAGGAAGTTGAAGCACTTATGGACTTAAGTGAAGATGATATCTCCGTTACAAAAACAGGTCACAGCACTGGTCTGCCCAAACAAAATTCTGCCCAAGTGTGAATTCAAACCAGGAACATTCTGATCAAAAGGCAGGTGCATTAACCACTACACCACCATGGCATAGTTTTATTCAATAGATGGTAGTTAATACCAGTTCGATAACACAGCCATGGACCATCTGTGATCTGTGTTGGGAACCGTTGATCTAGAGGGTTCTGTGTTGTTTCTGAAATAGCATTGCTCTCAGTTACCCAAGTATCCTGCTTATAAGAGAGTAATAATGAGAGTCAGTGATAGTATCTGCCTATAAGAGAGTATAATGACATAAGAGTCAGTGACAGTATCTGCCTATAAGAGAGTATAATGACATAGGAGTCAATGATGTAGTTTCCTGCCTAAAAGAAGGTATAATAATGTCAGGACTCACTAGTTAAACAGTCTTTGGCACAACTGACAAGCAATGACTCTCACACAGTGAGTTAGAAAATAACAACTCCCTAACCCCAGGGAGTATGGGGGGAGGTCATCTCCAGTTTTAGGAGATTAAATGCCTAAAACATCTGCAGCCAGGGAGTATGGTGGAGAGGTCATCTCCAGTTTTAGGAGATTAAATACCTAAAACATCTGCAGCCAGGGAGTATGGTGGGGAGGTCATCTCCAGTTTTAGGAGATTAAATACCTAAAACATCTGCAGCCAGGGAGTATGGTGGGGAGGTCATCTCCAGTTTTAGGAGATTAAATACCTAAAACATCTGCAGCCAGGGATTATGGGGGGGGGGGAGGTAATCTCCAGTTTCAGGAGATTAAATAGCTAAAACATCTGCAACCAGGGAGTATGGTGGGAAGGTCATCTCAAGTTTTAGGAGATTAAATGTAGCATAGCCTTGTAAGTAATGATTATAGTTATTATAATTATTATTATTATTATTATTATTAGTGACATGATCAGGAATAAAGAATGTATTGGGGGGCAGAGAAGTTATAGTTAGAGGAGCGAGGAACGGATACTCGGTACTTCAAAGACCTGATCAAAGGTAAAACCGTATCGATAGATCTGATAGATCGTGAGAGTGGTCCAGTTCTAGAGGTGCGACTTCGCGCGCACATGCAGTAGCCCAGGGGGAACAATTGACCAGTAGATCAAAGACTGAACAGAGAACGGACTAGGTCCCGAAGCAGGGAACATGAAAGAGATGGTGGACTTGTTAATGGGAGGTAACAATTAGACGACGAAGAAGAAAGCGAAGACGCTAGTTGCGACCGGTTTTGGCGTGGTCAGAACTTACGAATATAAAGAAGGGAGGAGGATTCAGAAAGAAGGAGAGAGGAGAGCAGATAGGGGTTCTGATAGAGGAGGAGGCAGAGAGAGATTTTGATAGAGGAGGACCAAAAGGTCCTAAACAAGTAGTCTAATAGAAGAACATAACAGATAGAGAAGTAGAGTTAGATTGAACTAGTGTAGCAAGAGATCGTACAGTAATTGTTACCAAGAGCTTTTGTATTACTGAATATTGTGAACGCTGCTTAAATACTGCTTGTAGAATTATGAGAATTTTGATATTGTGATTTTGTGAGATTTCGTGCTACTATGATGAAAATAATGAAATGTGTATAATCTTGCCTATGCCTATTATTACAAGTGAGTTATCAGCTTGATAATATGTGTCAAATTAAAATGAATCAGTGAAATGTTCATGAGAAATCTTCTATTGCCATGTATGTGAAACTTCGATGTGAGACTTGATGAGGAAAGAGAAAGATAATGAACAATATAAAATAGAATTCATAAGTGTTATATAAATACCTAAAACATCTGCAACCAGGGAGTATGGTGGAAAGGTCATCTCCAGTTTTATTAGATTAAATACCTAAAACATCTGCAACCAGGGAGTATGGTGGGGAGGTCATCTCCAGTTTTAGGAGATTAAATACCTAAAACATCTGCAGCCAGGGAGTATGGGAGGGAGGTCATCTCCAGTTTTAGGAGATTAAATACCTAAAACATCTGCAGCCAGGGAGTATGGTGGGGAGGTCATCTCCAGTTTTATTAGATTAAATACCTAAAACATCTGCAACCAGGGAGTATGGTGGGGAGGTCATCTCCAGTTTTAGGAGATTAAATACCTAAAACATCTGCAGCCAGGGAGTATGGGAAGGAGGTCATCTCCAGTTTTAGGAGATTAAATACCTAAAACATCTGCAGCCAGGGAGTATGGGGGGGGGGGAAGGTCATCTCCAGTTTCAGGAGATTAAATAACTAAAACATCTGCAGCCAGGGAGTATGGTGGAGAGGTCATCTCCAGTTTTAGGAGATTAAATACCTAAAACATCTGCAGCCAGGGAGTATGGTGGGGAGGTCATCTCCAGTTTTAGGAGATTAAATACCTAAAACATCTGCAGCCAGGGAGTATGGTGGGAAGGTCATCTCAAGTTTTAGGAGATTAAATACCTAAAACATCTGCAACCAGGGAGTATGGTGGGGAGGTCATCTCCAGTAGGGTTTTATGAGATTAAATGCTAAAACATCTGCAGCCAGGGAGTAAGGATGCATCTCTTATGAGACTGGTGAGTTTAAGAGTGACTTACACTGTATATGTGAAGAGTTTTATGTCTGTAAGAGTGAATGATGGAGATGACACAAAACGGTGATAAACAGGTGAATGATTTTTTTTTAACACAAGAAGATGCAACATAATTAATAAAGATATCTGAAACAATTAAAGTTTATCTTACAAAATTAAAGTTTTATACAGCAGAGTTATGAACAGTACCATAAATCTATAATGGCATTAATTAAACAGAAATATAAAAATGTATAAAAACAATACATCTTATTACATAATATCTTCAGTCACTCTCTGTCTTTGTGAAGTGCTTTGTGGTCAAAGAAAATAAACAATAAAAATGATGTAATCACAGTTTTTCAAACAGCAGAATATGCCTTATATTTAGTTAGTACTGTTTGGTTTTTTTTTCTGATTATAGATTTCATGATTTTCTTTTATAAGTGATTCAGCTTTTGTTTTTAACATTTCTGTTTTGAGTTTTGTAAATGAACTAAAAAGCTGTGTGAAGCACCTGGTGAAGTGGTAAAGTGTGTGCACAAGAAACAAAAGATTCCAGCCATTTTTTTTTAAGAAAGCTAGCATAGTTTAAGTAAAAATTAGATTTTCTTTCTTTTTTCCCTCGTAATTTTTTGACAAGTTCCATCTAGTATTGTGTATGGATATATATATATATAATATATATATATATATATAATATATATATATATATATATATATATATATATATAATATTATATCCTTCCCGTGCCGTTAAACGTCACATAGGGCTGCAAAGTAGTTTGCCAATTTTTCCTGTCTTCGGCGAGTCTTTCAACCTCATCAAAGGATCTGTTAACTTGGCCTCTCTTAATAATGTCCTCTTCAGAGTTTCCCGCGGTCTGCCCCTTTTTCTTCGGCCTGTTGTGTTCCACTTGATAGCTTGTTTTGGGATTCTCTGATCATTTCTTCTCATCAAGTGACCAACATATGTCCATCTCCTTTTCATATATATATATATATATATATATATATATATATATGTATATATATTATAATAAAATTTGAGTACAAGTCTGAATATTAAAAAAAATCTTCACAGCATAGTATTTAATAATCTGATAATTCATAAACATATGAATTGAAAAAAAACGAATTTGTGGAGAAATTAATTAACCTGGATTGTAAAAGAAATATAAGAAAAAACTAAATATTGTATTGTGGGGCTGTAGTATTCAAACCATGGATAACAGTGATAACATGGACACACATTTTTTTTTCTACGATTGAATTCAATCATTTGAAGCAGCAAGGAGTGAGAGTAGGAAAAAAAAAGCCAGTCACATTTGGAATTAGGTTTCCATCTTTACATGAACTCTTTTACAATCATCACTATGAGCATTAAATAATGTTAAGTATCTCTCAAGTCTTTTAATCTTGTTCAGCGTCGTCTTTACTTCATCATAAATCTTGCCGATAACTCTCTTACATGCTGAACTTTTGCACCAGATGGTGGACGTGGACTATTTCCGGTGCGTTTTTTTTTGCGTCTGATGAAAGCAAGCCAGGAAGACGTTAAACCTCCTCTTTTGGGATTTTGAAGGCCAGTATGACAACGTGCTACATAACAGGCAATCAAAAGCCCCAGGGAGCAAGGCCAAAGTGCAGAGTTCCTTTTCTCCTCGTGTGCAGATGAGATTAGTCCTAGTTATCTTTCTTTTATTGTTAATAAATTTACAAAACAGCAGCAGCAGTAGTAGTAGCAAATGTGACAGATAAAAGGGATGGCGACTGCAGTAAAACGGGTTCAAATTATAAAGGTGAATAGAGATGTATGGTATAGTTTTACAAAGCGGCAGAGGGAGTGAGTAAAATGAGGGGGGAAAGCGAATAGAAAGTATGAGAGTAAGATGAGAATGTATAAATGGAAAAAAACATACAATATCTAACATTTCCTTGTGAGTCTTTTTCGAGGATTACATACACAAACAAAATGACATATAATTTATCTGAGTGGCGTCCTCCTGAATAGGAAACAACACAAGAATGCGTGTCCCTTTGAGTAGGCATAGAGACCACATTGAGGCCATAAAAGGAAATCAGAAGAAACCAGAAGACAAGAAGTAGGAAGCGGGGAAAAGAGAGACGGAAAGACAATAGACACCTGTAACGCAGGTGTCGGGGATTTGCCGTCTAGTGTGTTACGTGTGTTTAGGGCACCTTCTGTTCGTTCATAGTTCTTCTTCTTCTATCTCTCCGCTTCCACTTCTTCTCTCCCTCTCCCCTTCCCGACACCTGCGATACAGGTGTCTATTGTCCTTCCATCCCTCTCTTCCCCGCCTCCTACTTCCGGTCTTCTGGTTTCCTTTGTAGCCCCAATGTGGTCTCTATGCCTAGTCAAAGGGACACGCATTCTTGTGTTCTTATCTGTTCAGGTGGACGCCACTCAGATAAGTTATAAATCATTTTGTTTGTGAATGTAATCCTCGAAAAAGGCTCACGACGAAATATTGGATATTGTATCATCATCATCAGGTGCCGTGCCGACGCGTTGGGTACTATGCTTCTCCAGAGTACACGATTCTTCATGCAGGCCATCAGCTCATTTGGAGATCTCCTCTCGTACCATCCCGTCAGACTGTCCAGTATTATTTCTCTTGGTCTTCCTCTTGATCTTCTTCCCTCCACTTTTCCTGTTGTTATAATATTTTCAATGCCCCCTCTTCGTCCTACGAAAGTACATTATCTCTCTCTTATTTATTTTTTTTTTTTGACAAGATTTTTTTTTAAATCTCCAGCTCGACTCATACATTCTTCATTAGTTATTTTTGCTGTCCAGGTGATTCGCAACATTCTTCTAATAAACCACATTTCTGCTGCTTCCAATGATTTTTGTACAGACCTGCCTATTGTATTATAATTCACTTCCATATAACAAAATAGGTTCAATATAGCATTTTAGGACTCGTTTTCTAACGTTCATTGACAAGGATGTGTTGCATAATGTTTCTTATTCTCTGAAATGCAGTCTTTGTTTGGCCTATTCTGTTCTAATTTCTGTTTTACATTTCTCATCTGAAGTTATTAGTGCTCCAATGTATTTGAATGTCTGCACTTGCTTTAGAATAGTTCCGTTTAATTTTATACTGCATGTTGGTGGATTCTGTTTCTTAGATAATACCATAGTCTCTGTCTTTTTTATATTCAAAGTAAGGTCTTTCTGTTCACTTTCTTTGGCGACTTTATCCAAGAGATTTTTCAGGTCTTGTATGATGACGATGATAAGATTCATAAAACAATCTGTATGTGTGGAGATCGTTTTTCCTTGACGCTGGGCCCCCTATCATTAATGGCCCCTGACGTAAGCCTGTTCAGCCTGAGACAGCTGTTCTCAGCTTCGGAGGAAACGGGGAAGGAGGGTGGGGTCTGATATAAGATAACGAGAAGATTCTGTATATTTTGGTTGAATTTCCGTTATATATATATATATATATATATATTCTTCAAGGGAGGCGAGTCAGTTACCGTTGCTGGTTTAGAGTTGCCTTCTTCTTCTTCTTCTTCTTCTTCGTCTCACTGGAACTGCGGAATAATGTTCTTTGCAGCCGTGAAGATTTTGGGGCACAGCATCGTGTCAGCTTGGGACCGGGTTATGGCAGCTAATTTTGTAGTCCGGGATGCAGCTAAAAAAGCGAGGTGGGGGGAGGGGTGCAATACTTCCTTGGCAGGCTCCTACCACCATGAGAACATAGTGATCCCTGCCCCGTTAGCCAGGCTGGGGGTGCCAACGGAGAGGTAATATGGACGATACACGCTTAGATCGAGGGGTATACGACACTGATCGAAGCGTCATCATCCACGTGATTGGTAGTTGGTTTCGGAAAGATATACAGTATATAGATATGGAAACATTGGCTGGTAGGCAGATGAGATAGAGGAAATGGCCAGGCGACGTCGCGCTTAGTTGTGTTTAGATTATTGTGAGTGTTTCGTATACTCTGCCCTTGCTCACATCATGTGGTGTAGATTATATAGTTGTGCAGTAAGCTGTGGTGTAGGTTTCTGCATTTACGTATCAATAAGGACATTATTTCAGTGTGATTTATCAGTATTTTGTATGGGCAACATGTTTGATTCGTTATTATGCTTTCATGTAGGTTGATCTTGTGCTGCAGTAACGCGGTTATATACAGGTGTGTCATGGCAGGGATAGCCGCGTGGAATAAGTGCCATTGCACATTAGGTTCGTAATGTAGGCTACGTGTAGGTCCAAGAGAGCCCGGGACCCCAGGTCCATCAGGTTTTCAATAATGAAACATGAGAAATCATTATCATATGATACTATGCTTAATTACCATTATAATGACACCTGTATTGATGTCGGTGTCAGTTGTATGTGTTGTTGTGGAGTAGAGTGAGATTAAAAATGCTGTGTCCTTAATTTCTGACTTGATGATTTGTACTGAACGTCAACTGTATTGTTGTGTTGATTAAATGCTCAGGATTTATGCATAATCAGCATGCAACATACCAAGGAGGGGAGAACCTGGGTTGGCGGTCATGATGGTGGAGCTAGATTGGCCTCGAGTACGGTAGTACATTGCCAAGGGATTGTTAGTCTGTAACATCTAGATAAAATACCCCCCCCCCCACTAGTTATAAAATGGTAACTTGCACCAATAAGTTTTACAGTGGGACAGGGTCTTGGTCAGCTGTGGTTCGCCAACTCTAAAGCCGGCATGTCAGCTATGGTTCGCCAACTCTAATGCCGGCATGTCAGCTATGGTTCGTCAACCCTAACGCCGGCATATCAGCTGTAGTTCGCCAACCCTAACGCCGGCATGTCAGCTGTGGTTCACCAACCCTAAGCCGGCATGTCAACTGTGGTTCGCCAACCCTAACGCCGCCATGTCAGCTATGGTTCGCCAACCCTAACGCCGGCATGTCAGCTATGGTTCGCCAACCCTAACGCCGGCATGTTAGTTATGGTTCGCCAACCCTAACGCCGGCATGTCAGCTATGCTTCACTTATTGCCAAAAACGTTCAGTTTTCGCCTCTAAAGGTTGTATAAAAAAAGGATGGGAATCGCAGGCCAGAAGGATAATCCACCACTGCAATAAAGGAATATTGTAAACGTATTTGTCATGAATCGATCTTTTCTTGCGTTTTCGTTATCGTCATCGAGGAGTGGCTAATAGAATACAAGGGAAAGCGGAAAAATAAACCATAACACTTTGGCTTCTGATAAAGAGAACAAAAACACACACACAAAAGTCAGAGAATAAATGAGATTCTAACATGTCAGGGTGCAGGAAACCTGAATCGATGTCGACGCGAATTCTCGGGTTAGTTATGACTCGAACTGAAGATCACGGGTTCTGCCCGAGCATGCCGCCGGTTCTACTCGCCGTGGTTCTCGCGCGGTGCTGCGGAGTACGTGTACTGTGCTGAGATCATTCTTCACACGAGGAAGTTGGAGCACTTAACGGGCTTAAGTAAAGATGATGTCTCCGTTATGGAAACAGGTCACGCCCTGCGTTATCAGTCATTTAACTAGAACTTTCGATCTTGAAACAGCCAGAAAACATACACTTTACAACCATGAGATTTCCGTGATATTTATCGGGGTAAGCGGAAGGAAGTGAAAGACATGTCTCACATTATCAAGGAAGCCAAATGATTGTTTCGCTTCCTGTTAAGTTTTAAGCCAAGAAAATATTAATACTTGTGAAATTAATAAGATATCCACAAAACTAATGTTTTCTTATGTCAGATTCAGAGTCTGTGGTTCTTTCTTCTTCTTCTTCTTCTTCTTGGAACTACGAGGCTAGTGTTCTTCGCAGTCTGTGCGATGAAAGTACTGAAAGGCATCATCTTCAGCATCGTATTGGGTTGGGTGTGGATTGTGGCGGCTTTTTTAAAAAAAATCAATCACTGGGTGGATCTAAAAGCAAGGGATGTGTGATACTTCTTTAGCAGAATCCATCGCCATGGAGACAGTGCTGATCCCTGCCCCATTAACCAGGCTAGGCCTGTTATTGGGTGTACCAACGGATAGATGGGACAGGGTCTTGGTCGGGTATGATTCACCAACTCTGACCATGGCATGTCAGCTATGGGATGCTGACTGCCAAATCGGACAAAGACTTTAGATCTGGACCATGCTAACCACTGACACAATAGCTTAAATTATCTTACATTAAAACATGCCCTTGCGGAATTTGGATCTAAATATTAAGATATATTCTTTCAAAAACTACCAGCATATGACAATCTATGATGCCATATTCCACTAAAAAGCATGGAACCACGAAGAAACTGCTATCAGAATCAAACGCGACAACGACAACAGGTTTTTGTTTATGCGACAAATTTGACGTTTTTTGCTGAAAACTCCTTCTTCTTCTTCTTCCTTCTTCATATTTCTTCTTCTTCCTTCTTCTTCTTATTTTTCCTCCTTCTTCTTCATTCTTCTTCCTTCTTCTTCTTCCTTCTTTTTCTTCTTCTTCCTTCTTCTTCTTCTTCTTCCTCCTTCTTCTTCTTCTTCTTCCTTCTTCTTCATTCTTCTTCTTCTTTCTTCATATTTTTTCTTCTTCCTTCTTCTTCTTCTTCCTCCTTCTTCATTCTTCTTCTTCTTTCTTATTCTTCCTCCTTCTTCATTCTTCTTCTTCTTTCTTATTCTTCCTTCTTCATATTTTTTCTTCTTCCTTCTTCTTCCTCCTTCTTCATTCTTCTTCTTCCGCTTTCTGAGCCAACTGCTACAGATAATGTTCGCTTCCATTTCTTCCTATTTCTAATCTTCTTTCTCCAGTTGTTGACACCAATTTCCTTTATTTCCTCTTCTATGTTGAAAAAAAATTGGTATATATTTATTTTGTATATTTGTATTTGTCGCATTGATTTAATTATGAATGCACTTGATGATTCTCCTCTACCTCACTTAACTACTATACTGTGGTAGAATGTATATATATATATATATATATATATATTTATATATATATATTCACTACTCCATGGTACTTCTAACTTGTGGGCCGTTCGTGCATAACTCCTTTAACTGATGCTCAGCTGTAAAACCAGGAATTCACTCATCAATAACGCCGAATCAATCAACCAAGTGCATCCAATGCCGATCACATAAACATTTAATTAACGACACGTGATGATGATGATGTTGGCCAATGAATTCATGTAGGGTGAAATATATCCTGTCATACCTCAAACTGATCAGCAAAACAAGAACAAGAAATACTGGCGGTTTGCATCTCAATATAAGATGGCTGCCACAGGATACTAAATGAAATATAACCCTATTCCTACATAAGAAAAAACTCTTGATCACAAACATTCTAACCGACGCTGACATTCACTAGTTCTACAGTTACATTACTAACTAAAACGATGCACGACAAAGCCTAACTCTGATCAAAAATTTAATCACCTGTCTAACATTCCCACTGACTGAACTTTCTAGAAAAACATGAGCTGCAGGCACGGGTCCATGCATAATTTTCTCGACTGTATAATCATTAGTATTCGAGAGGTAGGGGAATGTTAATAATTTCATTTCACTCGGAAGATTTACACGAGTCGCATCTCTCTAACCATGAGCAATATTCCTTACAATGTTGTCTTTCCGTCTTCGTCTTGGTCTACCTTCTTTTGATCTTGTTTCCTTTATCTCTTGTACATACATAATCGAAGGCATCGTATTCGCCGTTAATTAAATATTTCGCATTCATTCCCAGCCAATTCATTGTAGCATTCTGTGTCTGCTTCATTATATTTTATCTGTATAGTAATACAAATACTTCTTTGTATCTATGCGTGCTATCATGTACAGTGTTCTGTGGCCGGACTTCGCCTTCGCGTTAAAAAATACGTATAAGACTTCCACATCCCTCTCTTGCTGCAAAATGAAAGTTACCTAAGGACTGGCTACAACGTACGGCTACTTTCATACAAATAAAATATAAAGGGGTGAAACAGGAAATTGTACATTGAGCCGACTCGAAATATTTTATTGGTGCAGAATGAAAGTTTCCAGAAAAGCTGGTATCTCGACTCCGATAAGTCAACAGGAATGACACACACACACACACACACACACGGAGACTGAAAGCTTAAATTATGGTCCTTCCATCTATGCACAAGACGCTGAAGGTAACGACATGTGTTAGTGCGGTGTCTATGCACAAAGGTTAACTTAACTGCTGGTTTTATCCCATTGACCACAAATACACCATATACTACAGATTAAATGCAGTTTAGAAATGTAGGAAAAGGGAAGAGATTGGAGGAGAAAGTTTTAAACCATTTTTTTTTGTTTGTTTGTTTGCTCATTGTTCTCCATGAAGCTTACTGTCATTTGGTGTAACCATTTCAGGGGGCGCTGTGTCGCCGTGCTAAGTCACTGTGATAACTCGTTGCGATCAAAGACTAGCTGATATGCTACCGTTTACGTCGCGGAAACTTATCACTGAATGTCTGTCTCGAAAGTAAGGGAGAAACAAATAATAGAGCATGGATCGACCGATACAGCCTTGAAAATCCTCATAGAAAAACACTCTTTCACTTGAAGATTCTTGTGGAATCTTGATTCCCCGTAGATATAATTATACACTAAAATTCATGACAGAGGTACAATGATTTTTAAGAATTTCATCTTACTGTAGACATCATGACAACTTTGTATAGCAGGGGTTCTCGAATTTGTAGGTCGTTTGCGATTCCGTGGACATAAAAGTTTAACGTGTTACTCTACTTCGCCAATATCCAAATATTTTAATACAGAATGACGGATTGTCAAAGACAGTGGAGGATTATGGGAAAATAAGCAGTCAAAGACAGTGGAGGATTATGGGAAAATAAGTAGCCAAAGGCAGGGAGGATTATGGGAAAATAAATAGTCAAAGACAGTGGAGGATTATGGGAAAATAAGCAGTCAAAGACAATGGAGGAGTAATGTCAAAGACAGTATCTACTGTAATAATTTTCTTTGTATGCATGTAAGTTGTCTGCTCAAAAGGAAAATAACTGGCAAAATGACTATTCACATATATGCAAGCTTCACTAATTTCTCCTCTTTTTTTTTATTTCAATTCTTCTTCTTATATCCTTCCCGTGCCGCTAAACGTCACATAGGGCTCACAAGGTAGTTCGCCAATTTTTCCTGTCTTCGGCGAGTCTTTCAACCTCATCAAGGGATTTTATGCCTATTAATTTGGCTTCTCTTAACAATGTCCTCTTCAGAGTTTCACGCGGTCTGCCTCTTTTTCTTTGGCCGGTTGTGTTCCACTTTATAGCTTGTTTTGGGATTCTCTGATCATTTCTTCTCATCAAGTGACCAACATATGTCCATCTCCTTTTCCTGATCACCCATGAGACTGGTTGTTGTTCAGTCATCTGTCTTATCTCTGCATTGTTCTTGAATTCATTCCACTTGATGCCGAGTATTTTCCTTAGGCATTTGTTTTCAAAAGAGTCTAATTTCTTGTCTATTTCTTTAGTTGTTTTCCAGCTTTCGCATGCATAAATGAGGGTGGATATTACATTTGAATTGAATAGTCTTAACTTGGTTTTTGTGCTTATAACTTTTGAATTCCATATATTCTCAAGATTCTTGAAGATTGATGCTGCTATTGCAATTCTAACTTCCTTTCTGGTGTCACCATCCTGGTCTATGTAGCTACCAAGCCATGCAAACTGATTGACTTCTTCAATATCTGTCCCTTCTATGTGAATATTTCCATTTTGATTCATGGGAATTTTCATTATTTTTGTTTTGTCCTTGTTAATTTCAAGTCCTATTTCGCTTGGCATTTTTAAAAACTTCACTAGGATTTTTTTTTTTAATCACTCGTTTTTTTTCCCTCTCATAAAATCGAGCTCCTTGGCTTTCGGCTGTGAACTAAGCACTTGGCACAGAGGTGAAGTATGTGGACATGAAACAAAATGTAAGCTCAGATTCAGATATACGGATTTTTTTCAAGGGGGTGGGTGGTGGGGGTGAGAGTAAGCGAGGGGGCCCTTGTTTAGTTAGATAAAATCTATCTCTCTATCTATCTATCTATCTATCTATCTATCTATCTATCTATCTATCTATCTATCTATCTATCTATCTATCTATCTATCTATCTATCTATCTATCTATCTATCTATCTATCTATCTATCTATCTACCTACCTACCTACCTACCTACCTACCTACCTACCTACCTACCTACCTACCTACCTATCTATCTATCTATCTATCTACCTATCTATCTACCTACCTACCTACCTATCTACCTACCTACCTATCTATCTATCTATCTATCTATCTATCTATCTATCTATCTATCTATCTATCTATCTATCTATCTATCTATCTATCTATCGTGCGCGCGTATATGCTCTAACCTGTTTGCCAGACGAAAAAAACTCGGCGCCCTCTTATTCGAGACACCACAGAGAATCTAAACATTGTCTTTGCTGACTCCCGGTCGCTGGTCTGGCTGAACATCTCTGGCACAGAAACATAGTTCTCACGACCGCACTAAGCATATCAGCTCCTCTCTTTCACGGAAAGAAAAAGGAAAACAAAATTATCTTTATGTTTCTTGTTCTATGTGAAAACAAAATTATCTTTATGTTTCTTGTTCTATGTGAAAACAAAATTATCTTTATGTTTCTTGTTCTACTTGAAAACAAAACCAAGAACAAAGTGCACTAAGCTGGAGAGCAGTGGTGATACTAACGATGGAAATACTGAGGCCACCTCTTGGTAGGGGAGGCGTCCTCAGCAGTAAAGGATGGTAGTTATGTTGAGAAATAAGCAGAAGCTGCCGTTCTTTCTGGCGCGAGGTTTCAAAATTTCCTACAACATTCAGTTTTACTCGTAAACACGAAAATTCGTTCTCGTATTTGATTTGTAATACGGGAATTGCCGTTTACTTTCCACCTCAGAGTCAAATACTCGGATTGCAAAAGATAAATTTGTACTAGAGATTAGCACTGGTGAAGTTCATACACCATAATATGAAAGAACCAGGAAATGACAATGCGTTTTCGAAATGGAACTGGTATGGTGAATGAAGCGTAATATACACCGTGGTGAATGCGGCTCGATACTTTTTATTGTAATTAGGCAGGTACCTTGTGGGTTTTCCAGTAATGCCTTTTTTTTTTATAAACATCCGAGTATGTTTCTGTGGGAAAATATGAAGGTGAATACATTTAAGAGTTCCTGGCACGTAGATACGAAAGGATGAAGAAAGTGATTAAGTGCTGAAAGCACTTCAGCGGACAGCTCATTCTCTCATTCATTCATTTGCATGTCCCTTGCGGAACTTTGTCTTCCTAACAGCACTCCTGTAGGCCTCTCGGTTGTGAGCAAGATGGCCTGCTGCTGATGCATCCATTTGCAGATTATCAACGATGTCTTGCAGCCATCTTCGCCTTGGTCCTCCTCTCCTTCTTTTGGTCCTCCTCTCTTTCTTCTTCCCATTATGGACTCTTCCAAGACGGTCTTGTCTAGATTATCATGACGTTTAATGTGTCCAAAATATTCAAGTTTTCTCTCTATAATCCTCTTTACTCGCCAGTCTTCTTCAATATTAAGTTCTTGTAGTATGGATATATTTGCTCTTTTTTGTGTCCATGATATTTGAAGAACTCTTTTGTAGCTTTACATTCAAAGGCATGTATGTGTTTCTCAGCTGTTTTGTTAAGTGTCCAGGTCTCACAGGCATATGTTGATATGGGAAAGATGCATGCCCTTTAAAATCTTATTTTTGTGGTTCTGTCTGTTCCTCTCCACAGATTCTTTATTTGTTTTACATTCTGAAGAGCCATAGATGTCCTCCTTTTAATTTCCCTCATTGTATCTCCATTATTAGTTAGCAGTGATCCACGATATTCAAAACTCTCCACTTCCTCCAGTTTTTTTTCCTCATTGATACATATATCAGCTGCCTTGTTTATTTTGTCAGTTGTCATCAATTTAGTTTTCTTCGCATTAAGACAGAGGTTTTGCTCTTCGCTGTTCTTACGGACTGACATAATTAATTTTTCCATTCCTTTTTGTGTTGTGGACAGTATTAGTAGTAATACTGTGTCACCAGCATATCTAATCTCTGGTATTTCATAACCTCCAATTGTTATGGCATCGTAATATTCTTTGTCTACGTCTTCTCTCCCCCGTGTGGTACCCGGGATCTGCAAAGAATAGGACCACTGTACCCTACCATGCATGATCGTAAAAGGCGACTAAGGAGGGTTCAGCATAGGGCCAGCAACCCTATCTGGTAAAAAACTATCAGACTGCTACAGAAACAGAAGCAAGGGAAAAAGCAAATGCAGGTGGAAGGAGAAATGCGTATCAGGAAACTGAGCCCATGAAGGTTGTGGATGAAAGCCAGCCACTGGAAGTCCCCAGCCCGACTGCAGACCTCCTGGAACCTAAACAAAAGATGCAAATAGGCAGCTGGAATGTAAGAACACTAAACCAGACTGGAAAACTAGCACAAACCATCAAGGAAATGCACAGATACAAACTAGACATACTAGGAATACAAGAAGCAAGATGGACAGGACAAGGCAGAAGGAAATTAACAACACAGCACACAGAAGATACAATAATATGGTCAGGTAAAGAAGATCTTCATGAAGGAGGAGTAGCATTGATTATAACAAAAGAAGCATCAAGAGCATTGCTGAAATGGACCCCAATAAATGAGAGATTATTATATGCACGGTTCAACTCAAGATTCACGAAGCTGTCTATTATAGTTTGTTATGCACCAACAGAAGCAGCTGAAGAGGAATTAAAAGAAGATTTTTACAACAGCCTCCAAGCCACAGTAGAAACAATACCCAAGCATGATATGCTACTCATCTTGGGCGACTTCAATGCAAAAGTAGGTGAAGGAAATGAAGATAGAAGAAGAATCATGGGAAGAGAAGGAATTGGAGAAATAAATGAAAATGGAGAAAGACTGTGCAGTTTCTGTGAAGAAAACATGATGACCATCGGAGGGACAATTTTCCAACACAAAAACATCCATAAGGTGACTTGGAGGTCACCAGATAAAACCACAGAAAACCAAATTGATCACATACTAATAAACAACAAGTGGAAACGGTCACTACAAGATGTGCGAGCAAGGAAAGGAGCAGATATAGGAAGTGATCACAACCTTCTGGTAGCAAAAATAAAACTAAAATTAAGGAAAGCCAGAATCGGAGAACACAGAAAGATACATTTTGATACAAGAAAACTGATAGACCAGCAAACAAGAAATGAATTCTCAATAATACTTAAGAACCGCTTCAGTGTCCTACAAGATGAAGCAGAAATGTCCATATTAGAGTTCAATAAAACACTACAGGAAACAGCAAAAGAGGTGCTGGGATATCGGAAAAGGAGAAAAGAGGAATGGATAAGTGAGACCACATGGGAAAAGATAGAGCAAAGAAAAAATCAAGAAAAAATTACTGAACACCAAATCACAACGGCTTAAAGAACGAGTTTTAAGTAATTATGCACAAAAAGACAAAGAAGTGAAGGAATCATGCCGTCAAGATAAACGTCAATATTATGACAACTTAGCAGATACAGCAGAGAAAGCAGCATATACAAATGACATGAAAACCATATATAAAATCACAAAGCAGATGACAGGTAACTTCAATACAAGATGTGAAAGTGCAGTAAGAACACAAAATGGACAACTGGTCAGTGGAGAAAGAAAAAAATTGAAAGATGGAGGGAACACTTTAACACCCTACTAAACAGAACACAAGCAGCACAAGCAATAGATATACCTGAAGCAAAAGCGGAACTAAACATCAATACAGGACCAATAACAATAAATGAAGTAAAAGAGGCGATAAAGATGCTAAAATCAGACAGGGCACCAGGTGAAGATGAAGTGACTGCTGAGATGTTGAAAGCAGAAGAAACAGAAACACCAAAACAACTTTGCCGGATATTACAACAAATTGGGATTTAGAAAAAGCCCCAGAGGAGTGGAAAACTGGTCTTATAGTAAAACTACCAAAGAAGGGTGACCTCAGAGATTGCGGGAACTGGAGAGGCATTACCCTACTGCCACTCACAGTAAAGTATTTTGCAGAATAATCATCAACAGAATTGTACCAACACTTGAGGAAAAACTTCGGAAAGAGCAGGCAGGATTTAGGAAAGGAAGATCATGCATAGACCATATATTTGTACTTAGACAAATATTAGAACAGGCAAATGAGTGGCATAGCACAACATATGCATTATTCATAGATTTTGAGAAAGCCTTTGACAGTGTCAACAGAGATGCACTGTGGAAAATCCTAAGATGGCATGGCCTCCCCCATAAAATAGTTAATGTAATCAAAGCCCTATACGAGGGTTTTCAGTGCAAAGTTATCTGTGGAGAACATACCTCCAGCAGCTTTAGGGTACAAACAGGAGTGAAACAGGGATGTGTACTATCACCAACATTATTTATCTTGGCAGTAGACTGGTTAATGAAGGAGGCAACATCAGACAAACGCAGAGGATTACAATGGACCCTTGACACAGTGCTGGAGGACCTTGACTTTGCGGACGACATTTGTCTATTATCAAGCAGTCACAAAGATATGCAAGATAAAATAAACAAGTTAACCCAGAATGCAAACAACATAGGACTAAAGATCAACGTAGGAAAGACAAAGTTAATGAAGCAAAATGTGAACAACAGAAATGTACTCAGAGTAGATAACAAGTTAGTGGAGGAGGTCAACGAATTTGTATACCTTGGCAGCAGAGTAGTAGAAAATGGAGACAGCACAGAGGACATCAACAGCAGACTTACTAGAGCAAACCAGGCTTTTGCAATGCTACAGAATATATGGAAATCAAATAAACTAAGCATAAATATGAAAATCAGGATATTTAAGAGTAATGTTCTAAGTGTACTACTCTATGGAAGTGAATGCTGGAAAATCACCAAAACCATAGAAAACAAGTTGAATTCTTTCCAGACTAAATGTTTACGTAGAATTAAAAAATATTTTGGCCAAACACCATAAGAAATAACATTTATTGGCAGAAATGCAGATGAAACCACTGACAACAATTATTGAGGAAAGACGCTGGCGATGGTTGGGACATGTGCTCCGAATGACTGACAACTCACTACCAAAAATAGCACTAAGATGGACACCACAGGGGAGCAGAAGTAAGGGTAGACCAAAAGAGACATGGAGAAGAACAACAGAAAGGATGTTGAGCAATAGAGGGCTCACCTGGGCAAGAGCAGAAAAAAAGGCGAAAGACAGGCATTTGTGGAAAACCCTTGCGGAAGCCCCATGTGCCCTGGGCACTTAAGGTTCAGAGAGAGAGAGAGAGAGAGAGACGTCTTCTCTAACATTAAAAAAAAGTTAAATAAGTAAGGCGACGGTATGACAGCTATGGAAATAAATAATGGTTAGGGGGAAACCTTGAAAAATGCAGCAGAAAGAAACATAAATCTAGCTTCAGAACGGCAAGCAACCATTTTAGTTGTGAAAAAAAGATGGAGTACAGAACTTTTACACTCAAACAAAAAAAAAACACTGGCGGTGTTGGTAGATCTTGAAAACTCATGCTAATCAATGCTCAAAGCGATATTTAGGCAAAGACTAAATGCAATTTAAAAATAACGCATTTCTAACTCACTCCTTTTTTTTTTAATCTTAGGAAAAATGCCTTCCAGTTTCTTTCTGACAACATTTATTATTAAAATTTATTCTGATAGAGCATGGAAATTAATTCAGTACTGAAAGAGTTAATAGGGTAAGCAGCTATTTAGCAATGTTCATAAAACCTCCTTTTAATGTCTGTGAACTTTGAATTTTTTGTTCCCTTTCTGTTTCCCATATTGCTTTTTTTTTATCCTTAAAGCCTTAACAGCTAGCTACTTGTTTTTTAAATGTAGCAAAAAGCATAAGAGTCTACAAATGATATGAAATCCACTTATCGCCTAGTCATGTCGCCCTTATGAAAGATTGATTTTATTGCTTCCGCTGAGTGGTATTTTCCCTAGTCCATGCCGATCAGACACTGGTCGTCATTGATTTCCACATCCATCTATCCTTTGCTCTTTCTATAAGATGTGTGTGGACCGTGCCCTGTTCCACTCTTTTAGTCCATCAAGTATCTTGTTTCTTTGTCCTTCTCCTCCTCTAGTTTTCCTGTTGTCGTTAAGTGTTCCATTTTGTATGTTCTTAAAACATGTCCTACAAATCTGGACTTGCCGCGTTCTGACTGAGTAACTCCGTTGAGTGGTATGATCTCGTTATTCGCGGACATTACACTAGCTATGTAAAGTCAAGCTTCTTCTTGCACTGGATCACTGATAATAAAACCATAAACTCATTTCATGCCTTGAACACTTTAAAAAAAAATTCTGTTTACACTGGAGCAACATAAATAGTAAATGTGTGGCTGAAATAAAGTGGAAGAATAAATGAACAGGTTTTACAGTTTCATCTTGACAATGCTGAAATATCAGTTTGCATCGCGCTGTTAGTATTGCTACAGTTGTATATTTCTTGTGAGATCTGGGCATTAACTGTTCCTTTGGAAAAAAAAACAAAACCTGCAACGACAGGATATTTAGTTTGAGAGATTGTTACAACATGTACCCTGACCACCCCAACCTCCCTTTATTACAACAACAAAATTCAGAACATACAAAAAAGTAATTAACACCCTCAATGATGAAAGAAAACGAAACAATTTTATTTGTATCATTGGCAGATATTTGTTAGAAACAGTGATGTTGGGTCTGTACGCCAAGCCTTCCCCAACCAGCCTTTGTATCCCCCCCCCCCAACCCCATTCTTTCATAAATTGTACATTTCTCCCCCTCCTGCTGCTAACAAAATCCTTCTACTCTGGCGTCACCAATTTTGCATTCATCGACTTTTTTTTTCGTAACTGGTTCGTTTCTACCAACATTCCTAACACCGGCTAAAGTCGCTTCCAACCGGCGATGGATCGCCATCTTGACCCGAGGCAAAAAACTTAGTACAGGTGCTGCCCCCCCCCCACCCACCCATTTTTCCACGACCCATTTAAGCTATATCATCCATTTATTTAGCCAGATTCAACTTTAGCTGCGATCTCCTCTATGGAATTTGTATTAAAAACAATCCAAACACAATTGATATGTCATTGTCTTGTAGATAACATAATGTGCTAGTATAGCAATAACGGTTATACGGGTACATGATTGTCACATGAAACAATCTGTATTTGGAGAGCTCCTCTTTCTCTCCCCCCCCCCCCCCCCCACTGCCCTTCCGGACCCCTGCGCATGCTCGACCTAATGACTAATCCGCCACTGATTCCAACTTCTGCTCCATTGCCCTGGTTAGGAAACCCGAAGATTATTGCAGAGTTAAAATACGATAAATACTAAAATACGAAAGATGCTGGAGATGCTGACTATGTGGAAAATAAAGGAAACGCATTAACTTAGGGACACGAAGGAAGGTAGTGTAAGGAGAACCAATGATCAGCATATCCACACCTCATTGGATTAGATAATACTGAGTATTACAAGATCGTATTCTGGTTGTTCTCACATGATATTATACGGTCCTATTGTAACATTTCGTATTAATAAGTATTAACACAAGCAACTGGACTTTGACAAAGATCATGCTGTCCATATTACATAACACAGCATGAAATTTTATATGCACAGCTAAACAATTTAACAAAGAACTGCATGTACTAGTACAAAAATCAATACCTTAAAACATGAGGGAAAAAAATCTGCGTTTTGTAAAAAAAAAAAAATAATAAAATTAACAGCATAATCAACCCTCTTTGGTCACACAGTGAGAAATGTAATAATAAATTTGACAAAAACTGACAAACTACAAATTTCTTGAACTAGTGCCGTTGCTCCAGTAGTATCGTGCTCTCGGCTTTCCAGAATGTTCTAAATGCGTCATTACGCTTTCTAATGATTTCAAAATAGCCTTCTTTACAGACTACAGGGCACTTCTGGAATCTCTAAAAAAAAAAAAGCAACAAACAACCCACAGGCAAACATACAGGAAATAACAACAGAACTGAAGCACCTTACATTGCGAACAACCGTGGCCCTACAATGGGTACCATCTCATTTTGGAATAGCTGGCAATGAAATAGCTGACAGCCTATCCAAAGCTGGCAGCAATCGAGATCAAACAAATCACCCAGTATAAAAAAGTATAATCTGTAACCAGTGCAGATCTGAATGGAAAAAACAACTGAAATGCAACAGTGAACCAGATCCAATACACCAACTACAAAAACATCAGCAAACTATCCTCTTCCGCCTAAGGACATGCCACTGCAGACTACTGAGCCACATACATCGACTTAAAATGCCTCACACAGACGAATGCCCATATGGCAATGGAGTGCAGACTCCAGAACATATCCTTCAAGAGTGCCCAAACAATGCAGACCTGAGGCGTGAGACATGGTCAGAGGACACGAGCTTAGAGCAAAAGCTTTGGGGCTCCTATCAGGATCTGGAGAGGACTGCGGACTTTGCCATGTCGACAGGGATCAAGATCTGATTTGACCAACAACCTCGAACGCAGAAGAAGAAGAAAATAATTTAGCTTCCTGTTTTGCTTGCTCATGTTTAACTTTTTTTTCACTAAAAATATAATTACAAGAACAAAGAAAAATTAAAATAAACAAATCCGCCATATTTTAGATGACCAGAGGCTTATATTTAAATTATACGGTAATTTAAAATTTGAATTTGTAAAGACATTGGGGGTGGAGGGGGGGGGGAACACTCATTAGAAAGCATTGACTTTTTTCCTTCAATTTTCCTGTATAGTTTTCACTTTTTAACACTACAAAACAGAGTCTCCGAGGGTAATTTGGTAAGCTGAAGAAAAAATCCCCCCTCCCCCAAACAAACTCCTACTTATCTGCATTCATCCTACGGGCTCCCCGAAGTCCTCGGCCCCACTCTTAAAACAAAAACAAAAAAAAAAACAAAAACAAAAAACCCTCAGGGTCCTAGAACGACGCCCAGGATCAGCCACAAAGTACGAAAGCCAGATGGTTTAGAACAGCTTGCTGTTAAAACTCTTTTACTCCTGAATTAGTTTCCATGCTGTGGCAGAATACATTTTGATGAGAAAAAAAAATGTTAGCAGAAAGAAACTGGATGGAGGTTATATTATAATTTAAAAACACGGGCTGGCTTAGAAATGTGCTACTTTTTCAATTTATTTAGACTTTTGCTAAATATCACTCCAAGGTTTGATTCACATAGCTGTGCAAGATGCATCGATAGTGCTAATGTTTTTGGAGCCAGGTCGACAAGACTGTAAATCACTCACACAGACACAGATAGCAACTGATGAAGTCATATTCTACTTACCTTGTTCGACGAGTCGTTCAGAGGGGAGAAAGAAACCGTTCGAGACGAGTGACTATCCTTATTATAACTGCAGATGTTTTAAAAATAAAGATCCGGGTTAACCAGCCGTTGGATTTCATATTTAAAGATCCTGGTCGACCGTAATAATAAAATGGGGGGAAAAATTATTAAGTATTGTTAAAGTCCAACAAGGGGGAAAAAAAGTGAACATGTCGGCACAAGTTGCATAAGGCAGAAATAAAGAGAGCTATCGAGTTGTTTGGTGTAACGGAAATCCTTTACCACAAGGCAAACATGTTGCCACTTGGTACTGCAGTATCCGCTTTCGTCGCTGTCATAAATGACAATGTTGATTTGAGTTTATCTTGACATTTTTTTTTTGTTTGTTGGCGTGCGTCCTAAGAGATGCTGCATTGTAAAACATTGAAACGTTGTTATTGATGTGGTGTTTCTTATTTTGCTATTAGAGTCTTTAGTGATAATAACAACAATGGAAATTTAAGTATAAAATAGTATGAATAAAGAGTATGTGGCCAGCATGATGACTTTATTTCGTTTGGAAGGGAGAGGGGTGAGTGAGTGAGTCAGTCAGTCACTCACTCACCCAACCAGTCAGTCAGTCAGCCAGTCAGTCACTCAGTCAGCTAGCCAGTCAGTCAGTCACTCAGTCAGCCAGCCAGCCAGTCAGTCAGCTAGCCAGCCAGCCAGTCAGTCAGTCAGTCAGTCAGCCAGCCAGTCAGTCGGTCAGCCAGCCAGTTAGTCAGTCAGCTAGTCAGCCAGTCAGTCAATCAGCCAGTCAGCCAGCCAGTCAGTGAGCCAGCCAGCCAGTCAGTCAGTCAGTCAACCAGCCACTCAGTCAGCCAGCCAGCCAGTCAGTCAGTCAGCCAGCCAGCCAGTCAGTCAGTTAGTCAGTCAGTCAGTCTGTCTTCTTCATCGTTCGTTCAGATACCGACACCCATGAACCTAACAAGTGCGACAGCTCGCTTCAGGTTTTCAGCATCACCCTAGAGCTTCTCGTTCTGCTGGAGGGGGGGGGGGGGGGTCGCTGGCCAGGTCTGAGTAGGCTGTGTGGAGAAAGTGGGGAAGAGAGAGAATAATGTACATTTATTCTGAACATTAGAAACTACTCTTCATTGAAAAAAATGCAACCGTTCACTCGTGAGTACATGACATCTGACAACTAGGACGGGCATTGGCATTATTTGATTGTAGCCTCCGAAAATTGAGATGAGGAAAAGACAAAGGTGTGTGCTGAAAATGAATTTGCAGATCATTAAGAACTAAAGGACAAGCGTCGAGAAAGCGTCGAGAATTAGAAGGAATAACATCTATTCATTGCAACACTTCTTCTTCTTCTTTGGCTTTTTAAAGGGCGATAGTAGCTGTGCGTTGCCAATATGCGACTTGCTACCCAACACATTCGACTTCGGCTCGGCATACTTTTTATGCAAGGTTCTCCTTCCTGTTGCTATCCCTGTTTTCTCGGCCAAGCTACTGCCTGCTTCCAGTGAACAAACTTATCAGTTAATAAACAACGGGGCTTTCGTACAGTAAAGTCTTCCTCTTCTTCTGCGTCCAACGTTGTTGATCACATCAGATCCTGATCCTTGTCGACATGGCAAAGCCCGCAGTCCTCTCCAAATCCTGATAGGAACCCCAAAGCTTTTGCCCCAAGCTTGTGTCCTTTGGTCATGTCTCTTGCCTCAGGTTCCAATGGTTTGGGCACTCTTGAAGGTTATGTTCTGAAGTCTGAACCCCACTGCCACATGAATACTAGTCTGTGTGAGATATTTTGAGTCGATGTATGTGGCTCAGTAGTCTGCAGTGGCCTGTCCTTAGGCGAAAGAGGATGGTTTGCAGACGTCTTTGTAGTTGGTGTGATGGATCTGGTTCGTTTTTTACATTTAAGTTGTTTCTTTCATTCAGATCTGCACTAGTTACAGATTATAGTTTTCGTCTGTTGGTAGTTTACTGGATGATTTGTTTGATCTTGATTGCTGCGTACAGTAAAGTGACTGAACATAGTGTTTAGCCTTGGAAACATAGTAGACAAACGGTGGCTGTGCCTCAAACCTCTGTTTCCAAGAGCATCATTAGGAGGTAGACCAGGATCAGCCACGCCTGACCAAGCAGTCAGCTACAACTTCCTGATCGCTGTCTCATTCAGTCTGTTTGTAAGTCTCATGGCCATTTAGTTGTATGCATTCAGGGTGAAGAGAATCTATTGAAGATAGAGTGTTAATGCACTATTGGTATGGAGGAGACACAATATATTGAGATAGCCATGAATTAGTACTTGTTGTCTGATTTAGCCCATTATATTTTGATGGTGCAGAAGGTCTGAGATTTTATAGTGTTGTAACCGTGTTTATCGTTTTGTATTAGTATTTGTTCCATGCTGCGCTCGTTGACATGTCAGTTTATTGTATGTCGACGATCTCTTCAGGTTCATTGTGAATTAAACCTCGTATATTTTGATCACGTGCCTATTTCATCTTTATCATTGGTGTTATGTCTTATGTGTGTTGAGTACAGACTCTGATAGTGATTTTTCCCTTTTACTTGGCATGTTGGTATGCGAAGCCAGAAGGTAGAGCCTGGGTGACTAACTATAAGGGATGCACACTGGTTTCCCTCGAGTACTGTGGCATGAAACTTTGGGATTCACGGGACATTTCCCTGCACCAATCATTGGAATTGTAGAAATTTAGTTCAGTCAGTTATCAGGCACCAAGAACCCAACATAACTTTACCCACTCCCCATACCCTCTCCCTTACATTTGTCATTTTTCACTCCAGAACACTACTATCAACGTCGGTGTACTCATTTCATCCATGAAAATACCGTGTCAGGTAAGATCTCATTGAGGTATCACATACATGACAGACGCGATCAGTACTACTCGAATATATCATGGGGGAATCATAAACGTAGAGACATATGCCTAAGTGTGTCCCATTCTATGATTCAGTCAATGTGATACACAAGACTTGTTCCATTCTATGATTCAGTTAATGTGATACACAAGACTTGTTCCATTCTATGATTCAGTCAATGTGATACACAAGACTTGTTCCATTCTATGATTCAGTTAATGTGATACACAAGACTTGTTCCATTCTATGATTCAGTCAATGTGATACACAAGACTTGTTCCATCCTATGATTCAGTTAATGTGATACACAAGACTTGTTCCATTCTATGATTCAGTTAATGTGATACACAAGACTTGTTCCATTCTATGATTCAGTTAATGTGATACACTAGACTTGTTTCATTCTATGATTCAGTCAATGTGATACACTAGACTTGTTTCATTCTATGATTCAGTCAATGTGATACACAAGACAGAGAGTTCCAGTAGGATGGTTTGGTTGGAAAGAAGTTTACTAACAGGTTTCTAATCCAGGGATTCTCAACGGGGACATAGGCGGCTACCTGGGAGGGATTTTTAAATCTGATGCGAGGAATTTATTTATTTTTTAAAGTGAGGAATTTTTTCCAGAGGAAGAGAATTCTTAATGATGAAAATCATTCCTGGATAATGATTTAACATACTGAGGATGATTCAGGGGCAGTATGTGTCGAAAAGAGAGGTAACTGGACCTTAAAAGTAGAGAACTACTCAGACCAGACAGTGAGACTATGACGTAATGTTTAAAAATAAAAATAGTTGGAAATGTATAAGTTACGCGCCGATAAATACGCATCACCCCTCTTCCCCGCAACCCTCAATCCCCAGCCAAGTATCAAGCGATAGACACTTGAAGAATAGTGACGGATTATCTGTTTGACTCCCCAGTATTAAGTGTAGGGGGATGGCGAAGGCAGCAATTTAACAGGGGGAAAAAAAAACTACACAGCAAAACTTTGTTGACTTCAAAATGATTGAAGAATTAATCATTTTTTGGAGAAAAGAAAAGACTCAGCCGTGTTTGTTCTGTATAATACTATATAAGTAATAGTCAGGGAAAGTTGGTTAATGCCTTGTTTGTGTTTTCGAGATCTCTAACCTTACAACACTGTGCTCTGTTGTTTTAACGCTTGAAAGCCTTGTTTTACAACTAAAGAGGAATCTAAGCACATATCAGAAGATAAGACAGGATAGGTCTCCTGGGGGTAGGTGTGCCTACCAAGTTTAGAGCGGGAGGGGAGGGACCTGGGGATGAGATTAATCTGTCACTGCGGACGGAAGACAGCGGGAGTGGCCAGCAGGAACAACGTGGCAAGAAAAAAGCTGCTGAAGCCAGCAGACAACGCAAGTAACGTAAGAGAACAGTTTTGTAGGATTAGACCTCGAAAAAATCGTAGACAAAGCACTTTAGTGAGACGTGAGAGAAAGAAAAATTGCAAGAGAATTACCTGGGATTCGAACACGGACTCCGGTTTGACGAGCAGCTGTGTAGCCACGAGTGAACAGCGTACTATCGACTTAGCCAACTAGCACCTCCAATAAAAGGTGTTTTATTGACATAGTCTTTAGTAACTGTTCAGTAGACATGACACCCGGAAAGAAACGAGGTTGTGACACAGAAATTCCGTAGCTTAGATTCAGTCTCTCTAGCAGGTACCAACTTTTTAGACAAACATCCATACGGTCTCCTGCTATGTCTGGTGCAAACTTGAACAACAATTAAAAAAAACTAACGAATGCTTATTACATGAAGTTAGTTTCAGGTATAGTTTTAAGGAACAATTTTTTTATAAATAGGAAACTACGAGGCTTTGGTACGGTAAAGTAAGAGAACACAGTTTTGTAGGATTAGACTTCGAAAAAATCGTAGACAAAGCGAGAGAAAGTAAAATCACAAGAGAATTACCTGGGAATCGAATACGGACTCAGGTAGGACGAGCCGTCTAGCCACGAGAAAACAGCGTGCTATCGACTTAGCCAACTAGCACCCCCAATAAAAGGTGTCTTATTGACATAGTCTAAGCTACGGAATTTCTGTGTCACGACTTCGTTTCTTTCCGGGTGTCAAGATCCCTCATCGCATGTCTACTGAACAGTTACTAAAGACTATGTCAATAAAACACCTTTTATTGGGGGTGCTAGTTGGGTAAGTCATTAGTACGCTGTTCTCTCGTGGCTACACGGCTGCTCGTCAAACCGGAGTCCGTGTTCGAATCCCAGGTAATTCTCTTGTGATTTTTCTTTCTCTCACGTCTCACTAGAGTGCTTCGTCTACGATTTTTTTTCGAGGTCTAATCCTACAAAATTGTGTTCTCTTACTTTACCGTACCAAAGCCTCGTAGTTTCCTATTTATAAAGAAAAATAAAGCATGCAACACAATACACAGGCTGGCTGTAGAGAATGAGAAGTGGATAGAGAGTAGAGAATGAGAAGTGGATAGAGAGTATGTCGGGGATGTGATGAATGCCCAAGACGCAGACTGGTGACTGATAATTTATATAACCATCCAAAAAACATGGATGGGTTGACGGATTCGGACGCGCATATAATAATAACAACAACAATCTACCGAAAACCAAAAGACCGATACAAATTCACAAATTAACGGATTCATTAACGTAAAATTTTTTGGCAGACTTTTAAACTGTATATAAAAAAGGAGCATGCGACGTTACATCAGAGTTTTTTTTTCCCCTCTACCGAGCTGGTTTTCTCGACCGGTATTCGTGACTCACTGTGATTTTTATCCGGTTCGATACGGCATATTCGAAGCTGGCGAGCAGTTCTGCGTGTTATCAGCACGGAGCTTAAACTCTCTTCGTAAATTTTGGCTTGACGCGTCCACCGGATGTAAATCTTGTGTAAATTCGCTGACTTTGTAACGAGGAAACTTGTATGGTAAATCGGGAGATTTGGCTGGGTGGTGGTGGTGGTCGTGGTGGTGGTCGTGGTGGTGGTGGTGGTGGTCGTGGTGGTGGTGGTGGTGGTCGTGGTGGTGGTGGTGGTCATGGTGGTGGTGGTGGTAGTGGTGGTCATGCTGGTGGTGGTGGTAGTGGTGATGGTGGTGGTAGTGGTGGTCACGGTGGTGGTGGTAGTGGTGATGGTGGTGTTAGTGGTGGTCATGGTGGTGGTGGTCGTGGTGATGGTGGTGTTAGTGGTGGTCATGGTGGTGGTGGTGGTCGTGGTGATGGTGGTGGTAGTGGTGGTCATGGTGGTGGTGGTGGTAGTGGTGGTCATGGTGGTCGCGGTTGTCGTGGTGGTGGTTGTCGTGGTGGTCGTGGTCGTGGTGGTCGTGGTGGTGATAGTGGTGATAGTGGTGGTGGTGGTGGTCGTGGTGGTAGTGGTCGTGATGGCCGTGGTCTTGGTGCTGGTCGTGGTGGTGGTGGTAGTGGTCATGGTGGTGGTGGTGGTCATGGTGGTGGTGGTGGTGGTGGTCATGGTGGTGGCCAAAAAAGAGAAACTCATCCAGAAAGTTAACATAAAAACTAAATATATGACACTGGCTGGAAGTATTAATAACCGTAGCCAGCTGTTATTACATTTTTTTATGTGTGCTCCTTGAGGCAATAACGGACCAGCGTGGATTACAGGAGGTTAGCAATCTCTGGGTCACTAGCCTAGATAAACTGTGGCACTGCCGAACCATAGTAAACCAACCCTCTCTCTCCCCATCTCTCTCTCCTCCCACTCTCTCCCTCTCTCTCCCCTTCTCTCCCTCTCTCTCCCTCTCTCTCTCCCTCTCTCTTCATCTCTCTCTATCTCTCTCCCTCTCCCTCTCTTTCCCCTTCTCTCTCTCTCTCTCTCTCCCTCTCTTCCCCTTCTCTCCCCTTCTCTCCCTCTCTCTTCCTCTTTCTCTATCTATCTCTCTCCCTCTCTCTCCCCTTCTCTCCCTCTCCCTCTCTCTCTCCCCTTCTCTCCCTCTCTCCTTCTCTCCCTCTCTCTACCTCTCCTTCTCTCCCTCTCTCTACCTCTCCCTCTCTCTCTCTACCTCTCCCTCTCTCTCTCCCTCTCCCTCTCTCTTTCTCTCTCAACTGCAGCAGCAGCACTATTTTCGTGTTACATGGACTAAAATCGCTGAAAAGTGAAATGTCGTGTTTGTTTCTTACAAGCAGGGACGCTTCTACCGATAGAGCAATACGTGCATTTGAAGTCACTTCTTTTTGATGATTTTTTTTAAAAGGGGGGAGGGAATGAAATGAACTGGAGAAAGACAATACTATAAAAATAACTTATTTAAAAATACACTTTCATTTATAATTGACCAGGCTTGTTAGTAGATGGTCCCAACATTACCTTGCGAAGAAGGTTCAGAATAAGTTGCTTTGTTACAGACTACTCCAGGTGTGCATTTTATTGAAGAATTAACATTATTTGCAAGATTTGTTAATACAGATTTCAAGTGATATTAACATTCACGAGTATTTTCTTGATTTTATTCCTGTAGATTCTACTACAGGTTCGGTGTTTAACTGAAAGTATTCTCAGAAAATAGCCAGACATGGTATGACAGTAGATGAAATATGAAAGGAAAGCATTCAGGAGCTCAACAACGCATTAGAGACTTGAACCCGTTGCTCTCTCCCAACTTAAGTTTATCAATCATGCCGCTGTCTCATCTTCTGACACAGCATGGATATTAAATTAGGAGTATAAGATTTAAAAGAAAAGAAAATTAGAAGTATAAGATTTAAAAGAAAATAAAATTAGAAGTATAAGATTTAAAAAGTTAAGTAAAAAAAGAGACTTCGCCTAAGAAGAGAAAAAAATAATGTTAAATGTTACAATTGTTTCTATACAGTAAATTAATAGCTGTTAAATCCTTAATCCAACACATTATTCTGCTTACCATAAAAGATGTGAATACCATTTTATTAGAAGCACTGTTTTGTTGTTTTTTTTTGTTTTGTTTGTTTTTGTCTCCTATTCCTAGATCAAGAAACCCATGGCTTGGACTTTACCAAATCCAAGCAGCATAAAAATTGGGAAAGTTGGCTTTTAAAAACATAAACTGTTACATCCGTCCAACAGTTGCTGTAAAATTATACTGTAGCACACTTAACGGTCTTGTCGACACTGCCCTTTTCTAGCACCAGCGCACATATATTATAACTAGGCTTACCAGATGTCCTGCTTTGACCGGGACTGTCTCGGTTTGATGATGTGGTCCCTGCGTCCCCGCCAGTTTGTCATTTTGTCCCGGTTATTTGGTAACATTTTTAAAGTGCCGAATATACAAGAAGTAAAGAAATAGTGCAGCCTCTGGTAAAATGACGACCTGGCAACTAAAATATCCCCTCTCTTACACTCACTGTTGCCAATCTAAATATTTTGTATCTAGATCCAAGTACTTTTAAAGCTGTCTAGATGTTTTCCCTCAAAATTTAGAGCATGTGGCCTAATGAATTTAGATGTTTTATTTTTTCATTCAGATATTTTTTCACAGAATTTATAATAGCATGTAGCCTATAATATCCAGATATTTTTATTTCATTTTTTAGATATTTTATTTCAATTAGAGTTGGCTACACTGGAACTTACACTGGCCACGTCATTGTTGCGCATGTCCTATCTTAGTTGAGTTCAAATTGCGAGTCGGCATTTGCCATCACTATCTACTGTACATTAAATAAATTTAATCTTTAAAACGCCAAAAAAGAAACTGCGTGTTTACTGATGAATTAAAAAAGGATTATCCATTTTTGAAAAAGCTTTGTGACCGTATTGACAAAGTGAAATGTGAACTGTGCTCTTCAGACTTTTCAGTAGCTCGTGGTGGGCGTTCGGGCATTAAAAGTCACTTGAAATGTGGGAAACAAAAGGTAAGCCTAGTAGCAGCGACTGGAACTTCCTCAAATTTATTCTCATATTTTAAAGGCACCGATTTAAGTGACAAAGAATTTTTAATACCAGCTAAAGAAGCAACTTTTACAGCTCATGTTGCCATTCACAATCTCAACTTTAAGTCAGCCGATTGTTCATCTTAGATGATTGATTTCGAAGCTCTTTGACACAAATTTAGACTAGCCAGAACAAAATGAATGTAGGAGAAGAGCTGGAGAGACAAAAAAAAAACCTTGTCAAAAAGATAAGAGAGAGACAGTGTACTTTCATAGGACATGCAATGAGAAGAGGGGGCATTGAAAATATTATAACAACAGGAAAAATAGAAGGAAGAAGATCAAGAGGAAGACCAAGAGAAATGATACTGGACAGTCTGACGGGATGGTGTGAGAGGAGATCACCAACTGAGCTGATGGCCTGCATGAAGGATCGCGTACTCTGGAGAAGCATAATAGCCAACGCCAGTCGGCACGGCACATGATGATGATGATGAGAACAAAATGTGGAGCTGTCTTTGTTAGTGTGATTGAGCCACTGCTGTTTCAGCAGCTTTGCGAAGATTTAAATAAAACAAATTTTCTGACGGTATCAGTAGATTCTTCCAAAAGGAGCGACATTAAAACTGTGCCAATTGCTGTGCGGTATTTTGTATTAGATTGTGGCGTAAAAGTTAAACTTTTAGACTTTAAATTAGTTCCCGGTGAAACTGCAGAAATACTGACAAATCATTTAATGTCAGTTATAAAAATTCATAATATAGCAACAAAAAAAAAAAAAGGATTTTGTTGAGATAATTCCAATGCTAATTTTGGGGGTGTTAAACGTAGAGGAGAAAACAATATTTACAGCAGATTGAAGAAGGAACTAAGAAGAAATATTGTTGGCATTGATTGCGGTGCTCACATTGTACACAACTGCCTTCAAACTGCAGTTGATGTTCTACCTAATGAAATAGAAGTTTTAGTGGTCAACAATTTATAAATATTTCCACATTTATAAGGTTCGAATTACTCAGTTAAAAGAGTTCTGTGAATATATAGATGTAGAGTATAAAAAGCTTCTTCAACATGGCAACACCTGTTTTCTTTCGCTACTTCCAGCTATTGACAGAATACTATGAAAGACTGAAATCTTATTTTATTTCACAAGAACACTGTCCTGTAAACTTAGCTGGCTGCTAAGTCCACATATTGGGGACAATTTAAGGAAGGGATAGGGCCAAAACTCATCTGAAACCCACAGATCAACGGCCAATGTACTACCGTCCTGGGGTGGCCATTCCTAAAACCAACTCTACAACCCAGGATTCCCTTCCCAGGATACTGTATGCCAGTCATGCATCAAATCACATACATGTACATCCATGCTTCACAAGAACATGAAATACATATTTCCAAGTCAAATATCAAATTACATCCATTTTATTTACTCTCTACATACATCACGTGGAGCCACCACAGACATGACATACACAGGACATCCACATATATCATCATGATAGCAAGCATGACATAAATATATGTATCATCAATGTAACATATTACAGCAAGACATATATTATCAATGTAACATAATAGCTCTCTAGACATAAAACTAAATCTAATATGTGCCTGATGCTGGCCTGGGCCCCCTTGGCCCCTCTCCCTATAAGCTAAGTCACACACATTTATCCATTGGTGCCATCGCACGCTCACGAACCACGACGTCCAGAAGAGCCTGTAGCTTCCCTTCACTTTTAGCAATCAAGACTGTCGTCTGCACATCTTAAGTTGTTAAGGTTGTACCTGCCAACTAATATTCCTGGTCTCTTGTCTTGTCTTGTCCTTCCTCATTTACTGTTAAGTGTAGAGGTGAAGTGTAGTTGTCTCCCAATGGCTCGCCTGTTGACTTCGTACACAGAGATGTTTAGGGACTCTGCTATACCATCGGTCCATCGTTTGCATGGGCGGCCCCTTCCTCTGCCTTTGTGTGGTCTGTAAAACATTGCTCTCTGTGGTACACGTTCTGTTGGTAGCCGTGATACATGACCGAACCATTTTATTTGTTGTTTTTGAATATAGTTCAGAACGGGTTCAACTCCTACTTTATTTCTAATGACATCGTTTTATCGTGTTATGTGGTGTTAAACTGGTGTTTATTAACGTTCCTGACATGGATTAGACGTGGTTCATGTGGCCCTTGCGCGCCGAAGTGGTGAACTTTATTATGTGTGTTATGTTTCCACTAAAGGGGAGGACATGGCGATAAAACCAGTGTGTAGCGGTCAGTGAGTTTACATCGCCAACACACAGCGACAAAGGGAAGTCGGGCAATGTGGTCAGCTACCCTTGCGACAGATCTAGCAAATCGGCGAGGTGTACAGTGCTCATAGATATAATATGAAGTGCAATGTTCCTGGTATGTCCTCTATATTTCTCATTATGTTTTCGCTGTACAAGGAGAAGATGTCAGGAGATAAAACACATCCTTGTCCTACTCTCAATTTTATGTCTTGGAATGCTCCTATTTGGTTCTCAACCCTCATTGCTGCTGACTGCTGCCAATATATGTTTTCGATAAGTTTCAGATCTTTCCCATCTATGTTGATGTCTTCCAGCATTCTTATAATTTCTATGTGTCTCACTTTATCAAATGCTTTACAGTAGTCTATGAAGCATAAGTATAGGTCCATCTTTACTTCTACTGATCTCTCCATCAGTGTTCTTATTATATATATAATATATATATATATATATATATATATATATATATATATATATATATATATATGGCGTTGCTTGTACCTTTTCCTTCGTCGAAGCCGCACTGTTCTTCAGTGATTTCTGGTTTTATTTTGCTCCTGACTCTTCTCATAACAATGCGAAGTAGGATTTTGGTAACATGGCTCATAAGACTAATGGTTCGATGGTCTTCACATTCAGCTGCACCTTGTTTCTTTGGCAGGTCTCAGCCTGAACAAAAAGAAGACTGAAGTGATGGTCATCTCAAAGAAAAGAAAACCACCAAAATGTAGCATTACCATCGATGGTACAAATCTGAAATAAGCTGATAGATTCAGGTACTCAGGGACGATTATAACAACTGATGGGAAATGTCACAATGAAATAAAAGGAAGACGTGCTCAGGCCACGTCAGCATTCCAGATAATGAGACACATCTTGTACAACAGATCCATATGAATGGAAACGTGATTCCGATTACCTAAATGTTACACTGAGCCAGTTTTGTTTTATGGGTGTGAAGTATGGTCTATGAATAAGAGAGTACAACGAGAAATGGAGGCCATGGAGATAAGGTTTATAAGAAGGATGTTGAAGGTACCATTGACAGACAAGAAAACCAATGAAGAAGTCTTAAGAGAGGCTGGAGTTAAAAAAGCAAATTATAGCAAAGATCAGAGGCAGACAAGCGAGATTTATAGGACATTTCATGAGAAGAGGAAAATTGGAACACACTGTGGCAACTGGAAAAACGGAAGGAATAAGACACAGAGAGAAGTTACTGGATGGGCTGTCAGTGCGGCTAGGAAGAAAGTCACCGGCAGATCACATAATCAAGTCTAAAGACAAGGAACTGTGGAGAGAAATGATCGCCTACGCCACGCGGCATGGCACTTGAATTGAATTGACATCGCATTAATTCTAGCCTTGCCTACTGCTGATCTATGAGACACTCATCTTCTTGGACCGCGATGTGCTACTGCGCTTGCAATTACAGCACTGTTGCCACGTCTCCTCCACATATATATCCTGATCTCCCAATGTGCTAATGCACTGGAATAATACTACACAATTCTGGTGTGCTAATGTACTGAAATAACCATTCCATCTCCCCGCTTCACAATTTCCATTTGCTAATCGCCTCATTGAGTGCAGATGCTGCAGTCGGGTTATATATCTCCATGATGCCATCTCGACATATACATATCTACCAGCCATGCGGACGTGGGCTTTGATGGACTAGATATGTGCCCATCCAACTTGTGACTGTCAACCATGAATCTGATAGAATTTCCTCATACTATGTGAAAGAATTAATCCACCTCACATATAAATTCACCACAGAATATTAATCAAACAGTGTGAGTTGGCAGGCGCTGAGTATTTCACGATACATAAGGTAAACGAACTCAGCCTGCCATAAAACTCTAAACGTTCGCTGTCTGCGTACCAACAACCTTCCTAAATATAGAACTCAAAGTTACTGCACGAGCGATGACGCCACGCCACGCGCTTGCGCTATTCTTAGCCTAGCGTCCACGTTTTTTTAAAATAAAGATTGTGGTGAAATATATCTGTGGTCTGTGCAAGGGCAGATCAAATTGTTTAGCAAAGCTATCTTGATTATGGAAAATACAGAAGCGAGTGCACCTGATATTGCCAGTGAACTTGGAAAATTAAAAACAAACCTTGAGGAAAGGGGGGATAATAAATTTATGCCTCAAGAAGCAAAAAAAAAAAAAACGTTTTAGAATACTAGAACATAATGGAAGTATTAATATCAGTACAATCCTACACGAGTTTACAGCATTTTATGACAGATGTCTTTCCTACATTGAGCTATGGGAAAACAGTTTTAATGGAGCAGAATCTTTTACTTGGATAAACAACAATTCATTAACATGGTCTGAAATTGAAGCTTCAAGTGAAAAAAATTAATGAAACTGTTGCAAATAATGCAATAAACATGGATCAACTGTTTGATGAAGTAGTGATTGCAAAAGCTTTTTGGTCAGCAAACTATGAAATTTGGAAAAATACAAGTTGTGAGGAAAAATGGATACAACTTTTTAATCATTTCAAAGAACATTTCATTGCCCAATCTTGTTCGAATTATAGAATACATTTTCAGCATGCCAGGCACATCTGCACCAGTGGAAAGAGTATTCTCAATAATGAATATCATATGATCTGAAGAAAGAGTATTCTCAATAATGAATATCATATGGTCTGAAGAAAGAGTATTCTCAATAATGAATATCGTATGGTCTGAAGAAAGAGCTAGAACGGCTGAATCAACCGCCAAAGCTTTACTACGCAGCAAAATTAACAGTGAACTAAATTGCGATGAATTTTTCGATGCCATTAAAAATAACAAATAATTTTTTTACAGAAAGTTCACACTAGTGATAAATATTAATAACTTCTTAATAATAGTGTATGTTCAGTTGAGTTATTAAAAGTTGCTTTAACTCATTGTTGTTTTTTTAACAACTTCTTTATTTAGCCTTTTCAGTCATAGGCACTTATCTTAGTAGGCTTTATTTTCCTGTGTGAGTATTTTCTCAAAACTGTCCCGGTTTGAGAAAAAAAAAATCTTATGATAAGCGTCCCGGTTGGAGAAACAAATATTATGGTAAGCCTAATTATAACCACAAGTTTAATTTAGCTTCAAAGAACAGCAACTCATTGTCTTGTGAAGTACTCTGACATATTTTTGTCTCACACAATTTTCCTTTTTTTTTTTTCTACGAAAGCATTGCGCTTCCTGGTAACTGTGAAATAACTGCGGGATTTGTGAACTGTAAACACACTGGGGAGCACAAACATGTGACAAAAATGTTTTCATTGTATGAATGATAAGAACGTGGTGACGTGATTGTGTGTGGATCGGTAACTAATGTCTTGAATGACACATGAAAGACCAAACGTTTCCACCATGCAGTGAATGTACAACTGTCTCTGCAAATACATACACACAGACCCTAACTGCTGATCTAAATCTTTGCAGTCAGCGCCATTGGGTCACGAAACAGACATCCAGTCCGGTGAGGTTGTGATAGCTTAAGAGACTTATGTGGTGTTTTAATTCTCGGCGTGGACTCATGAAGACTTCTTGTTCGGCTTCAGCACTACTGGGAACATGCCGATCTTCTGAAGTAATGCAGCAACCTGCATCCGGAGTCACCTCTGGTATGTTGGTCTTGGTGATGCTGAGACGATATGTTGATCATGATGATCTACGTCTGTGTTGTTATGCCGGCACGGCAGCTTATAACTGAACCTGATCAACCAGTAACACAGATATATGACAAAAGAATGTGGGAAATACGAGAAAGAGACACGAGGGTTCTTCCGTTACACCATGAACTGCAAGGGGAGAAAGATTTTTTTTCTTCCATCACATCATGAACTGCAGGGGGAGAAAGATTTTTTTTTCTTCCATCACGTCATGAACTGCAAGGGGATAAAGACTTTTTTTCTTCCATCACATCATGAACTGCAAGGGGAGAAAGACCTTTTTTCTTCCATCACATCATGAACTGCAAGGGGAACAAACTTTTTTCTTCCATCACATCATCATGAACTGCAAGGGGAGAAAGACTTCATCATCAGCAATCTCTCATTTTTCAACCGATCGGAAGTTGATAATATACCATCCTTAGCACGCACGCACGCACGCAAACACGCACGCACGTACGTACGTAGAGAGAGAGAGAGAGATTAGATATGCTGATGACACAGTGTTATTTTCCACAGCAGAAAAAGGAATGGAACAACTAATTATGTCAGTCCGTAAGAACAGCGAAGAGCAAAATCTTTATCTTAATGCGAAGAAAACTAAATTGATGACAAATGACAAAACAAATAAGGCAGCTGAAATATGCATCAATGAGGAAAAACTGGAAGAAGTGGAGAGTTTTGAATATATTGGATCACTACTAACTAATAATGGAGATACAACGAGGGAAATTAAAAGGAGGACATCTATCGCTATACAGAAAAAAGAGCAAATATATCCGTTCTACAAGAACTTAATATTGAAGAGGGCTGGCTAATAAGAGGATTAAAGGGAGAAAACATAAATATTTTGGACACTTTAAACGTCATGATAATCTAGACAAGACTGTCTTGAAAAGGTACATAATGGGAAAAAAGAAAGAGAGGAAGACCAAGGCGAAGATGGCTGCAAGACATCATTGATGATCTGCAAATGGATGCATCAGCAGCAGGCCATAATGCTTACAACCGAGAGGCCTACAGGAGTGCTGTTAGGGAGGCAAAGTTCCTCAAGGGACATGCAAATGAATGAATAGATGAGATTATGACTAATAATGGAGATACAACTAGGGATACTGGGAGGACATCCATCGCTCTTCAAAAAGTAAAACAACTAAAGAAGCTGTGGAGAGGAACAGACAGAAAAACAAAAATAAGATTTTTAAGGGCATGCATCTTTCCCATCCGAAGATATGCCTGTGAGACCTGGACACTTAACAAAACAGCTGAGAAACACATAAATGCCTTTGAATGTAAATATTACAGAAGAGTCCTTCAAATGTGTGCATGAGAAAAAATATATCCATACTACAAGAACTTAATATTGAAGATGGCTAGCTAGTAAAGAAGATTAAACAGACAAAACTTAAATATTTTGGACACATTAAACGTCATGATAATCTAGAGAAGACCATCTTGGAAGGGTACATAATGGGAAAAAAAGAGGAAGACCAAGGGGAAGATGAAGACATCGTTGATAATCTGCAAATGGATGCATCAGCAGCAGGGCATCTTGCTTACAACCGAGAGAGGCCTACAGGAGTGCTGTTAGGGAGGCAAAGTTCAGCAATGGACATGCAAATGACCGACTGACTGACTTACTTCATTAACTCTTTTACTCCTGAATTAGTTTCTATGCTCTGCCAAAATACATTTTGAGTATATGTTTTAGTAGGAAGTTACTCTACAATTTAAATATATGGGTTGGGTTATAAATGTGATATTTTTCATTTTATTTCAATTTTACTAAAATATGACTCCAAACATTGATTCACACGAGTGCCCAAGGTCTACCACCCCTGCCAGTGCTCGTTTGGAGTAAAAGAGTTGATGAACATGTCTTTCCGTCTGGAGAGATCCGGCAGCTTAGTTCTCTCATGCTACGTCTGTGGAAGTCAGTTGTTTTTATATTTCGTTTTGCGCATTTTTAAAAAAAATAGTAGTTGTTGCTGTTCATCTGTTTCTTTTAACGTGTGCCGGATGTCTGAAAATATCACTTATCCCTAATCATTTCAATGTGGTCTCAACCACAGAGGCAAATTTGATTTTTTTGGCAACAGCCATCAAACAATGTCACACTGGTGAAAAAAAGCCGTCTAGCTTGAGAACCGCTACATACAGGAATATGGGACGCTGAAACCAAAAGATTTGAACTCATTATTCAGTTACACCTAACATTCCCCTCTTTCACAATCATAATCCCTCTGCATAGTTCAGAACCTCCTCCCAGCATCAGATCACAACTCCTCTACCCCAACAATAATCACCTATTCCACCCTCTCCTGGCTAGATTACCGTTGTATCACTCTCTCCCCTTTCCACTGTCCTCCCCTCCTCTTCCTTATTTATGACCCACCTATCACACATCACAAGTTTAAACTGTGTGTTTTGTATGATTAATGTTCACACCGAAACGTCACAGCTGTGTGCTCGTTAAGTAATAAAGCTGCTCCTACTTTTTGTTCCCTAGTTTATACATTTTGTTATCACAGCTTTACTGCGGTGGCTTCGTGTATAGTTATATACTTAGTTTTATATACTTATATACTAATTACCGTGTCTGTAAATATGTCTTGTTATGATTCCTTGGACCTGCTAGCTGAATGTTGTTTGGAACCGACATTTTAAGGAGGCGATGAAACATAAGGATCTTATCGATTCCTCTCCGTGGACGCGACCTAGATCAACATTTTCAACACTTAGCGTTTTGTCATCTTCTTCCGAGCTTTACTCCTAGTTTATTTTCAAAGATGCCGCAGTCACGTTTAGGAGAAGCTTAAACCACAGTTAACAGTACTCTTGCCTGTACTTCTTCAGTTCCTTACAGAGCAGGGGAGGGGGTATATACTGACTTCTTCGTCCAAAACTGTTCGGAACTGGTCATGTCGGCTAATATCAGGCTCTTCTCTTACTTTCCATGGTATACTTCAGTTCTTTCTCTTACTTTACATGGTATAGTTCAGTTCTTTCTCTTACTTTCAGTTCTTTCTCTTACTTTCCATGGTATACTCCAGTTCTTTCTCTTACTTTCAGTTTTCTCTCTTACTTTCCATGGTATACTTCACTTATTTCTCTTACTTTCAGTTCTTTCTCTTACTTTCCATGGTATACTTTCAGTTCTTTCTCTTTTGTTTTAAATCAAATACATTGTATTTCAGTATAACACGATTATGGTTTTTTCCCCTCTTGTGCATCCAAAAACTCTTCCCGTGCGGGAGTAAAAACGCGGGTCTTGGTCTGTAAGGGGGTCTAGTTGTAAAATGGAATGGAAAACAGTAGTTCCATGTACTTCCGTATACTTATGTTTCAAAGTATAGCTAAATGAATGAAAATTTCATAAATGCAGAGTTTTTAGGAAAAAAGAAGTAATGTGATGTTTTTAGACACTGATTGTGGCCAGCTCACCATCGGCTAGGTCTAGATCCGCGCTACTTACCCCTACTTACCATCTGAGATGTGTAAATCTACTTGTCGATCTCGTATTGTGACTCCGTATTGCATTCTCGCTGAATGAATGTCTGAACTAACCTCCTAACTACTTCTCCAGTCGTCTAAATATGTCTAGATCTACTTAGAAAACATTCAAGAGCAGCGGGGTGGCCATAGGCTATGTCCATACCCCTATCTACATCGTCAAAAATTGAAAAATTTCCATGCTTCGCGTCTTTTTTCTCGCTCGGCATCGCTCGTAACTAGGCATGCATTCGCCATTTTGAAAGTGTCACCGGAATCGCGGACGAAATATGTACAATCTAAATGTTACACCGCTTATTTTATTGAAACAAACAATTGTCGAATTTTCGACCATACGGTTGCTTGGGACCACCGGAAATGTCGAAAATTTGACCATACGCACGGAAAGAGAGCGTGCCACAGCTCTTCCCATGTTTTCCTGGTAACTTCAGGATTATTCTATTCCACATTTTTAGGTTTGCTATCCTCTGTTCATCCTGGATAAGGTTATTTTTTTAAAATATTGCATTTCAAAGCCCTTTTATTCTCTGTTAAATTTCGCGTCACATAAAACAGTATCTTAAGCCCAAAGTGCCGGGTGGGAAATCCCTGACTAAATCCATTCTGGGCCGAAGTCAGGAAGTGAAATGCCAACGAGGTATGTTTATTTCGCTCTGCGGTAACTTCCTGTAGCTTGCCTTTATTTTCGGCAAGTAACAAGTGTGTGGCAGCAGGTATTTTATGTGACACTGTTATCGAAATGAGCGAGGACAAATGGACAAAAGAGTTTATAAACTGTTAACATTATCAAAACTTAATCGGCCGTGTAGTGTTTTTAAAACGATAGTTTGAAAAGGGAGGGGACGGGTTAGGTGAAGCTGAGTATATATGAATATTTGTGTCTGTGAGAGACAAAGGGAGACAGAGAGACAGCAAGGGAGACAGAGATAGACAGAGGGTGACAGAAAGGTAGAGAGAGAGAGATAGAGAGAAGAGAGAGAGAGTTCTATTTGACATGAATAATGTTTACTAATTGACTAGTGTATGAATTTTATTTTCATTAATAGAAGAGCACAATGACTGCAGGAAAACAGCGCTACTGCATGCTTGAATTAAGTTGTACTAAAAGGTAACACTAATGTTTCCATGCCTAATGGACAAATATATCCATACTACAAGAACTTAATATTGAAGAAGGCTGGCTAGTAAAGAGGATTAAACAGAGTAAACTGAAATATTTTGGACACATTAAACGTCATGATAATCTAGAGAAAACTGTCTTGGAAGAGTACATGATGGGAATAAAAAGAGAGAGAGAGAGAAAGACCAAGGCGAAGATGGTTGCAAGACATCGTTGATGATCTGCAAATAGATGCATCAGCAGCAGGCCATCTTGCTCACAACCGAGAGGCCTACAGGAGTGCTGTTAGGGAGGCAAAGTCCCACAATGGACATGCAAATGAAAGAATGCCTAATAGGCTTAACAGGCATATTGGAAATACGGTGTTAGGCCCGTATTTTCCATGATCTTCGGCATATGAAAGTGTGATATGGTCGGTATCACGCCTGGCCACTTTACATCCCCAGATTTCTCTGGTACCAATTTTTAGAGGCTGGGTGAACCCCGGGGTCTTTTTGGTGTGTGCTAGAAAAATAAAATCCCACTTAAGTTGTTTTAACTCCTCCCCCCACCCAGAACTGTATACTCTTTTTTTTTAATAGATGTATGTATTTGGATTTTGTGCCCGTCTTTCTTACAAGGAGACCAAAAGAGGGAAAAAAGCTAAGTCTGATTTTTTTTTCACCTATTTTTCGTATTTTTATCTGTTGTGTTGGGTTTTTTTATGTGATCCTTGAAAAAAGGCTTGTGCCGAAATACTGGATTGTTGTATGTTCTTCATTTATATGTGCTCATCTTACGTTCTGTCATTCTTGTTTCTGCCCACTTTCCTCACTCTTTCTGTCTTTTTGTTGTTGTTGTTGTAAAAATGAACCATACACCTCTATCTACCTTCATCTGCATTTGTATGCAGTGACGGATTAGCTATATATATACACACATCCGAACCTTAGTTCCCCAGGGCACATGGGGCTTCCGCAAGGGTTTTCCACAAATGCCTGTCCTTTGCCTTTTTTCCGCTCTTGCCCAGGTGAGCCCACTATTGCTCAACATCCTTTCTGTTGTTCTCCTCCATGTCTCTTTTGGCCTACCCTTCTTTTCCCATGTGGTGTCCATCTTAGTGCTATTTTTGATAATGAGTTGTCAGTCATTCGGGAGCATATGTCACAATCATCGCCAGTGTCTTTCTTCAATAATTGCTGTTAGTGGCTTCACTTGCATTTCTGCCAACAAGATGCTATTTCTTATGGTGTTTGGCCAAAATATTTTTCTAATTCTTCCTAAACATTTAGTCTGGAAAGAATTCAGCTTTTTTTTTCTTTTTATATGGTTTTGATGATTTTCCAGCATTCACTTCCATAGAGTAGTACACTTAGAATTCATTCATTCATTCATTCATTTGCATGTCTTCTCTAGATTATCATGACGTTTAATGTGTCCAAAATATTTAAGTTTTCTTTGTTTAATCCTCTTTATTAGCCAGCCTTCTTCAATATTAAGTTTTTGTAGCATGGATATGTTTGTTCTTTTTTGTGTTCATGATATTTGAAGAACTCTTCTGTAGCATTTACATTCCAAGGCATTTATGTGTTTCTCAGCTGTTTCATTAAGTGTCCAGGTCTCACAGGCATATGTTGCGATGGGAAAGATGCATGCCCGTAAAAATCTTATTTTTTTTCCTCTCCACAGATTATTTAGTTGTTTTACTTTCTGAAGAGAGATAGATGTCCTCCTTTTAATTTCACTCATTGTATCTCTATTATTAGTTAGTAGTGATCCAAGATATTCAAAACTCTCCACTTATTCCATAATACATATTTCAGCTGCCTTGTTTGTTTTGTCAGTTGTCATCAAGTTAGTTTTCTTTGCATTAAGATAGAGGTTCTGCTCTTCGCTGTTCTTACGGACTGACATAATTAGTTTTTCCAATTCCTTTTTGTGTTGTTGACAGTAATACTGTGTCATCAGCATATCTAATCTCTGATATTTGATAACCTCCAATTGTTATGACATCGTAATATTCTTTGTCTACATCTTCTCTAACATTCCTCATTATATTTTCAGTATACAAGTTAAATAAGTAAGGCGACAATATGCACCCCTGACAGACCCCTTGTTTTATGTCAAACCAAGTTGTTATTTCGCCATTTATTCTTACTGCTGCTTGTTGGTCTAGATACAGCAGTGATGTTAATTTATCAAATGTGTTGGAAATCCCATTTTTTCCATTATTTCCCAAAGTTTCTGGTGTTGTACACAATCAAATGCCTTTGAGTAGTATAAAAGGATAAATATAGATTCACATTAAACTCTCTGCATTTCTCTATTATTAATCTTATATTGAATATATGATCTCTTGATCCTCTTCCTTGCCTGAAATCAGCTTAGACCATATTGAAATAACAGAATTTTACTGAAACGACTAAAAACTTAGAATATTACTCTTAAATATCCTGATTTTCGTCTTCATGTTTAGTTTTTTTTATTTCCATATAGTCTGCAGCACCGCAAAAGCCTGGTTTACGTTAGTAAGTCTGCTGTTGATATCCTCTGTGCTGTCTCCATTTTCTACTACTCTACTGCCAAGATGTACAAATCCGTTGACCTCCTCCACTAACTTGCTATCTACTCTGAGTATACTTCTGTTGTTCACATTGTGTGTTTCATTAACTTTGTATTTCCTGTGTTTATATTTAATCCTATGGTGTTAGCATTCTGAGTTAGCTTGTTTAGTTTATCTTGCATATCTTTGTGGCTGCTTGATAGTAGACAAATGTCGCCGGCAAAGTCAAGGTCTTCCAGCACTGTATATTATCTACATACTAATTATTCGTGTGTTGGAAAAGAAGGAGACCAGGCATCATAGACAAATCATTTATAACTATTATTGACATAGCTATTATTGCTACACAAGCTGTAGATGAAGCATTTCTCCAAGTCTGACCATACAAAACTGTGCTTTGTCATCTTATTGTGGAAAAAAAGCCTCGTTGTTCCTTATTTAAAAAAAAGTATTGTTACAATAACACGCTATATTATACAGAACAAATAAACAAACGAACAGTGACGTATCAGATAATATATGTTTGTGTAATACCGTTATATAGTAATAGTAGAGGTTCACGAATAGAAGGAAATCAGACCACATATCGGGAAGTGAACTGTATAGATAGTAGGAAGCGGAGCTCACTAAGTTCAGCCTTGAGTTCTGGGTGATGTTAATCGATCAGTGTGAGTGAATGAGAGAGAGAGAGAGAGAGAGAGAGAGACTGCCTAATAATTAGCTATGTTCTCTTCCTTAGCTTTATTTCAGATCTCCATTTGCCACTATTGATAGCGAGTACTACTAGAAAACTGAACTTAGAAGGCCGAACATTGCTGTCCGGTATTTTTAGATGTCTTAAAATGCTTCGTGATGATTATGATGCTGAAAATATAGCGTATCTTGCTGAAAATGCATAGTACCAGAGACAGAGAAAGGGAGAGAGACGGGGTAGATATGAGTGAGAGAGATATTGAATTTTATTTGCAAAGGGGATGAACTGGACGCGCATACCTGTCTGACACTCTTCCCCTTGTTTCTCATCTTCTCAATCATTCAGTCTAAGAGAGAGAGAGAGAGAGAGAGAGGGAAAGAGAGCTTTCTTATATCCTAACTCGTCATCAAAGCAACAGGTTTGTTAACTCTTGACAGGTTTAATACAAAACGAGTGACATCCCTTGTCAAAATGACTGCTCGTGACTGTCATCACACTTGAAGATCATTAATCGTTAGTTCTCATCGCTTGAATTATATACATTGTTCTGCTGGTTTGATATAATATGGCACTTAATGCATCCAGCTCGATATCTCTGTTAAACTTCTTTGTTTTTAACACCGAGTACGGGCCTAAGGAAGGAGAAGTATGTGTGTTTCAATATCTGTTAAATTTCTTTGTTTTCATTTTTTTTCCCATTTAAACCTGGAGAGAGCAAGATGTGGAAGGAGAATATGTGTTGTTACATGAAACCACTGGGCGATTGATAATAACTAAATTACCAGTGACAAACATTATAAATTAAACACTGCATCATACTGTCAGTGCTTACCATACTTGGGCAGTTACTGTCATAGTTGTCCAGCACCATATTACGATACTTTAAATAATGTTAGGATAAGCAGCCAAAAAATTAACTAATATAGCAACTCATTTACAGAGTGCTATAAAGCATTTATTTTAGTATCTCAGAAAAATCTCTGTCCTGTTGCATTTGCATGCCATAGAGATCTGAAATGTTAGTGGCTTCACATTTTTAGGGCACCACATCATTTGAGGTAGGGGCTTAGATAATGAAATTGATAATAATTAGTAATATTTAAAAATTGCCCTTGGAAGTCACAGAATGGCAGAGGTGTGGAAACACACCTGTGGAAATAAAACTAAACAAAAATAAAATAATATATTTTTTAAAAAATGAGCCGAGACCTGCTTTTATCATTTTTATAAGTGTCCATTTATTCTTTCCAGGAACACAAGAAGATTTTGTTCTATCACCCCCCAGAAGTTGATCTTGACACAAAGATCAAAAGAATAGGGCTCAGTGAAGCAGTTGTGAAGTTTGCAGAGTAAGATGTGCTTGTCATGCGCTTGTCATGTACTTTAATCTGTGCTGAGTTGCCCAGTGTTGAGATGGAGCTTTTTATATTTTCAAGTTTTTTTTTTATGTGTGTGTTGACATAACTGAGCACACTGAGAAAAAATATACATACACAGAACATCATAAGTAAATGATTGTCCATACATAATTGGGTGAAGATGCTGCCCAATTAGGCAATCAGCGACCCATAGCTGATAAGCTAGCGTCAGGGTTAGCGAACTATAGCTGACCAAGACCCTGTCCCATCTCTCTGTTGGTCCCCCCCCCCAGTAACAGGCCTAGCTTGACTAATGGGACAGGGATCGCCATAGTCCCCATGGTGGTGGAGTCTGTTAAAGAAGCATTGCACACTGTTAAAGAAGCATTGCACACTCCCTGCTTTTCAGCTGTACTCTGGGGCTGAAAAAAAATAGCTGCCAATAACCCGCCCCACCCCCCCCCCCCCACACACTGATATGATTGCTGTGCCTCAACACCTCTACAGCATCAGCTGCAAATAACACAAGCCTGCAGTTACAGTGAGATAGACAAGACAAGTCCATACATGAACTCTAAAGCATATAATGCATATGTTATGTAATATACAAATAGTATGCATGGGTGTTACAAAAGCTCCTTAATGCTTTCCAGGGGCCACTGTAAGAAGACAGCTGCAGCTTCATGGAGAAAGTGTGTGTTATTTTGTAGAGAAATCCTCAGTTTTAGGGATACCTTACAGAGACTCAGCATGAACTTCCTTGGTGACACTGCATATGTCAGTACAATACTCAGAGTGGTCGAATACTGTAGAGCTGGGAAGCATAAATAATGTACTCCCCCCTCCCCTCCCCCATTAAAAAAAAAAAGTGTATGTGCATGTGGGGGGCCCACCTACAGTGGCCTCCAGGGAACTTTTGGTACACCCTGTATAATGCAAGAGTGTCAGTGAGATGCAGATCTGTGTTCTGAAACTGAGACAGAAGTTGCAGGGCTGCCACAGATGACCTTGACAGAACTAAGAATATTGTTCTAATGACAGTGCTGCAGGTGCAACAGATAAGCAAAACTTGAATGCTGAAAGATAGGAACAGGCACGTATATACAGCTAATTGGACAGACAAAAGATTAAGAGAAGTGCACATATATTCTGCAGTACGTTACTTCCTCCTCCTCGGTTCCTTATAAAGCATCAAGTCAAAGACTAATTTAAGTTCCTAATGAAGCATTAAGTTCCTAATGAAGCATAAGTCACATACTAATTTCCTTCATTTAAACCTATCCAAAATTAGGTGTGAGTAGGTTTTGTGTTGTCCCATCTTAACCATTTTTTACCTGCAAATCTTATCCAAATTTAATCTTCAGAAAGGTCTCCATGTTGCATGCAGCATGTATTATGATGGCAGTGCACTGAAAAAAAAGCACACTGAGTTGTATGAGCCCAATGGCGGTGGCAGAAAAATGTCAGCACTGGGTGACCTGATAGGACTTGTGACCTACCAACCTCAGCAGCATTGTTTGGCACCTAGACTTTGTATAACCAGCAGAGCTCTTTATTTCATCAGCTTATTCTTCCTTGAAATAGAAATTAAAAATATCTCTGAATGTGAAGTATTACAGCATTATAAAACTATGTTTTTTTTTTGCCAAACACATTATTTTCATAATTATTACTTCTATTCATATTGCATTGACAGTTATTAAATATCACTGATATTTCTTATATTGACGCTTCTTTCGCTGATACTTCCTTCAGCACGTTTTCTGAAAAGCCTTGCCAGAGCCTTCACACACAGAAGACCAGGCAGTTGTTTTTTGAGCCCGAACCATGTTTTTGGATGATCATGGTAAATTTTATGCCCGACGAGCACTGTACTGAAGCTTGACTCATTCACATTCTCAAATTTACTTAACTCATTCCCTGCTGGAGGCAAAAATGTGGACATTCTTCCTTTGCGGGATTAAAAGCACAGGTCTTGATATGTATAGGAGATATAGTTGTAAAAGTGAATATAACAAAGTATTTCCATGTTAAAAGTATACTTATTATGCATCAAATTAACTGTAAATGTTTGAAGATCTCATAAATGCAGAGTTTTATTTTAGGAAAAAAGTAGTGTGAAAATAGGAGAACATTTTTAGCAACAACAAAAAAGTGATGATTGTGTCCTATTTATCATTGGTGATGTCTAGATCTACTTGTAGATCTATACGATCTCATCTTGTGATAAAATATGGCATGCTCAGAAAAATAATGTCTGAAATAATCTTCTAGCTACTTCTCCAGTCTGTCTAATAGATTTAGATCTACTTGGGGTACATTCAAGAACATTTGTCTGGTCATAGGGCATGTCTGTATGCCTACCTAAGTCACCAAAAATTGAAAATTCTCAATTGAAACTTCAAAGATGGCAGTGGTTACTATTAACGCCTTCAAGGGGTGAAAAATGATTCACTGGACATGTGCAAATAAATAATGCATAATCAAAATTTGCATAAGTTTTTTTATGAAACAAAGCATGGGTCACTTTTGCAACTCGCAGCAGGCAACTGGTATACCAGAAGGATCGCAATCATTACCTCCAGCAGTAAATGAGTTAATAAATTTCATTTATAGCCTACTTTTTATAACTCATGTTGAGGGTGAGAGTGAGATGAAGCGCCCAGAAATACAACTCAGGGAGTTGTAAGGGGAATGCAGTATGAGACAGTAGTCAGCAGCCCATATAAGACTGCTTGTGTCAGAATTGGCAGACTTTAGTCAGCCAAGACCCTATTCCCAAGGATGTCAGTGGAAACAGACAGCAGTCAGGCTGAGGGAAGAGGAATCATAATGGAAAGGCAAACTTGGTCCTGGAAGTATGCAGAGATAAAGTTGGATGTGTTGGCCCACAAGGTGCACATCATTGACACAGTGCAACCAGTGCCTTTTTTGGGGTGAATGGAGAAGATAACATGGGGGACCCAAACAAAAAAAAAATGACAGATGAATCCAAAAGTAATCTAAAAGTCAGATAAGTTTTACATAATGTTTTTCTTTTCTAATCACATGAACTTTTTGTGATATATATATATATATATATATATATATATATATGTATGTATGTATTTTTATTTATTTATTTATTTTTAAAATGCTTGTTTATCTGCCCTTATATAGAACTAGTTTTATCACAGTCATGGTATCTCTCATTACTTCTGCCCTCTTTTGTATCATGATCAACATATTTTAATCTGGACTCCATTTATTGTACTTTTTTTGTCTAACTTTTGTGCCCTGAAGAAGCAGCATGTAAGAGGGAGTATATCATAGCTGATCGAGATTCTGTGCAGATGCAAGTGGTGCTCCTAGAAAACTGGCAGTTGTGATAGTGATACCACAGTCTGGGTGTTAGGATAGGGATGAATGAGTTTCAGGGGATGAGGGTAGGCTAATTAGCACAGGCAGTGACCTGTCTTCTCACAAGTGACCTGCTATCACCACTGTCTAGTCAACTTGACTATACAAATGGGCACTTGACACTACTTCTTGGGATGGCAGCCTCTGACAGTTCAGAAAATCATCCTTGCATGGGCATGTACACACAGCTGTCAGTAAATGAAAGGAAAATATAAAATCACACAGTCATTCCCACATGTGAGAGGACTGTCCAAGTAAAAAGCAGGTGAACACAGGAATATTGGCTTGCTCAGGAGCTAACTTCCTAGACTTACTACTAGACTGACTGCAGGTCATTAATAGCTGGTATGATATCTGTTACAAAATCTTCACCTTAGCACAGATTGCCAAGAGTTTTAAGTTCACATGTTTATTCAAAACTCTGTATTACATACAAAAGAGGCTAACAGGTATTATTACATCCAAAGAAGGACCAGTCTTTAGCAAAACTGGAACCCTATTAACATCAAGTAAAGACCAAAAGCAAAGATGGGCTGAACACTTACAAGAAATCGACCACACCCAAAAGAATTGATAAACCTTGAAACCGACTTACCAACCCCACAACTAAATGTCAACCTAGATGAAATTACATTGAATGAAATTGAAACAACGGTGAATCTAACGGCTAACAACAAAACTGCTGGTGAAGATGAAATAACAGTCGAAGTGTTAAAACATTGTATTAACATTGACAGCATGAGCCAACTACAGAGAATGTTTAATAAAATTTGGGAAGAAGAAAAGGTCCCTTCTAAATGGAAAAAAGGAATCATTGTTAAAATATTTTTTAAAAAAGGCAACCTTACCAACTGCAATAATTGGAGAGAATTAACAGTTGTGTCAAAAGTATTTGCAAAGTTATTCTGAATATGTTGAAAAGCAGAAACCATTAATACTGAACTTCATAGACTTTAAGAAGGCATTTGATACCATACACAGAGATTCATTATGGAGAATTTTAAGTCTATATGGAATACCATCTAACATTGTCAACATCATTAAGGACTTCTGCAATGGATATGTTTGTGTAGTCAAGACAGAAGAAGGGATGAGTGAATGGTTCCAGATTGAAACAGGTGGGAAACAAGGATGTATACTGTCTCCTTTACTTTTTGGAATTACAATAGACTTCATAATGAAAAAATGCTGCACAGGTAACACAGGTATTGACTGGGTACATGGGACCCAGCTAGAAGATCTTGATTTTGCTGATGACATAACTCTTATCAGTAACAATGTGAATTCCATGCAAGAAAAAAAAGATAGCCTATCTTCACTGGCTAGCAAAATAGGACTTGAAATTAACAAGGACAAAACAAAAATAATGAAAATTCCCATTAATTAAGAAGGAGAATATACAAAGCTGTTGAAGAAGTAAACCAATTTGCATTCTTTGGCAGCTACATAGACCAGGGTGATGACACCAGAAAGGAAGTTAAAATTCAAATTGAAAAAGCAGCATTGACCTTCAAGAATCTTGAGAACATATGACACTCTAAGGTTATAAGCACAAAAAAACCAAGTTGAGATTATTCAATTCAAATCCACCCTCATTTATGCATGCGAAAGCTGGAAAATAACTAAAGAAATAGATAAGAAATTAGACTCTTTTGAAAACAGATGCCTAAGGAAAATACTTGGTATAAAGTGGATCGAATTCAAGAACAACACAGAGACACGGCAGATGAGCAAACAACATCCTGTTTCATGGGTGATCAGAAAAAGAAGATGGACATTATATCAGTCACATGATGAGAAGAAACAGTCAGAGAATCCCAAAACAAGCTAACAGGTGGAACACAACAGGCTGAAGAAAAAGGTCGACCACATGAAGCTGTAAAGAGAACATTGCTAAGAGAGGCCAAATTAGTAGGCATAAAATCCCTATGGGACGGATGCATACAATAACAACTTGCCATTTTTTCTTTATGCTTTGATGGACATCCTACAGGATTCTGTTGTTAGGTGTTTGAAAAATGTTTTTATCTCTCATTTTCATTTTTCTTTATCCCTTCATAGACAGTGTCTATCCCTTACAAAGAGAAAACAAAAGATGGACAGAATGTTACAGAATATAGAGATGACCATGTACAAGACTCTATTTTCGAAGCAGTCCTGAGACAAGCTTACAAAATGTTCAAAGTGAGTTGAGACATTTACAATGTGGCAGAATTACATGAGAGTATTTATCTTCTTATGCTTTAACCTTTTCACTGCTGTGTTCAACTCGTGTGCTATGACACGCTGTGCAGCATACTTCTGCTTGCACACACACCACCCCCCCCCCCCAAGTGTTGAATACTTTTTTAATTTTAAAAATCTAAGAATTATCACAGTTTTTTGTGATTATTTTTCCCCAGTCACGTCACATAATGTTTCTTCATCAGAATATGATATAGATCTGGACCATATTTCCACATTTGATCTGCTGTCAGTATTTCAGAATGTTCATATTTTCATTGGAGATCTTTCTTTCAGATGCAATTTTTCAGCATAGTGTGGAAAAGCAAGGCTTATCTGCAGCAAAGTAAGAGTAGATAGGATTAGCCTGGACAATTTCTCTTACTGTTTTACTTTCTGTTATCTCTAAAGTGCTTGTCAGTTTTCAGATACCTGTCTGTTCTGTTAAAAAGGTAAAGATAGTCCCATAGCAAATGCCGTAGGGGGTGAAGCGTTAGAGACCTCATTATGCTGGGCCATCAGCGTATGAGGTAGGGTGACCAGTTCCTTTCCTCGCTGCCTTTACTTCCCAGATTTTCTCTGGTACCCATTTTACGAGGCTGGGTCGACCTCGGGGCCATATTGGTCGGAAAAAAAATCCCGCTCAGTTGGGGAAAAGCTAGTTACCTTACTTTAAATGTTCTTTCTAAGCAGTTAGTCTAGACCTCTTTGATCTTCTCAAAGCTTCTTCAGATATAAAAATGGTCATCAGCTCAGCCATGTATGATCAAAACAATGGGGGGACAATCTTTGGTCCAGCAGACTTTTTAACAGTGTGCTGCCTAAATCCTGCCAAAGAAAATAGTCATGGTAGTGTCCCTTAGATGCCTCATTGGATTACTGTTTGTCAATGGGTCATTTGAAAGTTATGGTCAGTCCTTTGATTTTTTTAAATGAATTATTTTCATTTTGTGAGTGCGCGGTCAAGATCATTCTTGTGAGTTTTATTTGGATAATGTTTATTTATATAAAAGTGAGAAATATAATTTATTTTCTGATCAATGAGACAGGCAGAAGATAACAAAGACAGTAAGAAATTGTCTTGGGTTTGTGTGTGTGTGTGTGTTTTGATGACTTTCTTCATTCAAAGTTGAAAATCAGCCATAAAGATTTTTTTTTTAATTCTCAGATATAATTATTTTCATACAAATTTTGTTGTGGATTCAGATAGTTCAACATTTTACCTTTCAGACAAGGTACATTGTGCTAGGTTTTATAAAATAAAAGGTGGAAAAATTATTTTTTTTATAATATACCTTAAAGAAGGGGGGAAAAGCATCATTGTGTGGAGAGGAGAAATAAAACTTTTGCTAGGCCTAAAAGAGTTAAATTGATTGGCATCCCTTTTGAAATAGTGGAACTTGCACAGTGATCTCAGTGTTTCTTACATGCCTCAAATGCACTGCAGAAGTGATCTCAGTGTTTCTTACATGCCTCAAATGCACCGCAGAAGTGATCTCAGTGTTTCTTACATGCCTCAAATGCACTGCAGAAGTGATCTCAGTGTTTCTTACATGCCTCAAATGCACCGCAGAAGTGATCTCAGTGTTTCTTACATGCCTCAAATGCACCGCAGAAGTGATCTCAGTGTTTCTTACATGCCTCACATGCACCGCAGAAGTCAGTTTCCTGAATGCTGTCCAGTGTCGCTTGCAGTTCAGTTTGGATTTCAGCTGTGATGTTGAAGCGGCACACATTGAGTTTCATTTTAGGAAACAGAGAAAGGTCACAGGGTCTAGGTCAAGAAACTCCATCACTGTGATGATCCTGAAGATGAAAGTTGGGTAGTCATTAACCACCTCATGAAGCTTAAACTACATGTCGAGGCACCACTGCATCTTATTGAGCATCAAGTGGTGGGGGACAAACTTCACAGCAACATGATGCATATTCAGGTTTTCCATGAGGGTGTCCTGTCAGGCACCATAATTGATTTAAATCATGTGAGAAAGCTGATCTATCATTTGGTAAACACTCCTCACGGATGAGTTCATTAGTTTTTTTTTCCTCACATTTTCTGACATTTAGCTGGTGATACTGAATCCTCACCATCTTAAGCAGGCGCTCAGCTGGCCGTGAAACCCATGTGCCACTTAAAAATCTGTTTAAGTCAAGTGCCTGATAAAGCATTTTGAAGGTTTCAGTAGCAGATTTGCAGAGCTTCACACAGAATTTGATGCAGGCATGTTGCTTAGATTTATCAGCCATTATAACGACTGCGGAGTGATCCTAACACAAGATTTTAAAATCAGTGTAACACAAAGTGACAGACTGACTCAGGAGGCTTGGGGGTAATGATCTTTAGTGCCCCACATATATTTGTTGAATGGTACAGTCATGGTAAGTACAGTCCAGGAGCTTTCTCATGCCACCTCGTTTCTTGCTTTACTCCGTGACTATGTGGTACTTGCTACAAAAACACCCAGTTTCATCCCTGTGTCTTATTACCTTTCTAGATGGGGGGAGGGGGGGGGGTTTCAGTTTAATTTTTATTATTCGTTAGTTTTCTTTATATAAAAGAAAGTAGAAGTAGTCTTTATAGCTTTCAGTGTTCCATTCAGCTTTTTTTTTGTCTTTGTGGATCTCCAAAGTTCACTGCATTCGGGACAACCCCATATATGCTATGCCGCATGTCACAGCATCCATCCAAGAGTATGTTTGCTAATAGTTCCTGTGAAATGTTGGTTGTTTGTTTACAGTGCGTTTTCTGCCACAGTTCAGATTTCCTGCCAGCACCTTTAGTTTGTCCTAGCTCCAGTAGTCTCCTCTTAGCTACATTGTTCATCCATACCTGCTCTTCATTTTCCCGCAGTCTGTCAAGTCATATCTACCTGAGTCATGTTGGTTTTATAATAGTAATAGTAATAGTCAGTGGAAACTGTGGATTAGAGAGATGGTGTCTCATATGGAAATAGAAAGGTTTCTAGGTTAACTCTCAGCGTGCTACAGTTAACAAGCTGATAAATTGAGTTGCTTGATATTTGCGTCAGAAAACAAACACAACAGGGCCAAGAGTGGGGGCCATACTTTAGGAAGCTGAGTTCTTGAAAAATGAAACCTCTAACATATTTGCAAGTCTGTAATACACAGGTTGCTGAATTTTTGTTAACACTAATGAATTTATGTACCAGGTGAGATTCAACATATGGTCTTATTTTTTTTTTCTACAACATTGGTTTCAGTATGATAGGTAGCCCAAATATTTTTATATTTCATTGTCAAATTAAAGTTAGTTTTAATACATTTTAAGTGTGATTTTTAATCTTCTGGGCATCATTTATTGTACATCATCAGAAGCTAATTTTTGGTGATAGAGTGTCTGATGTCATGTGGTCCTGTAGTGCACTTTATTATAATGTATAAATAAAACTCAGGAAGGGACTTTTCTGCTTTAGATTTTCAATGGCACATTCACAACTATCCTCATGAGAGCCAATGGAGAAGTGGAGGCTTTGAAACAAAGGCTGGAGCATTTCTATAGCAAGGTAACTATGAGTGACTTATTTTGCTTTGCCTGCTGCAGTTATTGTTAAATAACAGTAATAAAGCTATCCAGTGCACAATAATTCCATCATTCAATCAGTCGTTTGCATGTCCTTTGTGGAACTTTGCCTCCCTAACAGCTCTCCTGTAGGCCTTTTTGTTGTAAGCAAGATACCCTGCTGCCGCCGCATCCATTCGCAAATTACCATGTCTCTTGCAGCCATCTTCACCTTGGCCTTTCTTTTTCCCATCATGTACCTTTCCAAGACATGTCTTCCATCATTACGGGATAGTGAATTTAGTGGTGAATTTCTGTGTTATGGCCGCGTTTCTGTTCAGAATGTCATATGTTCAGCCATACATTAAAACCTAGGCATATGGAGCATCCTTTTTTAAAGGACACAGAATGGTGGATTTGATAGTGCTTTTTCCTCTTGTGGCAAGGCTGTTGCTTGTCCTAAGTACATTATTCAAGATATGTATAAATAAAAATGTTAAAGAAGAACCAATGCTGCATTTCAGTGCAAAGAATGGATAGCTTCTATCATCATTGTCATCATCATCATCATCAATTTCTTGTCATATGTCAACAAAAAAACTTTGTGTGACTTTTAAAAAAACAACTGAATAGTCTCTCTTATCCTATAATCACAGTACCTTCTGACACTGAAACTTAATCAAGGTGATATTCTGGATGTGTTCAATGGCATCCACTTTCTGCCCTTGGACAAGAACACTTACCTGCGGATCCAGTGTTTCATCAACAGTTTGGAGGCAACATTTCCGTTTGTGAAATATACGGCTTTCCTTTACAATGAAAAGCTAGTCTGGTAATTTTTGTGTTTGTAGCGTGAGCCTCTGTGAATTTACATGGTTGATGTATGCCTGGATAAAATATTTAAGTTAAAAGAGTTTAAGCAGTTGTGTAGCTGCAGTGATTTCTTATCAGGAGTTGAAATGGCAGTGGCTAGAGGGGCTGTACACAGATATCAGGGCTGGCAAACCAGAGCCAACCAAGACCATATTCTTCATCCTCATCTTCCTTCTCCAAGAAACAGACCATTGTGGAGCTTCAGTCTGGCAAGTAAGATGAGGAGTGGAACCTGATGTTACCTTGCTTAATGGTGGAACCTGATGTTCCCTTGCTTAATGGTGGAACCTGTGTTTTCTGAAAATGGTGGAACCTGAGTTTTCTCCCACAGTGGTGAAAGCTGATGTTTTCTTATAATGGTGGACCCCAAGTTTTTTTCCATAATTGTGGAAACTGATGTTCTCCTATGATGCTGGAACCTGCTCTGGTGATCTGCTCTGAGTTTCAAGAAAACCATTTTATCTTACTCCACATCTTCACCACAGCATTGGCTGCAGAGAACTTTATTTCACTATCACGAGAAACCACAGCAACAATCCTTATTGAAAGTTTACAGATCCTAATATTTGTTTATTTGGAGGATATATGAGTGAAAAATTGTGTTTGTGGTAGCAGCATCTTGGATGTTGTAATTATTGATTACTTTGATTGATAAAGTTTAGAATAGCTCAGTGCATTCCCTAAGGCAGATATATTGTTGGTTTTTTTTTTTTTAAATTTTACTTACAATTGATACATTTTTATGAACTTTCAGTGTTAACAAAGGGAGAGGGAAGATATTAGTCATTAAAGTAGACCAGTTTATATGTGAAATATAGAAAAACCACAGTGGTTATATGTGTGCTTATTCTCTACTATATGAACTATGTTGCTACATACTTTCTTTTTTAATCATACAACACAGTTGTTAAAAAAGGCCCAGGGTTCACTCATCCTCTAAAAATGGGTACCAGAGAAATCTGGGAAGGTATATGCAGCCAGACTTGATACTGACCACATCACACTTTCATGTGCTGAAGGTCTTGGAAATACGGGCCCAAAACCATACTCCCAGTATGCCTTTATGCCCTTAATGACATGGAAATGGGGATTTTATCTTTTTCCTGCACATTTGTTATTGTTTATATTTTACAGTAGGCTGAAATTAATATGGATATGGAGAACTTGAATTGTAATGTTTTTTTTTATGAACCGCTTGAATGTATATTGTACTTTTATGGATCACTTAAATTACTTTATTATATGAGGGTGGATAAAAAAGTAACCTTTATTTTTTTATTTGATTAAAATGTAGAAATATGATTAAAAATTCCTTATTACTTTTCAACATAGTCCTTGCCACATTCAGTGCAGGACTCCCACTGTCTCATTTATGCCTGGATTCCTTACAAAAAAAAATTTTCTGACCGACCTTGTAGCCAGCTATGCATGGCCACTTTAATCTCTTCATCTGTTCTGAACTTCTTCCCACCCTAATATCTCCTTGAGGGCTCTGAACGCATGATGACTACATGGTGTGATTATACAGGATGTATAAGACGCTCCAAATGCAGATTCATAATTTATTGAGCTGTTCCATGTGCTGTGTGGGGCCACACATTATCATACTGTAACAACACATCAGAACCGGTCAGACCACAGTGTTTTGACCTGGTTGCTGGTTTCAGGTAGTTCTGAAGCAGATCACAGTATGATTCATTGTTGACGGTGGTTCCTTTGTGCATGTAGTGTCCCAGGATTAAACATTTACAGTCCCAGAAGAGCTTGAGCATCAGTTTTCTGGCCAATGGAGTTGTAATGGATTCCTTTGGTTTTTGGCAAGGAAGAATATTATCACTCCTTACTAGTTTGCTTTGTCTCTGGCTGGAAGTAATGTACACAGCAATTGTCTCCACTGACTACATGTCATAGAAAGCCATCTCCTTCAGCTTCATAAAAGAGTTTCATAAACATCCTCACAATGTCATGAGAATATGGAAGTTAAAGAACTTGATAATTACTGGAAAAAAAATTGGGACAGACAGATGGACGAACGGACTGACCATGTGGCACAGGAGATGAAAAGCAACAGATGAGTTAGAGACATTAAAGACTGCATAAACTCATTATCAGTGCTGATACCAATGCTTTTAACATAACGTGTAATGAATGGATTACTTGATTTGTATATTTTTTGTGTATGATTTGAGTATATATATTTTTATTGATCAGTTAAAAAAAAATGTGTATGGGCTCAATTTCAGGAGTGGATTAGAGCAAGAAGACATGAGAATAATGTATAAGTACTTGACAACCAGCCTGTTCCCAACCTATATGGAGCAGGAGCTTCACGGTGCACAGAACAGGCCACCAAGTGGATTTGGACACTTTGGCAAGTTAGTTATGCTCCCATTCTTCCTGTCTGTTTGATGGTTAAGAAGATTTAGTGCAGACATCACCTTCCCTGCTGCAGAGAACAAAATAACCACGCAGCTCCTAGATCACCAGAGGACATACTTCCAGCAGAATAAGTGCTGTGTTTCTTTGATTTCCTTACATCCTAAGCAGGGTTTCTTAACCTTTTTATGACTTCAGGCCCCCAATAGATTGTCCAGGGGTAACCCACATTCCGTTTCACCAGACCGTCAAATCTTTGTTGTCATCGTCATCACCAGTTCTGGTAGATGCCAGTATGGCTTCAAAAGATTTCGATATCTTTGTTTTATTTTACTCATGGACAGCTAGGAACAGAACAGCTTAAATAAAATTATGATCTAACAACAATTTTTTTAAGTTTTTGTTCAGAGATTTTCTTTTTCTTCATTGTTTGCTCAGACGTCAACACTAGTGTCTCTCACATATGTGGCAGTTCATTGCAGGTTTCCAGCATTGTCGTAGAGCTTCTTCTGTAAGGGGCTGGGGTCTGACCAGGTCCTTTGCTTGCATAGGTTGTGTAACTGGCAACTGGAGGAGTGTAGAGATCAAGTCCCAAACCTGCATCAGTTGAAGGGGTTTGGTTACCGCCATTTAACACTTTGTGGACCACAGTTATTTACCCTGAAAGACTCCCAAGGCCCTCTAGTACTTCTTGAGTTTGTGATATCTTGTGAAACAATTATCTGGATGCAATGGGACTTGACAACTTTTACAAATAAATTTTGTTTCACTCATTTTCTCATTGACCAAGCACACTCTGCACTTCCTAGATAGTGCTTTTTTAGTGCCTTCATCCTCAGGCTTCATCAGGACATGATCCTTTGCTATTCCAGATAATCATTGTTGTGCATTGTTGATATCATACGGACAAGATATTTGTCTTTCCTTCATCAGTCGAAAGCTGCTGTTTCAATTTATACAACTCTTGAAATTGAGGCAAAAAAAAATCCAGCAGAGGTTTTATTTTGCTAATTCTACCTGTTTCTGGAAGTGTCTGAGAATTGTCAGAGAAATGTCAGAAGATGCTCAAATTTAGCTCTGCTCATTGTTTTTGAAAATATTGATGTTTCAAGAAGAGGGTCTGTTGTCCAGTACTCTTTCCAGTGTGGCTTTCTAGTCTGGCCCATCAAAATGATCAATCCAAAGAATTTGTTCATGTCTGAATGTGCTATATTTTCAGACAAAAAGGCAGTGGGTTTGTTCATATGTTGGGTCTGTGCACTGTATAAATTTTCATGATGAGCTAACAGTTTAAAAAAATCATTTGCCAGACGTACTGAAAATTTCCTCCTTGCTGTCTGGTGTATTTATATTCACTGAAACACCAACATTTCCTATAAATTTGTGAAGAACTGGTGTAGAATCAATGTTACTCCACACACCTATATCACTGCTAACTATATCACATGAAAAATGTGAAATACTTACTGCTGGAGCATCATATCCTGACATTGAATCACAATCTCTGCTACTAGAACTTACACTTTGTCTTCTTCTTCTTCGTTCGCTTCTATCACCAAGACCACACAATGATGCCCCTCAGTTTACTCCTGTAGTCCTCGATAGGTCCCATGGTCCCCCTATGATCCCTGAAAAGACCATACGAGAGGATCACAGGAGGTTCAGAGTATTGCAGGGCTTGAGCCTGTATTCTTGGTGGGTCTCAGAAGTGGGAATGCATGACACCATGGTTTTCCTTGCACCAGTTTAATCTAGAGTTGGACTTTCTCACCGGAAAACCTCGACGTGTTTTGGATATCAGCATATCCCCACTGGGTGAGAGGTGGTTGCCCATCCAGCCTAGAGTTGGACTTTCTCACCGGAAAACTTCAGCGTGATTAAGATACACATACATCCCTGCTGGGTGAGAGGTGGTTGCCTATCTAGACTGCACTGGTCCAGTGTCTCCGACTTCAGCATTTTGTGGTTGTGGCCACTCCCTTTCCTAGTTGTGACCAGGACGGAGCTTTTGTCCAGGAGGATGAATCCTTGCCACTAGTAAGTTTAACCCCCTGGGTTAAGCTGGTTTAGGCATATTATCCCAGTATGGGCGTGTTTAGGATGTGACCGACCTCTAGAGCAGAGGTACTGTGACATGAGTAGCCATCAAGTTTCACCCCTGGTTTAAGCTGGTTTAGGCATATTTCACCAGTATGGGTGCATATCGGACGTGGCCGGCCTCTAGAGCAGAGGTACTGTGGTATGAGTAGCTCTTGCCGCGAGACTACTGGACATACCGATTAAGCTTCACTTTATCCTTTCCATCACCTTTTCACATCGGCGCCGCATGGCAACCCTAATTTTTTTCCACGTTTTCTTCATTGGCCGGGAGGAGTTTCACTCCACGCACAGCATCCGAAGAATCTTGCCAGCAGTGTCTTAACCTTTGGGTTAAACTGGTTCAGGCAATTCGCCCGATATGAGTGCACATAGGACATGGCCGACCCCCAGAGCAGAGGTGCCGTGATTTGAGCAGTCCTGACCTCGAGACTACTGATTACTTCACTCAGTCCTTTCTTTCACCTTTTCCACAGTGGCGCTGCGCTGCAACCCCATTTGCACCTTTCTTCACTGGCCGGGAGGAGCCCCACTCCATGCACGGCGGCTGAAGAATCTCGCCAGCAGGGCCACAGTTATCCAAGTAGGATCGTGTCATCTAAGGAACCTCGACTGATTTAATGAGCCATTCACAGTTTCACGGTGAGACAGTGTGAACTTAGACATACATGGCTTAATCTTTGAGGTAAGCATATGACTACTGGCAGGATCAACCAGATAGCTTTCTTCACCGAACCTTAGTCAGATATCTGCCGACAGACTGACACGGGGCAAGGGAGACAGCGCTCTGCACAGGACGGATCCCTTTTGACCCCGGCAGCGTTTCATTTCCTTTAACTGGCACGACCGGCTCTCTCTGCTCTAATGAACGAGAATAAAGCCTGGCACCCACAACCAACGCACGTTACATACTGCAGACCCAATACTCTTTGCGAGAGATGGGCCAATTTCGAGACCACTGGTCGACAGAACCATAGTACACCATTAGCACGAACCTGGCTGGCTAGCCATTTATAGGCTTCACTTGAGGGACAAACCACTCACTTCTGCATCAAAACACCTTAACTCTCGCCATCCAGGAAGGGAGCGAAAGCCTTTCTCCCCACGCACGGAACTCAAGAGCGCTTTTTCACCAAAAGAACGGTTGGCCTGCGCAACAGCAGCCTGCGCTGTGCAGCTCAACACGGCTCTGCGTGGCTGACTTACACTTTGTGACACAGCAACCCCGTGCCTTGTAATCGTATTTTTAATCCAATTGCCGTCATAGAAATCACTTTGAAACACATCAGTTTCACTACTAGAATCATTAAACAGTGATTTTTAGTCATCACTGGGGCAGTGTGACAAAAAAATCAGAGCATAATTCAGTGTCAATCCATGTGTCATCAAGAGAAGCATGCTCCACCATTTCCACAAAATGTCGACTTGGCAAGATCTCGTAAACACGTGTTCCCGACGACTAAAACCACGAGATTTCTATTTTTTTTATGTTATGAAGATTGAAAACAGTATTGTATTATATTAACTTTGCAGTAAAAATACAGACAACCAAAAATTACTTTAAATAACAAGCTAGAAACAGTTTGAATACGACAACTATCAAAGACGGCAAATCTAGCTTTCGGGCAGCGAAGCATGGAAACCTGAAAACGGATTTTCTTGTCTTTGGCCCGGGAAGTGTTAAGAAAACCTGCTATAAGGGATCTTTGAGTGTTGGATTCGTTTAATCTATTTTTTTCCCACATCCACTAACTGCCATCTCTGGCATAATACTAGGTCTTAAAATATGTCTTAACTGCTCAACCACACACATCTAATGTAATGCTGAAGAAAATGTTAAGATAAAAATTGTTCATATTTTGATAGCAAACTAAACTAGGTGTATATTTTGATAGCAAACTAAACTAGGTGTATATTTTGATAGCAAACTAAACTAGGTGTATATTTTGATAGCAAACTAAACTAGGTGTATATTTTGATAGCAAACTAAACTAGGTGTATATTTTGATAGCAAACTAAACTAGGTGTATATTTTGATAGCAAACTAAACTAGGTGTATATTTTGATAGCAAACTAAACTAGGTGTATATTTTGATAGCAAACTAAACTAAGTGTATATTTTGATAGCAAACTAAACTAGGTTTATATTTTAATAGCAAACTAAACTAAGTGTATATTTTGTTGGGATTTTTTTTTCTTCACTTGAATGATTTGTCTGATTCTTCTCTTTCTTGTTTGAGTTTTTAAAGATCTCAGCTTAAAAATGTTTAATAAAAGAAAGATGGTGGTATGTATTAACTGTAAAGGTTATCAAAGATTGCTGCTGATGATAATCACATATACAATATTTGTGCAGTCATAATATCCTTTGTTATTTTCTGGTAAACTAACCATCGCCAGCATCCTGTGTAAGTGAAGTTCACATGATCTTAATAATCTGTTGGTTATTCTTCATGTTTCAGTGTTAACAATATGGCCTTTACATAATGTTTATTTGGCAACATTTTATATTTTATAATATTTAACAATATGGCCCTTACATAATGTTTATTTGGCAACATCTTATAGTTGATAATTAGTTAACAATATGGCCCTTACATAATGTTTATTTGGCAACATCTTATAGTTGATAATTAGTTAACAATATGGCCCTTACATAATGTTTATTTGGCAACATCTTATAGTTGATAATTAGTTAACAATATGGCCCTTACATAATGTTTATTTGGCAACATCTTATAGTTGATAATTAGTTAACAATATGGCCCTTACATAATGTTTATTTGGCAACATTTTATAGTTGATAATTAGTTATATTTGTACCTTTCCTGTTTAGGTTCATGACAGGTCCACCCGATCTTAACAGTGATCAAAACATGGGCAAACTTCCCAGGGTTTTTGTAAATTCAGAAGAAACTGATGAAGAATGCTATCTGATTGTGTACACAGCTCTGAGTGCAACTATATGCCTCCTTGTCAATGGTATGAGTATTATAAATATATCATTTTTTGTTCAGAGTGACATTTATGATGACTGAAATCTGGAACGTGCATCAGATGCCCAAATTGGTACAGTGTATCCCAAGAGCATGAAACTTATTTTAGACTGGAAGTCTGTAACAAAAAATTTGTTTATGTAAACAAATGACATTTGTAATTCTTCACATAAAAAAAAGGTAAAATTCCTATTTCCATGCCATTAAGGTATATTGCTGAGTACAGTGTTAGGCCTGTGTTTTCCATGACCTTTGGCACATGAAAGTGTGATGTGGTCAGTATCATGCCTGGCCGCTTTACCTTCCCAGATTTCTCTGGTACCCATTTTTAGAGGCCAAATTCTTCACATGCTGTCCCTAATGGGGTATAAATTCAAGAGCCCACAGACATCTAGATCCTTAGTAACAACATCATGATGTTTGGTTGGGGGGGATTCCAGATGGTGTAATATGCTTTCTTTCTTATCTATCTTTTTAGCATTAACATACGAATTGACCAAATGAAACGATTTAACTGGGATTCAGTTTTGTTGAAAATTATAAGTGTAGTAGAGAAATTTCAGAGCACAGATATTAACTTTTGAACCTTTTAATTACAGTTAAAAGTCTGTTAAATGTCCCTCTGTGTCGCAAGCTGGACTCCGTCCTTGGGCCACAGATGACCAAACTGGCATCAGACATCAGTGAGCAGTACAGTAAGAGAGTAGCAGCACTGAAGTAAGTATTGCATTTGTAGACTTTCATTTCATTAGGTGGGCGTTTTGCATTTAATGAATGGACAAAACTATACCGCTGTCATGAATATTTGCTTTCAAACCAGAACATGAGCATTCAGCTATTTACAGTAAGATCTGGCTTTTCATAGCAGGTTAGATTGCGGACTCATGCTAAAAACGTTTTATTCTATTCTTTTTTTTTCAAATCCGTATAAAAGGCAAATAACATTCACATTGTCATAAGTGCTATAAATAGGTTTGAATCACTGACAGGAAAATGACACCAAATGCCCCTTCACTGATTCAGTTGTTGACCACATCAGGCTGAAAATGCCAAAAGAGTAAAATGGACACAAAACATAATGAATACAAGCGAACACTGAAAAATTGGGCTCCTTTCCATATTTATAAGCTATTTTACTACATATGCTGTTGTCCTTTCTATGAGTTCACTTTATCTTGTATTTCTCTTTTTTTTTTTGTGAATAGTTTTCAATTTGTTTTATTTCTTTGGAATCTGAGACAAGACTTTCGTATGATGTTAGCCTCAGGGGAAAATGGTAGGAATGTTGGCTCACTTTCACTTTGACCTAAAATTAATGAAGGGAAAAGAGTGCGGATGAAATCTGTTGTAAAATATTAAAATTCTTCCAAATTCATTTATATTCTCAGCACAACAGAGCCAGTCTTCAAATATGTCTATTTTAATCACATGAATTTGGCACAGCAAACTACAGTCCACATTGATCTGCAGAAGAGGTCAGGGGTCAACATTCCACAGGATATTCTGCGTTTACTGGGTGACATCAATGCTGATCTGTCAAGGTAGGTGGAGTTCAGTATGTTCTCTGGCACTGCAGATAAACATCATTTTTGTTTTTTTAATTGGGCATAGTGCTAAAAACATAGAAGAGTTTTTTTTAGTAAAATCCCAAGATGTTATGTGGGTTAATTTATGAAGAAAGGTAAACGTAACCCTGTCATGCCTTAGAGGCACATAGGAATATGGTGTTAGTGCCCGTATATTCCTTGACCTGTTGACATACAAGAGGGTGATGTGGTCAGCATCACGCCTGACCGCCTTTCCTTCCTCAACTCCAGAAGAAGTCTGCTACCCATTTCTGCAGCTGGGTGACTGGGGTGCCTCCAGCCATATTCAAACCCACAACCTTCGCCATGAGAGATTAGTGCACTAACCACTTCACCACTCAGACATCTAGGATATACTGAGCTCACCTGTAATTTTGCTCATTTTAAATATCATAGCTGTAAGCATTATTCTAAGTATGTTCCCAACAGAACCACTCCTGTATCTGACAAAGACTCAGGTCAGAGCATTTGAATTAAAGCTCATACAAAACTTAATACTTTTTGTTAATGTTGTTATTTTGATGGCAGAATTTTCCTGTCATTTATAACTTTTCCTGTTTTGAATTGAAACTTGGATACTGTGATTTTTTTTTTTTTACAATGCAGAGGAGATGAAGATGGTGAGACGATTGTGAAGACAATGACAGACTGTTGGGTGGTTGGGAAAAAATCGGACCAGAGAGAGTTCTATGTAGTCATCAACCAGAGAAATGCCAACTTGATTGAGATCAACGGTGAGCATTATGCCTGTATTCATCTCATAATGTTTATGGTAATTTGTTAATTCAAAAAGTAAACGGAAGTTTGCTTTTAAAAAAAATTAAAAATTGAGCAGCAGACAGTTGTAGTATAAATATGATCTGCCCTCCCTCTTTAGATACACATGCACATGGGCATGTCATCAGTTTCTAAAATAAGACATCAGCAGACCACATGGGCATGTCAGCAGTTTCTAAAATAAGACATCAGCAGACCACATGGGCATGTCAGCAGTTTCTAAAATAAGACATCAGCAGATCACATGTCATGTCAACAGTTTCTAAAATAAGACATCAGCAGACCACATGGGCATGTCATCAGTTTCTAAAATAAGACATCAGCAGACCACATGGGCATGTCAGCAGTTTCTAAAATAAGACATCAGCAGATCACATGTCATGTCATCAGTTTCTAAAATAAGACATCAGCAGACCTCATGGGCATGTCATCAGTTTCTAAAATAAGACATCAGCAGATCACATGTCATGTCAACAGTTTCTAAAATAAGACATCAGCAGACCACATGGGCATGTCAGCAGTTTCTAAAAAGACATCAGCAGACCTCATGGGCATGTCATCAGTTTCTAAAATAAGACATCAGCAGATCACATGTCATGTCATCAGTTTCTAAAATAAGACATCAGCAGACCACATGGGCATGTCAGCAGTTTCTAAAATAAGACATCAGCAGACCTCATGGGCATGTCATCAGTTTCTAAAATAAGACATCAGCAGATCACATGTCATGTCATCAGTTTCTAAAATAAGACATCAGCAGACCACATGGGCATGTCAGCAGTTTCTAAAATAAGACATCAGCAGACCACATGGGCATGTCAGCAGTTTCTTCTTCTTCTTCTTCTTCGTTCACTTCTACCACCAAAAACCGCACTGTGAACCTACTGAATTCACACATGTGGTCCTCGTTAGGTCCCGTGGTCCCACGTGTGGTCCAAAATAGACCACACGAGTTCCACGAAAGGACCACAAGGGGTTCAGAGTATCACAGTGCTTTAGCCTGTATTCTTGGTGGGTCTCGGAAGCGGGATTGCGTGACACCGTGGTTTTCATTGCACCAGTTTGGTCTAGGGTTGGACTTTCTCACCGGAAGACCTCGACGTGTTTGGAATATCAGTGCATCCCCGCTGGGTGAGAGGCGTAAGCCCACCCAGGCCAGAGTTGGACTTTCTCACCGGAAAACCTCGACGTGTTTTGAGATACCCGTGTATCACCGCCGGGTGAGAGGTGGTTGCCCATCCAGTCCAGGGTTGGACTTTCTCACCGGAAAACCTCAGCGTGATTAGGATACGCAGACATCCCCGCCGGGTGAGAGGTGGTTGCCTATCTAGACTTCCCTGGTCCAGTGTCTCCGACTTCAGCATTTTGCGGTCGTGGCCGCTACCCTTCCTAGTTGTGACCAGGATGGAGCTTTTGTCCAGGAGGATGAATCCTCGCCACTAGTGACTTCTACCCCTGGATTGAGCCGGTTTAGGCATTTCCCAGTATGGGCGTGTTTGGGACGGGACCGACCTCTGGGGCAGAGGTACTGTGACATTCATAGCCTTCAAGATTCACCCCTGGTATGAGCCGGTTTAGGCAAAATTCACCAGTATGGGTGTTTATCAGGCGTTACCGACTTCTAGAGCGGAGGTGGCATGACATGTCTAGCCATCGAGCTCCACCCCTGGTGTGTGCCGGTTTAGGCATATTTCACCAGTGTAGGTGTATTTCGGACGTAGGCGGCCTCTAGAGCAGAGGCGCCGTGGTATAGCTCTCGTAGCGATACTACTGGACATACCAGGTTAAACTTCACTTTCCACCACCTTTTCCCATTGGCGCCGCACAGCAGCCTTTATTTCCGCATTTACTTCCTTAACCGGGAGGAGCTTCACTCCACGCGCGGCATTTGAAGAGTCAAGCCAGCAGTGACTTAACCTCTGGGACAAGCCGGTTCATGCATTTCACCCGATATGACTGCACTCAGGACGTGGCCGACCTCCAGACCAGAGGTGCCGTGATTTGACTGTTTGCTTCGATTTATCCTTTCAACCACCTTTTCCGCAGTGATGCTGCGCGGCAACCTCATTTGCATATTTCTTCATTGGCCGGGAAGAGCACCGCTCCACGCACGGCAGCTGAAGATCTCGCCAACAGCGGCAGATGAGCTACCAAACGTGACACTCATCTACCCTAAGTAACTAGTTTTCAGGCGCCAGATATTCGCCCTCGCCCCTTCTCCTGTCAGTTTAAACAGTTCTGCCACGGGAAGGCCAGGAGCTGGACTTGACTGCCAGAGGCTGTTTGTGGCGCGTTTGCAGTCCTTAGAACCTCAGCAGTTTCTAAAATAAGACATCAGCAGACCACATGGGCATGTCAGCAGTTTCTAAAATAAGACATCAGCAGATCACATGTCATGTCAACAGTTTCTAAAATAAGACATCAGCAGACCACATGGGCATGTCATCAGTTTCTAAAATAAGACATCAGCAGACCACATGGGCATGTCAGCAGTTTCTAAAATAAGACATCAGCAGATCACATGTCATGTCATCAGTTTCTAAAATAAGACATCAGCAGACCTCATGGGCATGTCATCAGTTTCTAAAATAAGACATCAGCAGATCACATGTCATGTCATCAGTTTCTAAAATAAGACATCAGCAGACCACATGGGCATGTCAGCAGTTTCTAAAATAAGACATCAGCAGACCTCATGGGCATGTCATCAGTTTCTAAAATAAGACATCAGCAGATCACATGTCATGTCATCAGTTTCTAAAATAAGACATCAGCAGACCACATGGGCATGTCAGCAGTTTCTAAAATAAGACATCAGCAGACCTCATGGGCATGTCATCAGTTTCTAAAATAAGACATCAGCAGATCACATGTCATGTCATCAGTTTCTAAAATAAGACATCAGCAGACCACATTTCATGTCATCAGTTTCTAAAATAAGACATCAGCAGACCACATGGGCATGTCAACAGTTTCTAAAATAAGACATCAGCAGACCACATGTCATGTCAGCAGTTTCTAAAATAAGACATCAGCAGATCACGTGTCATGTCATCAGTTTCTAAAATAAGACATCAGCAGACCTCATGGGCATGTCATCAGTTTCTAAAATAAGACATCAGCAGATCACATGTCATGTCATCAGTTTCTAAAATAAGACATCAGCAGACCTCATGGGCATGTCATCAGTTTCTAAAATAAGACATCAGCAGATCACATGTCATGTCATCAGTTTCTAAAATAAGACATCAGCAGACCACATATAGGATGAGAGCTCCCTGCGAAGCTTGTCCGGAGAGAGAAATAGTTTGCAGTTATTTGTTTCTTGGATAGTGAAGCTAAGAAACCTCTAGATATTCTCTGCAGAATGAAGGGGCAATATGGAGACATGTGCATGTTGCTTTGGCAGGTGTATGAGTGGCACAGGAATTTTAAAAGTGGGATATGAGATTGGGTTGTTGCATCTTACTGTAGCTGGCCAGATGCATGACCTCTCACAGCTTATTCAACAGATCAACAAATTATGAATCTGAGAGTCTCCCACGTTCTGCATATTCACCCAATCTTGAGCCATATGATTACCATGCATTTGAAACTCCCCCCCCCCCTTTTCAGGGAGATGCTACGTGGGAAGAGGTTCATTATGGACAATGAGATGAAAGAAGCATTCCAAAGATGGTTCCTCAGCCAGATGATCTTTTTTTTTTTTTCATTGAGGAATCCAGGCATTAGTGAAGTGACGGAAGACTTGCATTAAATATTTTGGGGGTATTAGTGAAAAGGAGTTTTTGATCATATTTGTACATTTTACATTAATAAGATTTTTAAGGGCATGCATCTTTCCCGTCACATCATATGCCTATGAGACCTGGACACTTAACAAAACAGCTGAGAAACACATAAATGCCTTTGAATGTAAATGCTACAGAAGAGTTCTTCAGATATCATGGACACAAAAAAATAACAAATATATTCATACCACAAGAACTTAATATTGAAGAAGATTGGTTAACAAAGAAGATTAAACAGAAAACTTAAATATTTTGGACACATTAAACATCATGATAATTTATAGAAGTCAGTCTTGGAAGGGTGCATAATGGGAAAAAGAAAGAGAGGAAGACCAAGACAAAGATGCCTACAGGAAATCACTGATGATCTGCGAATAGATGCATCAGCAGCAGGGCGTCTTGCTTACAACTGAGAGGCCTGCAGGAGAGCTGTTAGGGGGGCAAAGTTCTGCAGGAGACATGCAGATGACTGACATTAATAAAAAAAAAATTTGCAGTTACCTTTTGATTCACCCTCATAAGTCCATAGATGTAATGAGTATTTTTTTTTCTGAAAATAGTTGTTCACGAGGTCTTTCCACATATTATCTTATGGTTAGCAAAAATATGACCAACAAATATGAAAAACAGAAGACATGAAAGCACAGAAGAAAGTGGAGAGAGAACTCTGAAAATGATTTTTTTAAAATAAACACATTGTTGCTTATTATTATTATTATTATTATTCCAGTAATCATCCATATTCTAATAATTGCTCACTTTTTATATCAAAACCCCCTGACAGACTCACTGTGTACAAAATTTGTCAATTCATATATCTTCTGGTAATCACTCATCCCCAAAGTAGGTCACTCCCTTATGTTATTTTAGTATTGGAAGCAGTGAAGAAATGGTCTTTATGAATGAGAGCTTCAGTCTTCTTGCTGTACAATCACTCCCAGAATCTGTGCATGGACTAATTGAATGTTTTAAAAGATCCGTGAACCTTTTGATTGTGGAATATTTCAATATACAGAGAGATGTTACTACTGAAGTAATTGTACCAGCTTCTGGACAACAAATATAAACTTTTGATGTTGTATCATGCCACACACACACACACGTTTCCAACACAACTCTAGCAGCTTGTTGCATGTGTCAAAGTCAAAGATTTTCAATGAAATAATTTGCTTTTGTTGTTATCCCCTGGAACTGTGAGCACAGTGTTCTGTGCAGTCAGCTTGGTGAAGATACCGAGATGCACACATGTCAGATACTTTCTTTCTCTGATCTCCCTGTAACTGCGAGCTGTTGTTCTTTGCAGCCGATGCTGTGAAGGTGTTGAGGCACAACATTGTATTGGCGTGGGAGTGGGTTATGGCAATTACTTTTTCAGTCCCAGGGTGCAACTAAAAAGCGGGGGGTGTGCAATACTTCTTTAGCAGATTCCACCACCATGGGGACTATGGCGATCCCTGCCCCATTAGCCAGGTTAGGCCTGTTACTGGGGGTACCACGGAGAGGTGGGACAGGGTCTTGGTCAGCTATGGTTCGCTAACCCTGGTGCTAGCATATCAGCTGTGGGTCGCTGATTGCCTAACTGAGCGGTCTTCACCCTGGTCATGTCAGATAAAGAGTGGATCACAAAGTCTGCTTTTGCTGAATGTAGCTTAAAAAAAACCTGAAATTATGCACAAACTACATAACTGTTGCCCTGATTAGTCATGCCAGTAAAATTCTGTTACAAATCATAATGAGTAGACTTTGTTAGAAAATAGAAGTCAATATGGTCCAAGCCGGTTTCAGGCAAGGAAGAGTATCAAGAGATCATATATTCAGTATAAGATTAATAATAGAGAAATGGAGAGAGTTTAATGTGAATCTATATTTAGCCTTTATAGACTACTCAAAGGCATTTGATTTTGCACAACACCAGAAACTGGGAAATAATGGAAAAAAATGGGATTTCCAACACATTTGATACAATTAACATCACTGCTGTATCTAGACCAACAGGCGACAGTAAGAATAAATGGTGAAACAACAACTTGGTTTGACATAAAACAAGGGATCTTTCAGAGGTGCATATTGTCGCCTTACTTATTTAACTTGTATACTGAAAATATAATGAGGAATGTTAGAGAAGATGTAGACAAAGAATATTACGATGCCATAACGATTGGAGGTTATGAAATACCAGAGATTAGATATGCTGATGACACAGTATTACTGTCCACAACACAAAATGGAATGGAACAACTAATTATGTCAGTCCATAAGAATAGTAAAGAGCAAAACCTCTATCTTAATGCGAAGAAAACTAAATTGATGACAACTGACAAAACAAATAAGGCAGCTGATATATGTATCAGTGAGGAAAAACTGAAAGAAGTGGAGAGTTTTGAATATCTTGGATCACTACTAACTAATAATGGAGATACAATGAGAATAATTAAAAGGAGGACATCTATTGCTCTTCAGAAAGTAAAACAACTAAAGAATCTGTGGAGATGAACAGACAGAACCACAAAAATAAGATTTTTAAGGGCATGCAACTTTCCCATCGCAACATATGCCCATGAGTCCCGGACACGTAACAAAACAGCTGAGAAACACATAAATTCCTTTGAATGTAAATGCTACAGAAGAGTTCTTCAAATATCATGGACACAAAAAATAACAAATATATCCATACTACAAGAACTTAATATTGAAGAAGGCTGGATAGTAAAGAGGATTAAACAAAGAAAACTTAAATATTTTGGACACATTAAATGTCATCTAGAGAAGACCGTCTTGGAAGGGGTACATAATGGGAAAAAGAAAGAGAGGAAGACCAAGACAAAAATGGCTGCAAGAGATCGTTGATGATCTGCAAATGGATGCATATGCAGCAGGCCATCTTGCTCACAACCGAAAGGCCTACAAAAGTGCTGTTAGGGAGGCAAAGTTCCTCAACAGACATGCAAATGAATGAATGAATGAGCTAAAAAGAAATGCAGAGAGGTACAGTGTTTTTTTTTTTTTAAGCAGACTCCAGCACCATGCAGACCATAACAATCCCTGGTCCCAATAACTTGGCTGAGTATGTTGCTGGGGGTACTAAGGGAGAGATGGGACTGAATCTTGGTCAGCTGTGATTTGCCAAGCCTGACACAAGCCACAAGCAGTCATCTATAAATTAAATCATAAAATCTGATATACACATTTCTTTTGGGGTTAATATTGTTATTTTAATATATTCTGTAATAGAAGCTCTCCAGACATGTAGTAAGCTCAGTAAATTTTGTTGGAAAGTTTAATTTAGAACATTGTTACATTATGCACTCTTTCTCTCTCTCTCTCTCTCTCTCTCTCTCTCTCTGGTACATGCCAATCTGGCATTGGTCATTGTTGATTTCCACATTCTTTCTATGCTCTGTGCTATGAATCCATCAGGTATCTTGTTTCTTTGTCTTCCTCTGTCCCTTTAAAGTAGCATATATTAAAATGTTTATTTATTTAATTAAATAAACAGCAGTTTAAAATAAGTTATTTTTAAAGAATTATATTTTGTTATAAGCAACAACAACAAAAAATAGAGTGAGTTGCTTTATGCTCATTATTAATGTAATGTACAATTTCAGAGGAGGTCAAAAGGCTGTGCAGTACCTACCTAAACAGCATCTTCTTCCTGGACTGAGAGTTTGAGATCAATGCTGCAGGGATGATTTATGAAGATTTACACTGACTGAGAGTGAAACAATGACAGAAAGAAAAAAAATTTAGTTGAAAGATTTTTTTTTTTTTTTTGGTTCTCTCATTCCTGGATGTTTTGTTAGTATACAGTCTAAAACACTACAGGCATAGAAAAGTTTTCCTCATTGTTCCGATTCATCAAAATAGAGTAATTCTTGCCGTTTCTCATTTTCTGTTGTCTGTTGATAGTAGATTTTTATTATTCTTGATCATTATTGTGGTTTCTCATGTTGTAATTCATTCACGTCCAGTTGTCCATAGACTCTGAGGACTGACTTCTTCTTCATACGCATTATCTGTCTATATCAGCATTCCTGTCTCTTGGATAAATTTCACTGTCTTTTTTTTTTTTTTTGTGTAAATCATGTATGGAACTATAGAGCATATCTTCTTTGGTGGTTTCACTGGGCCAGTAATTACTTCTCAGTGTCTCGTAGTTGGTGCAGTTTTGGAGGATATGTTCCACAGTTTGAGGCACCTTGGCACATGTACAAAGAATAGTAGTACCAACCTTAAACTTTGTATACATATGACTTCAGAGTCAGCTGTATCCTGTTTGGAGATAGAAAACGGTGACTTGTTGCTTTCTATATAGCATGTGATAGTCATCATTTGGTGGTGTTTGTAGCTTCCTGTAGGTTTTTATCAGAGGACTTACAAAATGGCAGTCTTTGTCTGAACAAAGGTACATTTTAACCCTCCTCCTTGAATTAATTTCCATGCTCTGCATGATGAGAAATTTTGGTAGAAATAAACCAAGTGGAAATTACTTTAAAAATATGGGTTGGGTTGAAAATATGCAACTTTTCATTTTATTTAGACTCTGCCTAAAGATCGCTGTGGCCTTGATTTGCATAAGAGTGCGAGATCTACCAACATTGCCAGTGTGGTTTTGAGTAAAAGAGTTAAGATGCAGTCAGCTGGATTAAGCTTTCTTTATGTAGCTTTCTATTTTGGTAGAAATGACCAGTATTTATTTTTCTCGTTTGCTTTGTGATATTTTAATTGAATTTTTTTTCTGTCGATGTAAATCAGGTAGTGAAAAAAAAACATTCCTGAACATTTTTGTTTGTTTTCCTGTTCAGACACAAATGTAATTAATTCTGGTTTTTATTTTTATTTTTGTTTGTTTTTTTTTGTGTGGCAGGAATTGTTCTTGATTTGTTAAAATTTACTTACTACCATTTTATGTATATGTCTGCCTGTGTGTGTGAATGTGGACAGATGTAGATGCATATGTATATGTATGTGTGCAGATGAATAGATATTTAAGTGACAGAATGATTGAGTGAGCAAGAGAAATGCACATACCATGGTCACTTTATAGAGGCAGTACTTATCAGTGACAGACTCATCATTACAGCTGTCACATTTGTGGACAGAGTGGTGAAATGATTAGTGTACTAGTCTTTCATGGCAAAGGTTGGGGGTTTGAATCCAGCCGGAGGAGGCCCAGTTACCCAGCTGTAGAAATGGGTGGCCAACTTCTTCTGGAGCTGGGTATGGAAAGATGGCCAGACGTGATGTTGACCACATCTCTCTCTAGTGTGCTGACAGGTCAAAGAAAATAAGGTCTCTAACACCATATCCCCTTTATGCCTTTAAGGCACCTGAGGCGCCCCAGTTACCCAGCTGTAGAAATGGGTAGCTGACTTCTTCCAGAGCTGGGGAGGGAAAGGTGGCCAGACGTGATGCTGACCTCATCTCCCTCTAGTGTGCTGACAGGTCAAGGAAAATATGGTCTCCAAATCCCGTATGTGCCTTTAAGGCATGATGGGGTTACCTTTACCTTTAATCTTATTTGTGGACTGACCATATACTGTAATCTGCATTTTTAATAAAAAAGAGGTATTTCTGCTGCTGTGCCTTCATTTAAATGATTTTGCACATTGTTTGGAAAGTTCATAGTGTTTTCATATCCGTGAATTTTTATTTCTTTTTATGATTTTGCCACTGTGTTGCTGTGGTTCTCATTAAGCTGTAACCATCATCAGTAAGTAAGGAGTTTCTTATTTAAATTCTGCTGAACAACAGCCAAGACCCACAAGCAGACTTTAATCAAACATTACAGCAGCAATGCATTACCAAGAAATGATGAAATTAATTTTTTTTTTAAGCATTTATGGCAGTTATAAAATCCTGACTGTAGAACAAAAGCACATGATTATAGATATTTCAGTTCTTTAACAAGCTGTTTAAACAGCCAATATTGGTACAATAAAAGTTAAATATCGTTCTCCTGTGTAGAAATTAACATGGCTAAGAGACGGCCCAAAAAAAAATCCTGGGGTCCACCCAGCCTCTAAAAAATGGGTATCAGAGAAATCTTGGAAGGTAAATGTGGCCAGGTGTGATACTAAATGTGGCCATGGAGTTGTGTGTATGAGTGGGTGACGTTGGATTGCTTTAACTTCCTATGTTGTCAGCAGATTCCACAAGCGTATCTGCTGTGTTGATCCCTTACCCCATATAGCCAGACTGAAACAACCCAACAGCTTGCTTTCAGAAGCACCATCATGTGGTGGGGTAGAGTTTTGATAGTCTGCCATCTGCTTTGGCACAGTGAATTCTACATAGGCATCTATTTCTTGTAGCCATCTGAGAACGGTTATGTCTTTTCAACTAAATATGTGCAATGTTATGAACTTAACGTTGTTGACAGTATATGTATATTAAGGTTTCTGTGAACTCATTCAGAAATTATTGAATGAAAATAAATTAATTCTCTAAAATTATGGATTTATTTGCACAGGTGTTTTTTTGTTTGTTTGTTGTTTTTTTTTTTTTTTTTTTCTTTCTTTTAGTAGTTCTCCTTTTACTTAACACATAAACAGGTTTGAATCCGATATGTATCAAAACTGACAATCATTGACAAACCTAATGCTGTATAATTGATTAAATAAATGTCACTGCAGTTTACGGTCTTGGAAAATGCTGCTGAATTATTTTCAGGTTCATTTCAACCTGACACATATTTTTGTCTGCTTCTTCTTCTTCGTTTGCAAACATATTTTTGTATATTGTGGCTTATTATTTTACAGATAAGATTGGCTTGCGTGCAAGATTTTTTATGGATGAATTGCTGTTGTCCTTCGTTTTTGTTCTGAATGTTAAGCAACTCTGCTTGTTTGCTCTAATGCCCAGTTGCAATGACTGTGATGTTCTTGCTGGTATGAGAAGATTATGGAAGGCTGTTGTTGATTTTTTTTTCCCTCACTTTCATTTATTTGTGAACTATTCAAAATAATGGACGAGAAAGTAGGGCCTGGTGCAGAATATACAAGGTAACTATTTGGAACATTGGTTCCCACATTTTTTACATCCAGAGACCACTTTTATAACTGTATATAAGTTGCAGTATCTCATATGCAATATCACAATGCCACAAACTTTTAATAGATTTTGCTCAATAGATGGCACTTAAAACCAAATTAAAAACCCATCTACAGACCACCTGATTATGCGCCATGGACCACTTGTGGTGCAATGACCACAGCTTGGGAATCACTCATTACAGCAAAAGCAGAAAAATGCATTTACCATACACCTCTTTGTGGCTGAAAAATGGATGAAAGATGCATGTTGTAGCTTGCCATAGGGGAATGATGAGCCAAGAGGGATAGAAGTGTCAGTCTTCATGGTCCCTGGAGACATTTTATAGTTAAGTACAATGACCTCAATCAGCTGTTTACCTTTTGGTGAACAGCTCATTAGGGTCATTATACTTAACTAGGTGTAACCAGTCAAAAAATAATGGCAGAAAAGAAACTAAGTACAACATTTCTCTATCCTCTGTCAGTCAGTCATTTACGTGTCCCTTGCAGAACTTTGCCTCCCTAACAGCTCTCCTGTAGGCCTCTCAGTTGTAAGCAAGATGCTCTGCTGCTGATGCATCCATGTGTGTCCATTTTCAGATTATTAACGATGTCTTGCACAATGATTTTTCATAAAGAACCCCTTATCCCTCCCCCTCATAAAAAAAAAAAAAGAACCATTGCACTTTAAAAAATAAAAACAGAAGAAACATCTGTCTCCAAAAATTACCCCCGCCTCAAAAAACAAAATTACATTACCTTCCTCCCAATTAAAAAAAAAAAATGACCATTACCTTCTCTTCTCTCCACACCCCTACCTCCCACTCTCAGACAGATGAGTGACTACGAAAGGATGGTCTCAGAATTGGTCATTTAAACATTTACTACCTGTTAGGGAAACTTTCTGAGGCAACTAATATAGTTAATCATCTTCTTCTTCGTTTGCTTCTACCACCAAGACTGCCCTGTGATCCTACTAATTTTACACCTTTGGTCCTCAGTAGGTCCCGTGGTCCCCAAAAGGACCACACGAGATCCCCAAGAGGACCACACGAGATCCCCAAGAGGACCACAAGAGGTGCAGAGTATCGTGGGGGTTGAACCTGTATTCTTGATGGGTCTCATGAGCGGGATTGCGTGACACCGTGGTTTTCGTTGCACCAGTTTGATCAGAAGTAAGGGTAGACCAAAAGAGACATGGAGAAGAACAACAGAAAGGATGTTGAGCAATAGAGGGCTCACCTGGGCAAGAGCAGAAAAAAAGGCGAAAGACAGACATTTGTGGAAAACCCTTGCGGAAGCCCCATGTGCCCTGGGCACTTAAGGTTCAGAGAGAGAGAGAGAGTTTGATCTAGAGTTGGACTTTCTCACCGGAAAACCTCAGTGTGTTTTGGATATCAGTATATCCCCGCCGGGTGAAAGGTGGTTTTCCATCCAGTCCAGCATTGGACTTTCTCACTGATAGTTAATCATAACTTCCATATCTTTGGCTTTTCGGAAAATCGTCTAAACAAAAATATAACTGACGAAGATATTAGGATAGATGGTTATAATTTACTTCGATGTGACCCTGCTAGGAAGCTTGAGACAGGATTAGTTGTATATGTTACCACTGCCATATACTCTTGCTGTCGAACAGACCTTGAGACACCAGATATTGAATGTATATGGTTGGAAATCAAACTTCCAAAGCAGAACCCAATCTTAATCAGGTTTTTTATTGTAATCCAAATGCAACAGCATCGTGGTATGATCACTTTACAAGTATGATGGATTATGTTTTGTCTTTTAATTTAAAGGATATAATTGTTCTTGGAGATTTCATTATTAATTATAGACAAACAGATGATACATGGAATGATATTGTTTTATCATACAATTTATCCCAAATTATCACTAAACCTAACAGAGTAACTTAAACATCATCCACACTAATAGATCAGATATATGAAGCTCATCCAGAAAACATAGAATGTAAAGTCCCTCAAACATCACTGAGTGATCACTATCCAGTCTGTTGCACATGGACATGACATGGCTCAAAATTCCCAAAAATAAACATACCAGTATTAAATTTAGAAGTTTTAGCAAATTCAGCTTAGAATCATTTCTGAAAGAGTTACAAGCAGCACCTCTAGATCATGTGTACCAACTAACTGACCCTGATAAGGCCCTGGAATACTGGATAAAAACCTTCAGGGATATATTTGACAAGCACATTCCTATTAAAGAGGTGAGAGTTAAACATCAGGTGAAGTTCCCCTGGATAACACCTGAGATGTTGCAAGTCATGAGGGAAAGGGATCAGGCCCACAAAAATAAGGAATTCACTAGCTACCGATTACTTAGAAATAGAGTTCAATATTTAATTAGACAAGAAAGGAGAAATTACTTTAGGACCCTAGTTCAGAATAAATCAGACAGTAAGTCTGTCTGGAAAGCAATTAACATTCTAGCAAACAAGAGAAAACAGTCTGACTTGCAGAATTATAATCATGTGCCCACTTGTGAAGAGTTCAGCAATCACTTCGAGAAGAAGTCAATATCTTAAAATCTTCACTACCAACCCCTACTTTTGACTTAAGTGAATTAAATACTTTTATAAGTAGCAAATGTGCAAATCTAAAGCAACCCAGTATTCCTTTCATGTCAGTTAGTGATGTTTATAATTATCTTTCATCTTTAAAGAACAACAACACAGCAGGACTTGATGAAATCACCAATAACATATTACGCTACTCTGCCCCAGTAATTACAGATACATTAACATAAATTTACAACATTTACAATCAGCGCATTGCTCATTGTCATTTTCCTCAGGCTTTTTAAAACTGCAAAAATATATTCCCTTTTTAAATCTGGTTCAGAGAAAAATGTACATTCTATCGACTTTGTCAGAACCACTAGAAAAACACATACAAAAAACAACCTTACAACACATGCAAGAAAATGATTTGATTGTTGACTGTCAGTTAGGTTTTAGGTTGAAACATTTCTGCCACAAAGCTCTCACAAAAATGACAGAATGTTGATTATCTAATATAAATGATGATAAATTATGTGGTGCTGTCTTTGTTGACTTAAAAAAAGCATTTGACATGATTGATCATGAAATCCTAGTTAGAAAGCCTGAGACTTATAGATTACACCCTAACTTGACAACATTTATTACATCTTTTCTTTCCAACAGACAACAGGTAGTTTGCCTAAAAAACTCTAAGTCAAGTTCATCTGTGGTTGATAATGTAATTCCACAGGGATCTATTCTTGGTCCTCTCTTGTTTACCATCTACATCAATGATCTTCCACTTCATCTAAAAAAATCATCTTGTGACCTCTTTGCTGATGACTGAACAGTTTACACTAATGACAATGACTGTATTAACCTTGATTCAACTCTTCAAATTGAAATAAACAGTCTAATTAACTGGAGCAACAACAACAGAATGCTCATAAACACCAGCAAAACAAAATCAATGCTCAATACAAAAAGACAGAAATTAACAAATTCACCAACAACAACACTACAGCTCCACGCTGGAACTTCACAGATGGAGAATGTTAGTGAACATAAAACTCTAGGTCTCAGCTAGATTCATCATGTAGACAATCTAACTAAACTCATTGCACAAAAAGTTTACCAATTTACTAAAATTAAACATTTTCTTGACATAGACACCAGAAAAATATACTACATATCACAGATACAAATAAACTTGGACTACTGTTCCACAGTTTGGGATGGTTGTTCCATGTCAAACATGAAAAGACTTTACTCACTTCAGAAACAAGCAGTAAAGCTTATAGATGACAAACACGCAGCTCGTATTACAAATAAGGACAAACATCTTGATATTCTACCCCTCAAGATGAGATTTCTTTTCAACAAGGTCGAGTTAATTCATAAAATTCTATTGCACAATGCTTCACCCTATCTGTTGTCATTGTTCAAATCCAACCCAAAACACAGTCAACGCTTAAGCAATTGTATTCTCCCAAAATCAAGGCTTGACATGTTTAAAAAAAGCTTCTCTTACTCAGCTGCCCACCTTCGGAATGCCCTACCAATTCATGTAAAACTTATAAGTAATATTCGTTCTTATAACTTCAAACTTTGTCAACATCTGTTTTATATGGACTATATGCCTCCCTAAGCATAGTCTAAAGTAGTTAAAGTATGGTTTGATTGTTGTACACTTTTTTTTTATACTGCTTTTCTATAAATTTGTTAGTTTTGAATGAATGTAAGAATGCAAGTTTATTTCATGTTGTTGCATAAATCAGAGCGCAGAGTGTATGGACATGAGATAAGTTTATTATTTATTTATGTAATTATTTAATGTCAGTCCGTAAGAATAGCAAAGAGCAAAACCTCTATCTTAATGCGAAGAAAACTAAATTGATGACAACAGACAAAACAAACAAGGCAGCTGATATATGTATCAGTGAGGAAAAACTGGAAGAAGAGGAGAGTTTTGAATATCTTGGATTACTACTAATTAATAATAGAGATACAATGAGGGAAATTAAAAGGAGGACATCTATCTCTCTTCAGAAAGTAAACAACTAAAGAATCTGTGGAGAGGAACAGACAGAACCACAAAAATAAGATTTTTAAGGGCATGCATCTTTCCCATCGCAACATATGCCTGTGATACCTGGACACGTAACAAAACAGCTGAGAAACATATAAATGCCTTTGAATGTAAATGCGACAGAAGAGTTCTTCAAATATCATGGACACAAAAAAGAACAAATATATCCATACTACAAGAACTTAATACTGAAGAAAGTTGGCTAGTAAAGAGGATTAAACAAAGAAAACTTAAATATTTTGGACACATTAAACGTCATGATAATCTAGAGAAAACCATCTTGGAAGGGTACATAATGGGAAAAGGAAAGAGAGGAAGCCCAAGGCGAAGATGGCTGCAAGACATCGTTGATGATCTGCAAATGGATGCATCAGCAGCAGGCCATCTTGCTCACAACCGAGAGGCCTACAAGCGTGTTGTTAGGGAGGCAAAGTTCCACAAGGGACATGCAAATGAATGAATGAATGAACTAATATTATTACATAATATTATAACAACAGGAAAAATAGATGGAAGAAGATCAATAGGAAGACCAAGAGAAATGATACTGGACAGTTTGACGGGATGGTGTGAGAGGAGATCACCAACTGAGCTGATGGCCTGCATGAAGGATCGTGTACTCTGGAGAAGTATAATAGCCAACGCCAGTCTGCACGGCATATAATGATGATGATGAAGAAACTTGACTGCCTTCTTTAGGACAAATTGTGATTCTTGTTTAGAAGGTTGTGTATGGAGTTTTTCGGTATATATGAGGTTAGTATGTTTTCTATATATTTCTATGTTAGTGTGAAGGTCCCATGGTGACGTTAATTACTCGGACCGTTTTTCTATTCTCATTGTAATTGTTTCCATCAGTTTGCACACCACATCCATTGGCAACACGCATTTAACAAATGGAAATTCATCATTAAACTTTTGTTGATTTTTTTTTTGTAACTGTTGAATCATGTGATAATCTGATTCATGTTGAGTGTCAACTGTAGTGTTGAGTGATTTAATTACATGTAACTGGTCATGTTCGTCTACGTATATGTAATGGTTGGTGTCCTGGGTTTTCGTGTGTCACACGGTGTATAACAGTGTAACATTTGTTGTGTCACTTGTGTAGCAATCAAGTAAATATGCTCTGTAAGTAGTGACATTTGTAACAATGAATGAAGAGCATTCAGTTCCGTACTTCAAGACAGTTAGCCAGCCAGCCCCCCCCCCCTCCCACCGAGCGCAGTACAGTGTTTGGGTAAAACACGTGTTTAGTGTTTAGTAATACGTACATACGTCTTCACTACAACTCGCAGAATTCTATAATCACGATCATCACCAGATAGTGCCATGCCGACAGGCGTAAGTGGTCATCTCTCCTCATGTCGCTCAATCTTCCGTGTCTCGTTTGCTGTTTTATCTTTCCAGTTATGGTCAATTTTTCGAGACCTTCACATCCGCCTGTGTGTCCGAGAAACTTTGCTTGTCTTTTTCTTACGTATACCACTAGTTTGAGATATTCTTTTGCCTGCTGTAATACTTCCTCGTTTGTCTTTCTGGCTGTTCGTGGTATTCGAAGCATCCTTCTTAAGAACTACATTTCAGTAGTATAATCACGAGTCTGGGCTGAGAAGCAACACATTCTGCCAACTTTGCCCCCCCCCCCCTCCCACTTCGTGGCCGAGTGGGGACTAAAAGGACACGTAACACTCAGAAGACAGACAACAGTTGTAACTTGTTGCAATCAACGACTGAAGAAATGAAAAAAAAATTTTTGTTTAGTTAAGACCATGCATGCTTTATCTTATCAACACAAAAGAATGCATCTGGATCTGAACTTAGTTTTTGGTTCCTGTCCACACACTTTGTTGCTGCAGTAAAAGTAAAAGATCCACAACACACACACACACATACACACACATACACACACATATATATATATATATATATATATATATATATATATATATATATATATATGTGCCGTGTTCTATAGCCAGAGCAAGAACTCCTCAACATTTTCACTTTATCCTTGTAAATGCGAACTAGAAGTTTGTTTTTCTTTTTAGCTGATGCTAGGCGGTGAACTTATTCTATGGTATCGTATTAATATCTTATTAATATTATTATTAACACAATAGTTATATTTAGACTATAATATTAAACGACACTCATCTTCGGGCTAATCTTCCAGCAACGTAACGTCTCTCGTGATCTTATCATGTGCTGATGTCCCAACTTTTCATTGGTTCTCTTGTTAATGACTAATACCATGTGCGGATTCGTCATTGAACGTTGAATTTTCGGCCACAAACAGTCCCTAAAAGGCAGTTGGCAAACCTAGAACGGTAGTGGATTGTAAGAGTTGTTTAATTAAGACTGGGGTGTGTGTATCCACTGTCGAAGGTTTACTATTACCTTTCCCAAAACTATCTTCACTCTCCACGAGGGATTCATATGCGAATCCCGGAACGTATTTAAAATACCACTGTATGCAAAAGGCGTAGGATAACCTATATTTATGAAACTGGTCTCAGATTAGGTGACCGTATACGTAAACATTTGTATAACTCCCAGCATGTTTTTAAGACAGTCCCTAATCATTTTAACCAGAAACTCCTCACTGCATTAGACTACAAACCCTCTACTCTCAACTACATTCACCTATTCCACTTGCCCATTTCTCGGCTGTATTATTACTGTATCACTCTCTCCTTTTCGCGGTCCCCACCTACCCCCTTCTTTACTACTTACCATCGCAAGTCTTCATTTAAACGTTCTCAGCCCTCTACCACGAGCACCCATGGATGCAGCTTCTTACAAATCACAGCTAAGTGCCCCGTTTATTCTACCCCCCCCCCCCCCCCATTTCTATCTGCTGTATAGCATTAATGTGAGTTTATATTTATCTCCTTTCCCTGTTTCTTTGTCCTGTGCGTGCTTTTTTTTTGTTTTTTGTTTTATGATTAAGGTAGAAGTGTCACAAGTGTGTGCCTCGTAAAGCTGTCCCTACTTTTTCCTTAAATAGTTTTAACCACTGTCGAATGGTCCTGTGGGAGCCAGCGGAGCAAGTCTAGATCATTAGCGCTCATTTTGGCAATCAGCGACCCATAGCAGACATGCTGGCTTCAGGGTTGACAAACCAAAGCTGACCAAGCCCCTGTCTCACCTCTCTTTTTGGTGCTCCCCGTAACACGCTTAGCCTGATTAACGGGGCACTGATCGCAACAGCGGCCGAGTCTGGTAAAGAAATATTGCACACCCCTTGCCCTTTAGCTGCGCTCAAGAACTAAAAAATAGCTGTTATAACCTCCTCCCAAAGCCGACACGATGCTGTGGTCCAGCGCTTTCACACCATCGGCTGCAAAGAACACCATCTCGCAGTTCCATAAGACAAAACAAAACATTGGTTTATGCTATACTTGATTCAGGCGGAAGCCGAAATAACACTTTGTTATCTCTCTCTCTCTCTCTCTCTGAACATTAAGTGCCCAGGGCACATGGGGCTTCCGCAAGGGTTTTCCACAAATGCCTGTCCTTTGCCTTTTTTTCTGCCCTGCATTTGTTTTTTTCCCTTGCTTCCGTTTCTGTAGCAGTCTGATATTTTTTTTTTTTTACCAGATAGGGTAAACTTTGTTATCTACTTATCAGATAAAGCTTTTTCTTCATCTCTTGATAAGTAGGGACATAGAAAGCTTGGTCGGGCCCCGGAGCGTTACTACGGCTCCCCCCTCCCTCGCTATCAAAATACGGAAAATAACTCTCCTATGATGATCTGGAAATGGATGCAGCAGCAGCAGGCCATCTTGCTCACAACCGAGAGGCCTACAGGAGTGCTGTTTGGGAGGCAAAGTTCCGCAAGGGACATGCAAAGGAATGAATGAATGAACTCTCCTATAGTTTTGTCTGTAAAAAAAAAAGGCTTAAAAAACAGGGCCATCGGGCTCCCTCAGCACCCCGAGTGTACAGACCCGTCCCATCCCCATCCCCACTCCCAGTCGTGGTCGTCAGGCCTGTTACTGGAGGTGTACTACACCGCTATATCCGTGTACAAAATATCCTACACTACATGACAAAACCGCAGACGTCACGAAGGGTTTCCCAGCCTGGTCTAAAAATAGCGGTAACTGTTGACAGGGAAGTAATTCACAAAACGGTGACCCAGAGGAAGAAAGATGGCGGAGAAGCAGCGAGTTGTCCTAGTTGAACTATTACAGCAAGATGGAAACGGAGAATGTGCCGACTGCGGAGAGACAAGTAAATTTATTTTTACTTTTATAATTTTCTTACATTGGTTTATCTAAACGTAGATTACGTGAATGTTACATTTAACATTATAAACTTCGTTCAGGATGGGCCTGTTTCGACTTTCGTTCACAGTTTGGGAGGGGGGGGGGGGGAATGTTAATTTGATGAATCGCCAAGATGAAACTGTAGGGCGAAAGTTAGTAAAACATACTGAAGCAGCCGTTGATTTTTTAAAATCAGAATAGAAGCCCATTATAGCATCATTAATTAAAGTCAAATCACGACAACAACAATAAAAAGAAAGAAAAAATAAGGGAAAAAAGTTTGCCATGTCGTATCATTATCTCTTATAATATCGTTTATGTGCGACTGAGGAATGAATTTACATGTGTTCCACAGTGCATCATCAGTTTCCTGGTTTTATTTTTAATGTTAAGTTTTTTTTATGGGCGATATCAAAAGGCAAAGTTGCTGAGGATGTACATTTATGGAGCACAAACAGGTGTACATCAGTAGTTAGTATAAAAGTATATAAAACTAAGTATATAACCATACACGAAGTCAAAAGTAAATAAAACTAAGTATATAACTATACACGAAGTCACTGCAGTAAAGCTGCAACAACAGAATGTTAAAAACTAATTAAGGAACAGGTTTATTAATTAATGAGTGCACAGTTGCAACATTTCAGCTTGTACCATAATCATACAAAAACATACAGGATAATGAAATAGGGAAATAAGATTAAATTCACATGAATGCTGTACAAAAAAATGATGATGTAAAGAAAGAATAAATGAAGCACATAGCTGTGACTTGTAAAAAACTGCACCCAGGAATGAGTGTGGTAGAGTGTTGAGAATGTTTAAATACAGACTTTGTGTGATAGGTTGATAGTAATGAGGGGATGGAGATCGCAGAAAGGAGAAAGATACACTGGGTAACCTAGCTGGAAGAAACATTAGCAGATTAGATGAATGTGGTTGAAGGATTAGTAATTTGATGCAGTGAGGAGGTTCTGAAATATATGTTGCTAGTGAGGAAGGAGTAGAATTTAGTACTGAGGAATATGATTGTGGAGAAAGGGAGTGTTAAGTGAATTTTGAGTTCAAGCCATGGGATTCTAAAATCCCTTATTTGTGGTGGTTCTCAAGTGCTGGGTGGCTTGTGTCCTCAGAGTAACATTGTTTTATGGCTGTAACCAGAAAATAAGATTTGTAGTTGGGGCCATTAAAATAATCAGGTATACAGTGATATAATAGACAAGAAATTAGACTCTTTTGAAAACAAATGCCTCAGGAAAATACTCGGCATCAATTAGAATGAATTCAAGAGCAATGCAGAGATAAGACAGATGACTGAACAACAACCAGTCTCATGGGTGATCAGGAAAAGGAGATGGGCATATGTTGGTCATGTGATGAGAAGAAACAGTCAGAGAATCCCAGAACAAGCTGTCAAGTGGAACACAACAGGCCAAAGAAAAAGAGGCAGATTGCGTGAAACTCTAAAGAGGACATTGTTAAGAGAGGCCAGATTAATAGGCATAAAATCCCTTGATGAGGTTGAAAGGCTCGGTGAAGACAGGAAAAAATTGGCAAACTACCTTGCGAGCCCTATGTGATGTTTAACAACATGGGAAGGATATAAGATACAGTGTAAATTGGAGATAGACATACACAACCATTCATTGAAACCAACTTTTCTCTGGGAAAATGGCTGTGGTTCATAGTGAACATTGCATCTTCAGTGAAAACTACTGAAGAAATTCACATATTTAACAATTCTTTTCTCAGCATTGATAAAAATATGTAAAGATTTTACAATCAAGTTTTTTTTTTTTTCCCCTCTCAAAATTGTACTTTTCTGCAGAGGCAGAATGGGCATCCTGCACAATCGGTGTGTTTCTGTGTCAGATTTGTGCAGGCATTCATAGGGCCTTAGGGTCATCACAGAGCAGAATAAAATCTATATATTTGGACAACTGGGATCAAGACCAGGTGCAGGTCAGTGTATGTATGTATATGGTTTTGCCCGTTCGAAACATTTCCGTATTGTCTGAAGTGCAAATATCTATTTTGTACGGCTGTAAACATTTTTAGTTCAGATTTCTTGTTCTTTTTGTCTTTTCCTTTTAATTTGTGTGATTTATTAGTAACATAATAATGTAATGTTTCATAGTTTCGTATGTAATTTTTATAAACTTGGTGGTTTCTTTCATTAATAAAATATGTTTAATCTTCAGTGAGCTTAGTATGGAAGCAGGACTTACAGGGAAACCTGGAAAATTCAGTCTCTGATTGAGAGAGTAAGAAAAGTTAGCAGAGGATGACTGAGAGTTGAACTCTTGATAGGTCAAGAAATATCCAGGCTATGAGAAGACAGCATTTGCACCATACAGGTCTTGAAATCTCAGCTGCCGTGTTGGTGAATGCCTGCTGGTTGCCCTGTATCAGGCACTGAGTCATTGTCCTTTCTTTTCATTACTTTGATGTACTTCATCTGAAACCTTTAAGACTTTCAGCAGTTAGTTGTCCCCCCCCCTGCCTGCTGGTTCTTCCAGTGCTATAGACCATTTGCACTGTGTTCAGATTCTCCTTCACTTTTTGACTTGTATTCATTTTTAAATTGCTTTTAGATATTTTAGTCTTCAAATTGTAAACATTTTTACCATATATATATATATATTTTTGAACCTTGAGTGCCCAGGGCACATGGGGCTTCCTGCAAGGGTTTTCCACAAATGCTTGTCCTTTGCCTTTTTTTTCCTGCTTCTGCCCAGGTGAACCCTATATTGCTCAACATCCTCTCTGTTGTTCTTCTCCATGTCTCTTTCGGTCTACCCTTAGTTCTGTTCCCCTGTGGTGTACATCTTAGTGCTATTTTTGGTAGTGAGTTGTCAGTCATTCGGGGCACATGTCCCAACCATCACCAGTGTCTTTCCTCAATAATTGCTGTCAGTGGCTTCATCTGCATTTATGCCAATGAGATATTGTTTCTTATGGTGTTTGGCCAAAATATTTTTCTAATTCTTCATAAACATTTAGTCTGGAAAGAATTCAACTTGTTTTCATATATATATATATATATATAGTGTTTAGATACAATCACTGTTTCCATGCATTTAAGTCATATTAAGGATAAGGTTTTAGGCCTGAATTTCCAAGTTCTTTGGCACATGAAAGTGTGATGTGGTCAGTATCACACCTGGCCCCACATTTACCTTCCCAGATTTCTCTGGTACCCAGTTTTAGAGGCTGGATGTACCCTGGGGCTTTTTTGGTGTGGTGGTACCAGAAAAAAATCCCCACTGCTGGGACTTCAACCCAGTACCCCTCAGCTTAGTAGGCAGAGTGCCTAACCACTTAGCCATCCAGGCCACTTTATATGGTTTTTAGAAAAAAAATTTGTTTGTTTTTTCACTCCGCTTGGCAAATGTTCTTACTGAAAGTGAAATATAAAAATTAAGAAGCAGTGAGTGGAAAGTAGTTAAATTTAACTTGTAAATTTCAGCTTGGTTGTACTTGTTCCAGATGCTCATATTTCTTGTGCAAATACTAAACACAGGTAGCAAATGTGCATATGTAAATGTGACAAATGTATTTGTCTAGCTTCATTGACTAACCTTTCATTTCTTGTGTGCAGGTGATGAAGATGATTGGTAACAACAGAGCCAAGGACAAATATGAGCTGTGTGTGCCAGTCTATTACAGAAGGCCTGCCAGTACTTCTGTCGAGTTAGTACAACACGCATTTATTTTATTGTCTTTTTAAGTAAAAGTGGCCTTAGCAGCACACAGGGAATGTGGTGTTGGCATCCAGACTTTCCTTGACCAGTTGCCACACTAGAAGATGATGTGGTAAGCTTCATGTCTCACTGCTTTTCCTTCTCCAGCTTTGTAAGGAGCCGGTAACTCATTTCTGCAGCTGAGTTGTTGGGGCACCTCTTTCCATTTCATTTGTCCTCCTTTGTGAGTACTGCTTCAAACAATAGGAATCATCAAGTGACTGTTCTTTGTCATGCAAAAACTTTACAGTCTCTTCTACTTCAAACCATGTTGTACAGGGCCTAACAGCGTGTTTGGTGTTTGGCCAAAATATTTTTCTTCTTCGTAAACATTTAGTCTGGAAATAATTCAGCTTATTTTCTGTGGTTTTGGTGATTTTCCAGCATTCACTTACATAGAGTAGTACACTTAGAGCATTACTCTTAAATATCCTGATTTTCATCTTCATGCTTAGTTTTTTTAGATTTCCATATAGTCTGCAACATTGCAAAAGCCTGGTTTGCTCTAGTAAGTCTGCTGTTGATGTCCTCTGTGCTGTCTCCATTTTCTACTACTCTACTGCCAAGATATACAAATTCAGTGACCTCCTCCACTAACTTGTTATCTACTCTGAGTATATTTCTTTTGTTCACATTTTGGTTCATTAACTTTGTCTTTCCTACGTGATCTTTAATCCTATGTTGTTTGCATTCTGAGTTAGCTTGTTTATTTTATCTTGCATATCTTTGTGGCTGCTTGATAGTAGACAGATGTCGTTGGCAAAATCAAGGTCCTCCAGCACTATGTCAAGGGTCCATTGTAATCCTCTGCGTTTGTCTGATGTTGCCTCCTTCATTAACCAGTCTATTGCCAAGATAAGTAATGTTGGCGATAGTACACATCCCTGCTTCACTCCTGTTTGTACCCTAAAGCTGTTGGATGTATGTTCTCCACAGACCACTTTGCAATGAAAACCCTCATATAGGACTTTGATTACATTCACTATCTTATGGGGGAGGCCATGCCATCTTAGAATTTTCCACAGTGCATTTCTGTTGACATTGTTAAAGGCTTTCTCAGAATCTATAAGCGGTGCATATGTTGTGCTTTGCCATTCAATTTGCCTGCTCTAATATTTGTCTATGTACAGATATGTGGTCTATGCATGATCTTCTTTTCCTAAATTCTGCCTTCTCTTTCCAGAGTTTTTCCTCAAGTGCTGGTACAATTCTGTTGATGATTATTCTGCCAAATACTTTACTGGTGAGTGGCAGGAGGGTATGCCTCTCCAGTTCCTGCAATCTCTGAGGTCACCCTTCTTTGGTAGTTTTACTGTAAGGGCAGTTTTCCACTCCTCTGGAGTTTTTTCTAGATCCCAAATTTGTTGTAGTATCTGGCAGAGTTGTTTTGGTGTTTCTATTTCTTCTGCTTTCAACATCTCAAAATCTCTTTTTAAGGAGATAATACCACTGAAAAAAGAAGCCTCCAAGAATAAATGGATGACAGATGACATCTTGGGACTGATGGACAAGAGAAGGAGGAGTAAAAATAACCAAGAAAAATATAGCAGGATAAATAAAGAAATAAAACGCAAATGCATAGAAGCAAAGGAAGTGTGGATAAATGAACAGTACAGACAAATAGAGGACTCCCATAATAAAGACAGCAAAAACATGCACAAACGAATTAGTGAACTCACAGACAGGAAGACAGAATATACCACAGGATGTCTGAAATCAAAAGAAGGTAAAATGTTAATGGGAAAAGAAAACATTGTGGACAGGTGGACAGAATACATAGGTGAGCTATATGGAGGAGAAAGACCAGAATTAATACCAGATACTGAAAACTGTGATGGACCACCAATACTTGAAGATGAAATCATAGATGCCATCAAACACATGAAGAAATGAAGAGCAACTGAGCCTGATAATATAACAATGGAAGAAATAGAGGCTCTCGATGAGATGGGAATAAAAATAATAACCAAGTTACTGGATGACATTTGCAACGGTGGTTGTATCCCTAGTGACCTGCTTAGATCACGTTTATAGCACTACCAAAGAAACCAGGTGCAAAGAAATGTGAGGACCACAGGAATATCAGTCTCTCATGTCACATAACAAAGCTACTTTTGAGAATTATTATGAGAAGAACAAGGAAAAAGATGAAAATGGAAATAGCAGATGAACAACTCAGATTTGTTTAAGGAAAGGGAACACATAATGCCATTTATGCTTTACGAACACTAACATAAAGAACTTTAGAAGTACAGAAAGATTTCTCTTATGCTTCATTGATTACACCAAGGCATTCGACAAGGCGAAACATGGTGAAATTATTAAAATGCCTAAAGAACATAAATATAGATGGCAAAGACCTGAGGATTGTAAAACATCTATCCGGCAGCAAGAAGCAGCGATTTGAGTTGAAAATGAAACTGGAAAATATCAACCAATAAAACAAGGAGTGCAACAAGGGTGTGTACTATCGCCAGATCTTTTTTTCTCTGTACAGCGAAAATATTCTAAGAATGATCATTACAGAACCAGGTATAAAAGTAGGAGGATACAGTATTAACAACCTTTGGTATGCTGACGACACAGTACTGATAGCTAGGAACCAACAAGACCTACAAAATCTCTTGGATAAAGTCACCAAAGAAAGTGAACAGAAAGGCCTTACTTTGAACATAAAAAGACAGAGACGATGGTTATATCTAAGAAACAGAATCCACCAGTATGCAGTATAAAATTAAATGGAACTATTCTAAAGCAGGTGCAGAAATTCAAATACCTTGGAGCAGTAATAACTTCAGATGGGAAAAGCAGAACAGAAGTTATAACAGAATAGGCCAGGCAAAGACTGCATTTCAGAGAATGAGAAACGTATTATGCAACACATCCGTATCAATGAATGTTAGAAAACAAGTCCTAAAATGCTATATTGAACCCATCTTATTATATGGAAGTGAATCATGGACAATAGGCACAAAAGTCATTGGAAGCAGCAGAAATGTGGTTTATTAGAAGAATGTTGCAAATTCCATGGACAACAGAAATAATTAATGAAGAATGTATGAGAAAAGCGGAGATACAAAAAATCTTGTAAAAAAAATAAGAGGCACAATGTATTTTCATAGGACATGCAGTGAGAAGAGAGGGCATTACAAATATTATAATAACAGGACAAATAGAGGGAAGAAGAGCCAGGGGAAGACCAAGAGAAATGATACTGGACAGTCTGACGGGATGGTGTGAGAGGAGATCACCAACTGAACTAGTGACCTGCATGAAGGATCGGGTACTCTGGAGAAGAATAATACCTAATGCCAGTCGGCATGGCACATGATGATGATGATAGGTGTCCTCCTTTTAATTTCCCTCATTGTATTTCCATTGTTAGTTTGTAGTGATCCAAGATATTCAAAACTCTCCATCTCTTCCAATTTTTGCTCATTGATATACAAGGGGTGATTGATAAGTTCACTGCCTAAGGTACAACGGATTATTTGTGGACAACTCTTTTGGGTTATTTCTCAACATAGTCCCCTTGTAAGTTTATGCATTTAGTCCAGTGATCCTGGAGCATATGGATCCCTTCTTTGTAAAAGTCAGCATTTTGTGCCAGTAGAAGGTGGCCTACAGCATAAATGACATTATCATCTGAAGAAAATTTGCGACTACTGAGCTCCTTTTTGAGTTTGGTAGACAGGCAATAGTCCGAAGGAATTTCTGCCACCCCTTACACTTCAGTAGCCTGTAAACAAAAATTGGTTACAGTAAATTTCTTGAAACTTGGTGTTTAATCTTACATTAAACCTGATCTACAAATGCACCTAATGTCAACTGAGTGTTTCAAGTATTTGTACCTTGTGCCGAGAACGTATAAATCACCTCTCGTATATTTTATTTGCCTTATTCGTTTTATCAGTTGTCATCAGTTTAGTTTTCAAGCATTAAGATAAAGGTTTTAGTTTTCACTGTTCTTACAGAGTGACATAATTAGTTTTTCAATTCCTTTTTGTGTTGTGGACAGTAATATTGTGTAATTAGCATATCTGATCTCTGGTATTTCATAACCTCCAATTTTTAAGGCATCATAATGCATCTTCTCTCACACTCCTCATTATATTTTTGTTATGCAAGTTAAATAGGTAATGCAACAGTATGCATCCCTGATGGACCCCTTGTTTTGTATCAAACCAGTCTATTGTTTCACCATTTGTTCTTACTGCTGCCTGTTGGCCTAGATACAGCAGTGATATTAATTGAATCACATGTGTTGGAAATCCCATTTTTCCATTATTTCCTAAAGTTTCTGGTGTTGTACACAATCATATACCTTTGAATAGTCTATAAAAGATAAATATAGATTCACATTAAATTCTCTGCATTTCTGTATTATTAATCTTATATTGAATATATGATCTCTTGTTCCTCTTCCTTGTCTAAAACCAGCATGGACCATATTGATTTCTCCTTCTGTTTTCTTGCGAAGTCTATCCGTTATAATTTTTAATAGAATTTTACTTGCATGACTGATCAGGGCAATGGTTTTGTAGTTTGTGCATAATTTCAAGTTATCATTTTTTCGGTTGTGGTATGAATATAGTTATTTTCCATTCTTTTGGCCAAATACCTGAATTCTATATTTTTTAATATATCACATGACTTCTGGGTGACATAAAAGATGGCGGGAGCTTTTTGATGCTCTTGCCGGCATACTTTGATATGAATCTTTTGCATCGACACATATCGTAAAACAGGAGTTGGGCATAAGGCCAGCAACCTTATCCTGAGACCCATCTTAAGGCAACTCTAGATGGGGAAAAAAAACCAACTGTTACGGAAACTCACAATACAATCATTTGAACATCGGCGATACCATAGACCAGGATGGTGAAACCAGAAAGGAAGAGTTCAAATTGCAAAAGCAGCATTGACCTTCAAGAATCTTGAAAACATATGGCGCTCTAAGTTATAAGCACAAAAACCAAGTTAAGATTATTCAGTTCAAATGTAATATCCACCCTCATTTATGCATGTGTAAACTGAAAAACAACTAAAGAAATAGACAAGAAATTAGGCTCTTTTGAAAAGAGATGCTTAAGGAAAATACTCAGTATAAAGTGGAACGAATTCAAGAACAATGCAGAGATAAGACAGATGAGCAAACAACAACCTTTCTCATGGGTGATTAGAAAAAGAAGATGGACATATATTGGCCATGTGATGAGAAGAAACAATCAGAGGAAACAATCAAGTGGAACACAACAGGCTGAAGAAAAAGAGGCTGACCATGTGAAACTCTAAAGAGGACATTGTTAAGAGAGGCCAGTTCAGTGGGCATAACATCCGTTGATGAGATTGAAAAACTTGCCGAAGACAGGAAATCTTGGCGAACTAGCTTGTGGGCCCTATATGATGTTTAGCAGCACGGGAGGGATGTAAGATGTAAGATATTTTTTTACATAGTGCATGATAGATTGTAGCACATTCTTGCCTCCTGCCATAAAAAGTTCTGCTGTTATCTCATCGCGTCCTGGTGATTTACCATTTTTCAGATTCTTTATTGCCCATAAAACTTCTTCAGTTGTCATTTCTGGTTCTTTCTTCACACTGTTCATTTCTACCCTCACAGGCAGTTGTATCATACATTCCTCTGCAATATTCCTTCCATCTTTCTAGAATTTCCTCTATCTCTTTCAGGGTCTTCCCCATCTCATCACAAATTACATTTAGCTTAGGTGTGACATTTCTCGTCAGTGTCTTTGTCTTTAAACATTTCGCTATCTCTTCCACACTTCTTTCTCTCTCTTTCTCGCTTTAAGTGTCCAAGGCACATGGGGATTCTGCAAGGGTTTTCCACAAACTCCTGTCCTCTGCATTCCTTTCCACTCTGGCCCAAATTCCACACTTCTGATGTCCTTCTATTCTTTCACAACAGTCTTGTATGTATTGTTTTTTTGTCTTTTCTTACAGATGGAAAATTCATTCAAAGATGTTATCCACCTCTGTATATAAGCATGACATGTTTCATAAAACTCTTTCACCTCAACATAAAATTTATTCATATTTACAGCTGCCACGTTCATCTTCTGCTTGTTTCAAAAAAGATTTCACTTTTGGAGGAAGAAGTCTTTCTTCTTTCCGCTGATTTATTAATGTAAAGGGTTTTATATAAAATTATACCTACTTCTAAGACTCTACTGTCTGCTTTCTCCAGTTTAAGTACTTGTCTATTAATTACACTCATCTGGCTTTGGACAGATAAAAAATAAGGTTCGCTTAGGGGATTTTCAAACGGGGTAATGAGGGTAACCAAGTCTTTGTGCTTTTTTCTTCTGAGAGGAGAAATGATTTTAGTGCTTCATAAAGTTGTAATACTCTTTCCACTGTGGGAAGCAAATATAACCACCTTGTTTTTTTTGTATGTGACAGCGATTTGCTATACTCTACATCCACACATTTGCAAAATTCTTTCAGGTGTTCTGCATATGTTATATATATTGAGAAATAATTGAACAGTTTAATTATTATAGTTGCCACATCTATAGTTAAAACATCAGCTGGTGGCTTTTCTTCTGCATTATGAAGTATGTGCCCAGGGTATCCGGCATCAAAAAGGTTTTCATTTAGTTCACTCTTCAAATCTGTGAACACATTATATGGTGTACTCCACTATTTGTATTTGCATTGTCGCTACAGAACACAATGCATTTACGTTTATCAGTACTGTTCGCTTCTAATGCTTTAACACAGCAGTTGCTTATTTCAGAAACAATTTTCACTTTTTAAGGAACCTGGTTTAAGCAGTTTTATAGTCATGTCAGTGTCACGCAATTCCACTTCAGTGACCCATCAGGAATATAGGCCACAGCTCCCCGATGTGCTGAACCTACATCCTACATGAGATCTGTCTCGAGGATCACAGGAGAAAATTCAGTAGAAGCATATGAAGAAGAAGAAGAAAGTCATATAACTTTTTAGGACTAAATTATTGAACAATAAATAGGGAGATTTTCTAGACATCATGGTTACTAGTGTCAGTTGCTATACCAAAATAATGGGCATTTGCAAAATCATCACATAATTGTTCGGTAAAAATGGATTTTACTGTTGCTATTGCTTTAGTTCTCCCCAATGCCACAGTTTTTGCTGTTTTGAAATCATTAAAACTTTTAGAATTTCACTTGGTAGTGCAATCCACTGAAATGAACAACATATGATGTTTGATTGTACAATAGCACATTTCAATTCCACCATATGTACTGACTTTTCCTGTTCCGAAGATTTGGGCACAAAATAACTGTCCAGTCTTTTAGAAGTGTTTGTAGAATACATGTTTGATTTATGCTTTTTGGTTGCTACATGGTCTGTACATTAAAGAAGTTGCTGATAAATAGTTTATGTGGTGGTAGTTGTTTGTTTTATACCTTGATATATTTTGATTATTTAGTGTTCTAAAGAAAGAATGGATTATGGCCAAGTACCAGCGCATGGAGTTTATGGATCCTGATCGGCAAGTAGCCTACAATTGTCCAACCAAGATGGGCATGTTGTGGAAACTGGGTCGGGATAGAAAGCAGGTTGCTCAGCGGAAGTTTGTCTTATCTCGGGCTGACAATAAACTCAGCTATTTCATAAATGAAGAAAATGGCAAGGTCTGTATTATTCTGTACTCTTTTGTATGTGATTAATCTTTTTTGTAGCAGTCATATTTTTTGTCTTTCGGTTTTTTAAATGTATTTATCATCTTTCATGTGTATGCCATCTTTTATGTGATAGTGAGTCTTTGTTGTAATAGCTATGTCTCTCTTCCAGTGGAGAATTAATTGATAAAAGGTACATTGTCATTGCGGTGGCATCAGCTGTAATGTGGAACACAAACCTTAGAAACAAGACTAATCATATTTATTTTACGCTAAGGTTTTTTCCCCAGCTGTTTTAATTTGGCCTCATTATGATTTGTATTCACGAGCCTTCTCTTATGTCCTAATGTTTGGACACGTTTAGATGAAACTGTTTATATAATCGCAGTAATTATGCTTTCTATTTCTTTTACTTTTAATATTGTGAGACATTATAATGAAGATTATAACATCAGTTCCTATTTTGTTTTTTTTTTAGCATTGTGAGACCTGACATATTGTCCTCCAAAAATAAATCTTTTCTCCAAGATGTTCATCATCCCGTGGATACATAATCATGTCAGACATTATAACAGTCCTGTTGCTTATGTTGCCATATAATTAAGCCCCATCCATTCATCTGTCCGTCCGTTCCATCATCCATCCATACATCCATCCGTCCATCCATCCATCCATCCATCCAGAACAATGCAGCCAGCGTTCAGTGCACTTGGTGGTGTCTTATGAGACAAGGATAAATTCTCTGTGCCATTCTCGGCTTATCCTTTTGTATCTTAAATTTTAATCAGTAAAATTATGTTGTTTTGCCTACAGCTGACTGAACAAAATTTGAACTAATCACATTTAATCCTGTCTGTATTTTTAAAACCAAAAAGAAAGCTATTCTGACTGCTTGAAATTATCTGTGTATCTCTCTCTGTTCCCCCCTCTGTCTTTCTGCCTGTCTCTCTCTTGCACTTTTCCTTCTTTTTTCTCTCCTTTCTCCTTCTTTCACCTCTCTCTCTCTTTTTTTTCAGTTTTTTTTTTCTCTCTCTTCTCTCCTCTTTTACTTCTTCTCTCTCCTTTCTCTCTCCGTCTTTCTCTCCCTCTATTTTCTCTCTCCTCTCCGTCTTTCTCTCCCTCTATCTCTCAGTCTCTCCCTCTGTCTCTCAGTCTCTCCCTCTATCTGTCAGTCTCTCTCTCTCTCTATCTCTCTTTCTCTCTAACCAGTAATGCTGTTAAGGAATTTGAGAAGAATCAACAAAATTCAGGGATATCTAAGGTCAGAATCTTATCAGTCTTAAAATTTGACATTCATTGGTCACGCTGTATTATAAGACTACAGAAGACTAGATTGCAGCTTGCCTTTTTTTTTTTTTTTTAAAGATCAGAAAATAACTATAATATGCTGTTCTTTGTCTGCCACAAGTTTTCTTCAGTGAGAGAAAATTTTGTTATCATTTTTCAGCAGAGGCAACCTAAATCAGAGGCAGACCTAGATTTTCTTAATGCAGTGTTTGCCCCTGAGAAGATTGGTAACCCTTTTGGACTTCAGATAACCTACCTGAAAGATGGGTCAACTAGGAATTTGTTTGTTTACTCAGAGAGTTCTAAGGTATGTTGTTTTTTGGTTGTTGTTGTTGTTGTTGTTTTTTTTTCCAATGAACTTGCATATTAGGTGTCTCAGTGGCATAGTGGTTAGTGCACTTGCTTGCTGATCAGAAGGTCACCAGTTTGATTTTGCACTCTAGTGGAAATTTTTTTTTGGGTTAGACCAGCGCCAGGGTCATCACAACCTCAGACAATTGGTACCTGGGGCTCCTCTAGGAAAACAAATGTAGCGAGGACAGGTGCCAGCATCCCTACCTCAAAGGCTGTGGAGGACTAGAAATGTGAAAGCACTAACACTTCACACCCCTATGGCATGCAGATGCAGTGGAGTATAGATTTTTTTCATTTCATGTTCACATGAGATACCCTCTGAATAAAACAACAGGAAAACTTGATGAACTACCATGTGAGCCCTATATGATGTTTAACGGCACGGGAAGGATGTAAGATGTAAGTTAAAAATAAAACGACCAGCAACATGATAACATGGTATTTAAGTTGAAGTATTATGTCATAATGAGGTTCATGATCATTCATTTTTATCAGCAGCAAGAAATGTTCAAGAAAGCACTTATATATGTTCATTAATTTTGGTTTTTAAAACTTCCCAGAGGCATTTTGGAGAAGGGCGCGGACATTTTGGAGAAGGGGTCCCTGTGTAAAAGTTATTGTACCAAATTAATTCCATGATCAACACGCGTGTATCACACATTAAAATAAGCGGAAATGAATGAAGATTCCATAAATGAAGTTATTTGTCATAAAAAAAAAAAAACAAAGAAAAGAAAAAAAACTGGTGTGAAACGATGGAACGATTTTTGGCGCTAAAAAATTTTAAGTCTGAACAGTAAAATCTACTTTATACTTACCTTAGCTGTGTCATAATCCAATATAGAATACGTAGTCATTCAAATTTCAACACGGAAAAATCAATATTTATGGATTTTTGTGACATCCAATAAATCTAACAGATCTACAGCTACTAGAAACACATATAGTAAGCTAGATCTAGTCAGTCGGTGTGACCATTCTACCACTCAATCTCGAAATAAACTTGAATTTTACCCCCTATCTATGTATAAAAAATGGCGTCTTTATCCCCCATGCTTAAAACACTAGCTTAACTTTGAATCCAGAAGAGTTCTAACTGGTTAAATGAAAAGTAACATCATGTTTTCAACGAAAGAAACTCCAGTGTCACATAGGGCTCTCAAGGGTGCCATTGCTAAACCGCAAAGATCCTTATGGGGCTCTCGCGAGTGGAAAGAGTTAAGTCAGTATCAGATTTGAATGTATAATGTTTATAAATTGTTGAAAAGCATGCAGGGTCAGAATGTCTTGTTAGGATATTAGGATGTTAAGAAAATAGCAGAATGAACTAACAGAATAGCCCTTAGATGTGTGAAAATAGATGTAGGAGGATGTGATTAAAAACAGAAATAAATAAGCACTTACACAGAGTGACCTCTGACCACACACCATACTGCATGCACTGCAACAGACAAGAAGAAGAAACTATTAAACACCATCTGCTGGACTGCAGTGCATCGAAGGACCTTTGGAAGAACCTGATACCACCAAACTCCTTAATCACCGACATTCTGTATGGAGATGTAGAACAGCTGAAGAGGACCTGTACATTTCATTATCAGACACAAAGGAAAAAGAGTGAAAACTCGTAAACCCGGGGATCGGAAAAGTCAAAAGTCAAGTAAAAACAAACAAAAAAAACATCAGAATAAAGTGTGATGGAGCAGAAATGTTTGTGGGGGAATATAAGAGCAGTAATCAGAGCATGGAAATCATGGTTGGGAAAGTGAAAGGTGGAGATTAGAGATTAATAATGAGGAATGAGAAAAAAATAGTAGGGAGTTAAGAATAATATGACAGTCAGGAAGGATGAAGTATGAAAGATGGAGATTGTAGATTTGAGAGTATTAGTGAGGAGTGAACAAAAAAAAAATATCACCGGAGAAATCAGTTTTAGCACATGTTCATTAATTAAAACTGTGATAAAATAATGTTTTGTGATAGAAGTCACAAAATATTTGCTTGTATGATTCTGTCTTTAAGTTTTTCACAATATTTTATTGTTAATATTGATATTACTATTGTTAATACCGGGTTCAGTCCCAGCAGTGGGATTTTTTTTCTGATACACACCAAAAAGGCCCCGGGGTTCACCCAGCCTCTAAAAATGGGTACCAGAGAAATCTGGGAAGGTAAAGTGGCCAGCCATGATACTGACCACATCACACTTTCATGTGATGAAGGTCATGGAAATACGGCCTAACACCATATTCCTTAATATGCCTTAATGACATGGAAATGGAAATTTTACCATATTGTTAATGTTAATATAAAGTCAACAGTTTAGTTGTTGTTCATTCATTCATTTGCATGTCCCTTGCGGAACTTTGCCTCCCTAACAGCAGTCCTGTAGGCCTCTCGGTTGTGAGCAAGATGGCCTGCTGTCAAGTTGTTGTAAAGAGAATAATTTTTTTTTTTCAATTGAGTTTCAAGTTTGGGAATTTTTAACAGGAAGTACATGCCTGTTAATTTCTAGTTTTGTGCCACTAAGATCCATCATTTATTTTTCAGGAAATTGTAGACTGGTTTATGTGCATCAGAGCTGCGAAATGGGAGAGGAGGAGGATAGCTTTCCCGGACAGGGATATGATGCAGGTAGTGACTCACTGATGCTTTAGTCACGTGACGATAAGTGGTGTGATGAAGTGTTTCTATAATTAGAAAGTTCTCTGAGATTTTGAAGATGTGGGAGGAAGTTTATATGTGGTTGTGGCCTTGAATACTGTGGTGTTGATTGTGGCTAAATTTGGATACAGCAACCTCTTAAGGTGCTGCTAATTTAAAGGTTGCCGAGTTCACTGTTTGAAAAATAACATAGCGTGATAATGAACTCTCACTCATTAGTGAACATATGTGTAGATATACACTGGTAGAAAGATTCTGTAACATTTCTTTTTTTTTACATAGTGATTCCCGTATGTACATATAAATTTGTGTTCATTTTATGTCCTCTTGTGGTTGTTATTCCCCTTGGTATAGGATAGTGATAATCTGCTGGTAGTACCTAAGGGTTATTATGTTTAGAATTCAACATTTTTGGTCTTGTTTACTTGTTCTGACAGCTTGCAGAAGATTTGACAAAGGAGTTCCTCATGGAAGGCTGGCTGAGCAAGATGGGCCCCAAGAATGAACCCTTCAGAAGGAGATGGTTTACTCTTGACCGCAGGAAGTTAATGTACTTTGAAGAGCCACTAGTAAGTAGTAACTACATTTGCATATATGGGCAGGTAACGTGTGTAAAAGAGTATGAGTGGAGAATGAAAGAGTGTTCTTGGGTCTTTAAAGAATGTAGATAGAAAGCTCATAGGCTTCGGACCATTTCCTCATATTTGAAGAGCAATCATAAAGTAACAGAATGCTGACCAGTAATAGTCTGGCTATGCCACATGATACGTTTAGATGAAGTGTCTTCTTATTTTTCTTCTTCTGTCTCCCTGGAACTTCAGGCTGGTATTCTTTGCAGCCAGTTTGGTGAAGATGTTGAGGCACACCATGTTGTCATTTTGGGAGTAGGTTATGGCAGCTATTTTTTTTTTCAGTCCCTGAATGGAGTTAAAAAAGCAAGGGGTGTGCAGTGCTTCTTCAGCAGGCTCCACCACCAAGGGGACTATGGCAATCCTTGCCCTGAGAGCCAGACTAGGACTAGCAGGCTCCATCATCAAGGGGACTATGGCAGTCCTTGCCCTGAGAGCCAGACTAGGACTAACAGACTCCATCATCAAGGGGACTATGGCAATCCTTGCCATGAAAGCCAGACTAGGACTAACAGACTCCATCATCAAGGGGACTATGGCAATCCTTGCCCTGAGAGCCAGACTAGGACTAACAGACTCCATCATCAAGGGGACTATGGCAATCCTTGCCTTGAGAGCCAGACTAGGACTAGCAGACTCCACCACCAAGGGGACTATGGCAGTCCTTGCCCTGAGAGCCTGACTAGGACTAACAGACTCCATCATCAAGGGGACTATGGCAATCCTTGCCTTGAGAGCCAGACTAGGACTAGCAGGCTCCACCACCAAGGGGACTATGGCAGTCCTTGCCCTGAGAGCCAGACTAGGACTAACAGACTCCATCATCAAGGGGACTATGGCAATCCTTGCCCTGAGAGCCAGACTAGGACTAACAGACTCCATCATCAAGGGGACTATGGCAATCCTTGCCTTGAGAGCCAGACTAGGACTAGAAGGCTCCACCACCAAGGGGACTATGGCAGTCCTTGCCCTGAGAGCCAGACTAGGACTAACAGACTCCATCATCAAGGGGACTATGGCAATCCTTTCCCTGAGAGCCAGACTAGGACTAACAGACTCCATCATCAAGGGGACTATGGCAATTCTTGCCCTGAGAGACTAGGACTAACAGACTCCACCACCAAGGGGACTATGGCAATCCTTGCCATGAGAGCCAGACTAGGACTAACAGACTCCATCATCAAGGGGACTATGGCAATCCTTGCCCTGAGAGCCAGACTAGGACTAACAGACTCCATCATCAAGGGGACTATGGCAATCCTTGCCATGAGAGCCAGACTAGGATTAACAGACTCCATCATCAAGGGGACTATGGCAATCCTTGCCCTGAGAGCCAGACTAGGACTAGCAGGCTCCACCACCAAGGGGACTATGGCAATCCTTGCTCTGAGAGCCAGACTAGGACTAACAGACTCCATCATCAAGGGGACTATGACAATCCTTGCCCTGAGAGCCAGACTAGGACTAACAGACTCCACCACCAAGGGGACTATGGCAATCCTTGCCCTGAGAGCCAGACTAGGACTAGCAGGCTCCACCACCAAGGGGACTATGGCAATCCTTGCCCTTAGAGCCAGACTAGGACTAACAGACTCCATCATCAAGGGGACTATGGCAGTCCTTGCCCTGAGAGCCAGACTAGGACTAACAGACTCCATCATCAAGGGGATTATGGCAATCCTTGCCCTGAGAGCCAGACTTTTACTGGGGGTAACAGCAGAGAGATGGGATGGTGTCTTAGTCAGCTATGTTTGCCAATCCTGACACTAGCATGTCAGCTGTGGGGGGGGGGGAGTCTCTAATTGTCAAATCAGACAGCGCCTCACTTAGTTGAAGTGTATAATGCATATTTATTGTTCTTTGATGAGACTTGCAAGTACATCATGGGGATGCTGACAAAGCAACACTCAGACAACTGTACACAGGATATGTTAGTTCTATAACAGATTACAACCTCCCCCTACAGGTCACAGCATCAAAGAGCTCTCGTACACAAGTAGACAGAATCCAGAACCAAGCCATTCATTTCATTTGTGGGGCAAATGTGAAATTGATGCAAACATAGAGCCATTAGATATAAGACGCGAAAAGTCAACCATTGAGGCAGTAGAAAGATATAAACGCATGCCCCAAGACCATCCTAACAGAACAGTGGTTGATAAATGGAAGCATAATAATAGACTGAAACTGAAAAACTCCAGTGCACATAGCAGGACAGTTAAACACAAGACACAAACTCCTTGAAGAACTTACAAAAGTACCAGACATTCCACCAAACACAAACTACACACTTCTTCAGACTAAACCAGACTCAAGAACAGATTAGTGAACAAATCATCAGATCCCAACAGCCTAAAGCTGTGTGCTCTGGAGACCATAGAATCCTACCCAAAGGATTGGATCCATGCATACACTAATGAGTCAACGTTCAAGGAAACAGACAATACAGGATGTGGGGTACTCATAATGTTTCCAGAGAAGGCAACAAGCCACATTTCTGCTCCTTGTGGATCTCGCTGCTCCAATTATGATGCAGAGATGCAGGGAATATTAGCAGCCCTGGCAACCAGCACCACCAAATACAAACAGTGCCTCCCACCCAAAAAACCTTGTTATTTTCTCAGACCCAGTCTGCTCTCCAGGCCCTTGAAAACTGGATACTATCAGCTGATCACATTACAACTGACATACTCAGTGCAATAAACCAACTCACCTCCTATGACATCAAGATTTGACAAAGGAGTTCCTCATGGAAGGCTGGCTGAGCAAGATGGGCCCCAAGTGGATACCAGGGCACATAGATATCAGAGAAAATGAACATGCTGACAGACTGGCAAAGAGTGGAGCCACCATGTCACAGCCCCACATCTCCACCAGCATGAGAACAGCTAAACACATTATACACAACTGCAAACAAGAGTGGATGGACAGCTGGGCCAGTATCCAACTGGAAGATCCCTGTATACACACCTGCCAAAGCCTAACCCAAGAGACCACATCAACAGCTTATGTCGTAGAGACCAAAGCATAATTTTCAGGTTGGAACAGGACACATTACCCTCAGTAAGCACTCACACAGAGTGACTGCTGACCATACACCATACTGCATGCACTGGAACAGACAAGAAGAAGAAACTGTTAAACACCATCTGCTGAACTGCAGTGCATTGAAGGACTTTTGGAAGAACCTGATACCACCAAACTCCTCAGTCACCGACATTCTGTATGGAGATGTAGAACAGCTGAAGAGGATCTGTATGTTTCATTATCTGGCACAAAGGAAAAAGAGTGAAAATTCGTAAACCTTTGGATAGGAAAAGTCATAGTCAAAGTGTTCTTTGATGATGTTTTGTTTTCTTGGAATTGTGCTCCTGCATATTTTTTTTTTGTAGAGTTGAAAAAGCATCCTTAATGACACTCCATGTAAAAACTAAGTTCATCATGCAATTAATATAGAAGATATAATTACTAAATATAATAATTATTAGAAGAGCATCATCAAATAGAAAAGTGAGTACTGTCATCCACTTCTTCCAGTAAAAACAGTAAACGAGATAGATCAAATCTGCAGATTATAGAAGCCCCCAGCAGAAAACTGTTCATTGTTAAAGAATAATGTCATGGCATCTATTGACCTCTGGCTGTAGTAATATCTATATTACTGACCCTGTAAAAATATCAATATTTGTCTGCAAAGGTGGTGAGGCACGTCGGTGCACACTTTATGTACATTTTGGTATAAGGTAAAGGTGTGAGTCGCAGTTGTCGCACACATTCAAACAATAAGTGCTCTGCTGCCTAGTAATACTCCATGGTACTCATTTTTTTCTTGAGGCTGGGTGAACCCATGTGCAAGCCATGGTTTGACCGCCATCTTGTGAGTAGAAGTCAAAACCACATCACCTGGTCAGCGAGCGAGCGAGCGACTAATCCACTGCACTAACACAGCTCCCAATATGCCTGCTGGTATGTTGAGGAAAACTAATATTTACATACGAAGCATGAATACTTTTTTATTTAGAGAGAAGCCAGAATTGAACCAACTCATTTTTTTTATCTAACAGAATGCATTTGCAAAGGGTGAGGTCTTCATAGGCCACAAAGATGCTGGGTATAGGGTGAGCACCAGAACTGAGGCTGGAGACAGAAAGTCATTGAGCTCCAGTGGTAACAACAGCTACTGCTTCACCCTTCATACCCCAGACAGGAATTTTGCTTTGAGAGCAGAGACACAGGATGAAATGGAGAAGTGGGTGATGGCCCTTGAGAAGGTTGTGGAGCTGCCCCTGACCCCACAGGATAGCAAATGTGAGTGGTAGCTTATAGACATGCAGTTTGAGAACTGCTGGTCACTTCTTACACTATCTGTAGGTTTAGTTTCAGGTCAGTAGTAATTAGTATATATCATAGTAGGCGAAATTATATGGTGTAGTTTTACAAAAAGTAGGAAGAATAGATGAGGAGGGAAGGGCTGTGGTCAAAAGAAATTCAAAACAGTCAGTATTTCAGACCAAAAAAAAACCCAGACCAAAGGGGTAAATATCAGTGTGTTCTGTGGGATATTGGAGCTTGTTGAGAAGCCATCATAGATCTGCTCAGTGAAGTAAGGAATTTCTATTGATATGACACCTTCTTACCAAGTCTAACACAGCACCTTCTGCCAAGCACTCCCAGAGTAAAGTTAGGGATTATCTTACAAACAGCTCCAACATTCACATTCTGAGTAGCTTACAACTTCAGACATTTACATCTGTTACCTAACACTTCTTACATTCTTCCTGTGCCGTTAAACGTCACATAGGGCTCGCATAGTTGTTTGCCAAGTTTTCCTGTTCTCTGCGAGTCTTTCAGCTTCATCAAGGGATATTATGCCCACTAATCTGGCTTTCTTAACAATGTCCTCTTTAGAGTTTCACTTGGTTGGCCTCTTTTTCTTCAGCCTGTTGTGCTTCACTTGATAGCTTGTTTTGGTAGTCTCTGATTGTTTCTTCTCATCATATGGCCTACATATGTCCATCTTCTTTTTCTGATCACCCATGAGATAGGTTGTTGTTTTGCTCATCTGTCTTATCTCTGTGTTGTTCTTGAATTCGTTCCACTTTATACCAAGTATTTTCCTTAGGCATTTGTTTTCAAAAGAGTCTCATTTCTTGTCTATTTTTTAGTTGATTTCCAGCTTTCATACGCATAAATGAGGGTGGATATCACCTAACACTGAAGGACCAAAAATATCTGTTTCGAAATGAATTCATTCACTATGGTTTTTCCCAGATAATGATAACAATGCCTATTTTTAGATTTTACGGCAGCTTAATCTCACAAATTTCCAGTAGAACAAGCTATATATAAGGCACAGATTTTATTTGTAGTATTTTTTTTTTTTAACAAAGCTGTATAGATGGCTGGTGGTTAGACTAAGAGAATTGATGCCTGCTGCTGGAATAGTATTTTTGCAGTTAAACCATTCTTTGCTTGTGTAATTCACAGTGAGCTTTGCTATAGTAAGTTGGTTTACTACACATCTTTTTTTTTGTTTTTTTGTTTGTTTCAGTGGCAGCATTGCTGGTGCCTAAGAAATCTTCAAACTCCTTCCGTCTCATTAAAAGATAGATTTCCATATATTGGTCACTTTGGAATGGTGCCAACGTTTTCATTAGATTTGACTCTGTGGAACGGTGCCAGTGTTTCTTGTTTTTTTTTTTAGTTTTGTTACAGCCACCATATGTCACCGAAATAAATCCAGCAGAGTAATATTTTTCTTGTAAGAGTGGGTAAGCTGGGAAGATCCCTTGGCATTATAATAATACACAGGAGCACAAATACAGCAGGAGATTTTGGTCCACGATTTTTCTTTGTGTTCACCACTGAATGAATTATTGTGAACTTCATCAAATTGCCCCTGCACATGTATATAATAAAGGCTATTTTGTGTAGTTTTTTTGTTTTTTTTTTGTGTAGTTTTTTTCTGTGTGTGCGCTTTTGTAACATAGTAACGTGAACAAATCTTAGATCGTTTATTGAGAAGAAAAAAATGTTGAAGTTCATTATTCATCGTTTCATAATTAATTGTTAAAATATCTTCTCAGTGATGGAGCAGATTCTTGTATTTTTAATGATGTTAAATATATTTGTATACATGTAAATATGTTGGAACTGATATACATTTACGTATACATATACCTTTATATAACGCCTCGGATTTGTCCGCTCTAACTCATTTGGAAATTAGATCAGAAAACTGATGCAGACAGTTGGTCAGGGTCTAGTTATTAGTCTCTTGCTTAAAACCATAGATGCCTTGTTGGAAAAATGAGCTGCCAAAACTAGGCTGTGCATGTATTTGGCACCGAAGAGGTTTTTATAAATTTGAGGGATTGTTCCACTCAACTTAGGCCTGTGTTACCAAATCATAAAAAGTTAGTGCTGTACCTTTGTGAGTCCTGCTGTATTGTCTGCATTTATTAGCTCTGAAGAAGTACAGTGTGTTTGTTATTAAAGTTTATTTATCAGGAGCAGTGACAAAGATATGTAAAAGGAATGGGACCTTCTTCCATGCTGAAAAGTAGTTATCTCACAGAATTAAGCTGAAAAAAAAATCAATCCCTTAATTTTAGAGAAGTGTTAAAAATAATTATTTAATCGGTTGTGTTGAGAAGCACGAACATTTAATCGCAGGCTCAGATTGTTACAGAATGTTTTGAAGATCTTCAACAAGTCTAAAATTTATATTTGGATGAGGAGGAAACTTTATATGCTTGTGCATTTATACAACATCAAACAAAGAATACTGTCCTTTTTTTTTTTTTTTCATTTCTGTACTATATACAGTCCATGATATTTTATTCCCAAAGGAGCATTAGAGACTTTTGTAAGCAGCTTTCTGTTGTCAGTGACTTTGAGTATCCCACCATTGGTTTTATGGAATGAGCAATGAAGGCTTTTTTTTTTTCATTGTTCTGTTGAAGCATGGCCATTAAGCTTCAGAGATTTACTGAAAACCCCATCACATTTCTTGTATAATTTTAAAAACATAATCTGTATATGAGGTTGTCATTTGTTTTTGTTTTTTAGAAATGTTTATTTGTGAATTCTTGTTCTTGTTACTTTGAATAATTGTGAAAATTTTTGTTATGAAGATATTTATCAAGGTTTCATAAATCTTTTTGAAGAAATTTTTTTCAGGACTTGAAAGAGAGCACTGAATCAAAAGAATCAGAGCTAGACAAAAAAGGTTAAACTGCAATAATAAATATTTGAAGCAAAGATATGTACTTTTAGAGAGATAATACTGAGAACATGCAGTGATTCAGGCAGTTTATAGTTTTGCAGAGATTATAATGCATGTAATATCATCCTGTGCCATCTCACTACGTAAAGATGGCTATAGTGGATCTTCAACTTGTGCTGTCTGTTGCCTTAACAGTACACATAACCAAGCCTCTTTTTTTTTTTGTGCAGATCTTTTGATGGTCTTCACCAGTCTTCTTATTCTTCTTCGTACGCACATTGGCGACGATACGTGGTACCTTGATTTTTACGATACGACTTTTGGCTGGGTACCTCCGACTTCAGCACCTTTTCTTGCTAGGGCAGACTGTGGTCTTGCTCGGACTGCCATGAAGACAGTGGTGAAGGCTGGCCTGGCCAAAACTTTGTTTTCCAGCTCTAGTGGCTGTACTTAAGCCCCATCTCCACGTCAGATCCAGCATGCAATGCTGGCTGGTTAGACGGCTTTGAGACAGTTCCACAGAGACGCTTCAACTTTGGGATGAGGAATCCGATATCCATTCCCTGCCGCCTGTAGTCTGCTGGCTCTGTTTTGTTTACATCATTCTGATAGCCATTGTTGTAAAGGCCCATAGGCTTGTCACGTCCTGGATTCATTGGTTTCACACCAGATTTTCCTCATCCCTGCTGGTGATCTCCATGTCCCCATCCGTCTGCCATCCTGCCATTACATTTTACAAAAATAACAATAACAGTTACAATTAATGTTGATTGCTACAGGTTTCTGGGCCTGAAGTAGGCCTGAGTTTTTAAGCAAACAGATCTATGTTCCCTGTCTCATAAAGACTACGTTAAGATAAGTGTGTTCTTAACACAGCTGTTCCCAGGGGCTTCACCAGTCTGTATCTGTATTATCCTGTTGGGTTTTTTTTACTATTCCTTTCTGTGAGAGCAAATCAGAAACTAATGGTAAATCATGGGGTGTAACACTGTAAAGACTCAAGGGCAAGTAAAAAAATCTTTTACTATATATTTCAGTGATTACATCTCAAGATTTGTGGTTACCTTTTTATTCACCTTCGTATGTTTCAATCAGCATATATTTATGCTAGAATACCGTAGCTGTCTGGCTCTGATTTTTGTTGTCTTTTTTTTTAAAATTTCAGTTGTTTAATAGTGTTTTTGTGAATTCAGTTCTATTTGAGATGACAAGTCCTCATTTTTTTTTTTTGCGTTCACATGTCCTGCACCACTATTTTCTATCTCGTTTTTTTTACTTAACTTCTGTATGTCAAAGCAAAATTTCTTGCCTATGGATCAAATGTTGAGAACAAAACTGCATGTCATTTTCCAGCTACAAATTTTTGAGAGCAAATAATGAGTGCTTTTGTTTAAGATTCGTTTATGGTTGATTTAAAAAAAATTTTTTTTCTTAGAAATACCCATTTGGAAATGTCTGTACTGGGCTTATATTTTGTTGGTACAGTGGTATTCTACTTAAAAATGCTGTAATAGTTTACAACGTTTTTGTCTGTACTTTGAGTTTAAAAAGTAGTACAGGATTGCTGCTGTTGTGCGTGAATAATTATTTATAGAGATGATGTAGTAGGGTATATTGAACCATGCTTAGAGGACCAGTATTGTACAGGTCATGAGAACACCTGTTCTAGATAATTTGTATTAGATATAATTTTAAATTATGTTTTCAAGTTTTTTTTTTATAAAAGTTGGAGAGATTGATTGTTTTATAGTGTGTACAACAACAAAAATGTGTTTTTCCACAAAATTTTTTTAGATAAAATACTCTTTTATTTTATCAAGAATTTATATTGCGAGATCATATTTTTTTTTTTTTTCAGTTTATTGTCTTACCTTTTCTTGTTAGAACTTTCAGGTGTGATGATTTAAAGTTATATAGAATAAATGCAGGATTTTGATTGTTATTTGCAGGTGTTGTGGTGTATTGATTTTGATACAACAGTTTGCTTTATTTCAGATTTATAAATGATGTTAAATCATTTATATTGTGTGTGTGTGTTTTTTTTCCATTTTTTGTAAGATGTTTTGATTCATATATTGAGGAGTTTAATTTTCATATGAATGCGCTTAGAAAGCAACACTATTCATTAGTCAAACACTATCAGCTCCTGAAGAGGGGATATACGCTTATGTCTCTGCAAAAAAAAAAAGAAAGGCTTAACTACAGTCTCATGTTTACATGAAGGAAAAGAACAAATGCAATTTACAGAGCAATATCAGACAAACCGTGTAACGCACATTAAATCTGTGTGAATTGTTAACTTTGTTTTAGCTTCCAATAGGAGACACTTTAGTGAGTGGCCAAAAAAAAAAAAAAAGGAAAAATCATTAGCCAGTAATCACATGTTACTTGTTTCATATCTTATGGTGGTGGAGTCTTCTAAAGAAGTATTGCACATTCCTTGCTTTCTAGTTCCATTCAGGGACAAAAAAAAAAGAAATAGCTGCAGTAACCCACTCCAAGTCTGATATGATGCTGTGTCTCAGCATTCGCCACATTAGCTGCAAAGAACACCAGCTTGCAGTTTCAGGAAGATAGAAGAAGATGATTTCATACCTTATATTCTTCTTCTCCCCCCCCCCCCAAATAAAAATAATTCTGACTGAAACTGTAGAAGCATTGTCATTACCACCTGGCACAGCTTAGTGTGTAGTTTATTTCTTGCCCAGGTTTTTTTTTTTCTAAGTGATTGACCAGATATTCCTGAGGTTGAAATTGTAATAAAAAATACACACTTTTATTTTTCTCATAGATCTGTGTTTCATGGTGTCATTTGAGGGCCATCTAAGCAGAAATATTTCTGCATTTTCTTTGCTTGCTTTATCATTTAATTCTTGATTGCAATTTTTTTAGCAAATTTTTTTTGTTTTATTATGTTTCAGAAAGTTATTTACTTTTTTTTTGTGCGTGTAAATTTTGTTTTTGTTTTGTCTGTATTCAGTTTCATGTTTACATTTGTTGTAACGAGATTTTCCTTAATGTAAGGGCTGTGTAATATGTAATATGAAATTCTTATGGTAATGCTTGCTCATTTTCCATCTCAGTTTATCCACTGAAATTTTTTTTTTTTTTAAGTCTTCTTCTTCGTTCGCATTTTTTTAAGTAAAGTGAATACTGCACATAGTGAAGTCTTAAAAATAAATGCAACTGTATTTTTTTTTTTTTGTAAGCAAATCGAGCTTATTCTAATTTCTTGGGTTTGGGGGGTGGGGGAGAAAGAGCTTCATGTTTGAGGTTTTCAAAAGAAGTGAATTATTGTACCTAATTACACTTTGTTGGTGGATTGAGTTTATGTTGTCTGGGATCTCAGACTTGGATATGTTGTAAAAGAGAAACAGATTAAATAATTTGTATTTTATCCATGGACATTGACATAATGATATATGCTAGATGCAGATGATTATTTATGTGCATAAGATTTTTTTTCTGGTTTCATTTTTCTTTTTTTTTTTTTTTAGTTTAGTCGGTTATAAAATGGTGCAAACATTGACTTAATTTGCAGTTCAGGTTTATTGTTTATAATGAATTTAAGGGCTTTTAGAGATGTGATTTTCTATTCTGAACCAGAAGAGATTACTGTTTCGTGTCTTTTTTTCCTCTGTGTTGGAAGAGAAGTTGCGTTTAACAGGGCCATGATGTTTGTATTGTGTTTAAACAGGATTGTGAATTTTGTGTTGTGTTTTAACTGGGTTATGATGTTTGTTCATGATTACTTGGTGAACTCTTGACTGAAGATGAAAGAGATGTTCAGTGATATTCTGTTTTTTTATTTGTTTTTTTATCTATGATTTTTTTATAGCATGCCATGTCTTCTGAGTTTTTTTGAGAGAACTCTTTGTTTTTACTTAACCTGTTTTATTTCTCCATTAATCACTTGATATGTATCTATGTAAGATTTAACTTGTGCTTATGATTCAGTGTTTCTCTCTCACTTTACTTTGACACGGAGAGAAAAAAATTTTGGAAACGTTTATTTCAGGACACTATTTTGTTTGTAAAGAAAAATCTGCAAGCATGAATTTAGAAGTACTTTTTTTTTCTCTGTATTTGAAGAATTTGAAGAAAGTGTAAGAATGAGCACTAAAGTTCTGGAAACTGTGGTTAGGTATTGGCATGATGTCAGAACCTTCTCACTCTCAAAAGAGCAACGGTTGCACTGTGCTGCCATTATACATCTTTTAACCCCAGACATCCAGATTTGGCTTGATGTACTTTTAGTACCAGGTTTGCTTTCCCATTGCAATTCCTGTTTGCTGGATCAGACTGCTGCCTGTTTTCAGGGTACGCCACTGGGAGGTAGATTAGGGTCTTGGTCACCTGTGGTTTGCCAACCCTGACACAAGATGCAGGAAGTCAGCTGTGGATTGCTGATTGGTGTCTCATTCAAGCATCTGTACCCTCTTTCTCCTAGTCTGAATGTATTCTCTATGGAAAATATGTGCAAAATACATTTTATTGTGAGGACTTCTGTTGCTTTATAGTGTTTTGCATGCAGAGAATACATGATATTAGATGGATCATCCATTGTCAGTTTTCATTTAAAAATGCTTTGGCTGATGCTAAGTTAACCTGAAGTCTAGATATGGTTAGTGATTTTAATTGTTCTTTATAGCATCTGTTAAAAGAAAAAAATTGTATTGTAAGTCTTTTTTTTTTTGTACCATCAACAGCTCAGTTAGGGAGCATGTCTTACTTAATTTTATATGTTTTGATCTTGTTTTTTTTTTGTGGGGAAAAAAGCAACAAGCTTGCTGTATGGGTCTGTGGTGTACTGCTGTTTGTATATCTGAAAAAAAAAAAACAGCATTGTTTCTGTATTGTTAAAAAAAGAGTCCTGCAGAGCAATGTTTGATTGGGCTGTGTGGTGAGTGTAGGTCAGTGTTTTTTTTTTTTGGGGGGGGGGGGGTGGGGTTTGTGTGAAAATCCAAGTTATATTGTAGCCTTACATTCCAGTTGCAGGGCTTATTTTCACAGGTTATCTGCAGCAAAAAAGCAGTTGCTTACTCATGTCTAGTGAAAGTATAGGATCATCTCATTTCTCTTGTATTTGTCAAGTGTGGACTGTTCTGAAATCTCAGTTACAACCAGCACAGTATCTGTATGATATCAGCCAAAACACTAAAGGGCATCCTGATGTCAATGCAGAACACTTATGAGCATGTCCTGGACCAGTTCCCTGAGACCAGCAGCGGAGCTAGATCGTGTCCAGTTTCTGTATGTTCTGAAAGAAATCAACTTACTGATTCTGCAGCTTAGTACAGGGCAAATTCTTGTAACCAGCAGTAATTAAGAAAATAAGTGAATTTTTTAAAGTTTATGCCCACTCATACATAACTCTGCCGTCATTAGTTTATTATTATGTTTTTTTTTTTCTGTTCACTTTTTTTTTAATGAAAAATAATATTCACCCATTTGTCCTTGGGCATTTGTGAATAAACATGAACTTTTTTGTGTGTGTGAGTGTGTGATGTACAGATGTGTATTCGGATATGTTTAATATTACAGTGAAATAATACTGAAGTATTTAAGCTTTGAAGGTTATGTTGTCAAATGCCTACGGTTGTGAGACACAGTAGAACACGAGCTGTTTATCTTTGCTAAAAAAAAAGAAGGGTAAGATTGAGATTGTGTTACAAAGTTGCATGTTAATTTTGTTTCAGTGTTCTGCCAATTTTTAGTTGTTAAAAAATCAGATAACCAGAAAATTTTGTTAACTTCATGCTTTACATTTATGTATGTTAACTGTGTTAAATATGTGAATTCACTAATTTCTGAAGGGAAATGTTTATTTAGTGAAGAAAAGGAAAATATAAAGAATAATGAGAAATTTTTTTAAAATTTCATTGTTGATTTCATTGTTTATTTAGTGAAGCTAAACATTTCTGATCAGAGGCTCATCCCTTGAGTGGGTGTCCTGGAACAGATAGTTCTCTGCAGGTCCTTTCGAAGAAACTGAAAATACTGATGCCATCATTTTTTGTGGCACCATTCAGTTTATTTCACCAGTGGCTAATAATTTTTGCTTGATCATTCAATTTTTTTCAGCAGTTGCTGTTTCATCACCAAAACCCTCTTGTTCACTGTTTTCCAGCTTAATTTCAGTCATTGGTTTATAAGAGTTATGATTTATCCCTCAGCATCACCTTGTTCCTTGTAGTATAGATTTTCAGCTAGAAGTGGGAGTGAATTATATAGTGAGGTAGGAACCCATCCATCACTAACATATTCGTAGCTTTCTGCAGCATGGGGTGCTGTGATATGGCAGGGCATTGATTATGCAGAGCATGGCCTTTATTGGTTTCACAGATGTTATTTACATGTTGGAGGATAAACTGCGTTATGTTTACATAAACAGGCAGTACTCTCGGCTCAGCTATGCTAGATACATGAATATAAACTTTTTTTTTTTTTTTTAAATGAAGAACTTGTACTCAGAATGTAGAATAAGATCTTGGCTAACTCCATTCCACTGATCTTGATATCTGCACTTTGTCCTTGTGTGTATGTGTGTGTGTGTGTGTGTGTGGTTTTTTTTTTTTTTGGGTTGTCAGAAGAAGTGCATGTAAGATACTAGATCAGTGAATGTAGAAGCTCTTTTTTTTTTTCTAACGGCCCATTGTTGTAATCTTACTTTCATCTTTATCTTTAGTATTTTACACATAAATATGATGGAGTATGTTATTATGCTGCTTAAATTTAGCAGGTTATTAATTGTCAAGCTTACATCAACAGCCTTGTGGAAATGTACAATTTGATTTCAGGGCATGGTAATCGTTACAGAAGTTCCATGTGTGCAGTATGGTTTTTTGATAATTAGAAGAGACTGTTATGTTCGTGCAGCATGTTATCAATTTTAAAAGGGACCATTTGTGTTTGTGATACATTTGTTATAGATAGGGACCAGTCGTGACATGGCTATAAATGTGGAAATGAACTATTTGTATTTGTTTATGTTTTATTAAATAAAGATAAGGACTACATTTATGGTGTAGTTATATATGAGAAATGGACTGTTTGTATTTATGGCATAATAAAGTGAATATAAGAACTGCTGGGGATGTGATTATAAATAGTGAGATAGTTATATGTATTAACAGTAAGTTTAACATATTAACAGTAAGTGACCATTTGTAATGTGGTTTAAATATAAAAGTGGATTAAACATTTATGGCATGGATTATCAGTAAAGAAAAGAACTACTTGTGATTTGACTATAAACATAGAGGTAGGTTAAACATATTTATGACATGGATTATCAGTGAAGATAATGATCATTTGTAATGTAGATATAAATATAAAAGTGGACTGTGTGTATGTATAAGATATGAATTATCAGTAGAGAAAGGGAGCCCCTTGTGACTGGGCCATGAATATAAAAATTAACTGTTCATAATGTGTTGTGTGTTTGTAAAGAAAGGAACCAAGTCACTTTGATTCTGATACTGATGTGACTGTTTCAGGCAGTGAGTTGTTTACAGTGCAGTATATTCATTTCTTTTGCATAAGCTAAGTGTAGTAGAGGATGTGGAGTTTTTGCATTACATCTTACATCCTTCCCGTGCTGTTAAATGTCACATAGGGCTCACATGGTAGTTCTCCAAGTTTTCCTGTTTTTGGCGAGCTTTTCAACCTCATCAAGGGATTTTATGCCTGCTAAATTGGCCTCTCTTAACAATGTCCTCTTTAGAGTTTCACATGGTCGACCTCTTTTTCTTCGACCTGTTGTGCTTCATTTGATAGCTTGTTTGTGAGTTAAAAATAGGTTAAATATTTTGACTTTTGGCTTCATGGACAAAAATATTTACCAAAGAACTTTGAGAGGAGAAGGCCTGACTGAGAGAAATGAAATACTATAAGTAATCCAAAATAGAAAAGAATTGTCAGCTTTTGTAAAACTCCTTGGATGAATTGTTAATCGAAAAGGTTTTATTGATCTAATTGTTTTAACTCATAGTCATCTTTCTCCTTCTTGTGTTCATCTGTGTTATTTTTGTTGGAGAAAGATGAAAGAAGAAACATTCTGTAACTGTGTTTTAATATCAAATATAGCAGCTTTTTCTTTTTAACGTTTCAAGTCAGTAAATTGACCATGCTGATTTTCCATAGTTTTTCTGTCACCCTTTGTACATTTCCTGCAGCATGTGTCTAATTTTCTCTCAGTTTTTTTCCAAGTTTCTAATATCATGTCCTGGTTTTAGTTTGTGAATGTCATTGATTCTTAAGCAGTTAAACTTATTATTTTTAAAAGGTACAGTGGCAGGTTTGTTCAGTAATAAGAGCTCAGTCATTCAGTCAATCATTTGCATGTCTCTTGCAAAACTTTGTCTTCCTAACAGCTCTCCTATAGGCCTCTCGGTTGTAAGCAAGATGGCCTGCTGCGATGCATCCATTTACATATTATCAACAATGTCATGCAGCCACCTTTGCCTTGGTCTTCCTTTCTTTCTTTTTCCATTATGTACCATTCCAAGACTGTCTTCTCTAAATTCTCATGATGTTTAATGTGTCCAAAATATTTAAGTTTTCTTTGTTCAATCCTCTTTACTACTCAGCCTTCTTCAGTATTAAATTCTTGTAGTATGGATATATTTGTTCTTTTCTGTGTCCATGATATCTGAAGAACTCTTCTGTAGCATTTACAATAAGAGTTAGTTTTAATAATTTAAAATTTATTTAATTTAATAATTTAATTTTTGTAAAAAATATAATACTATATCAGCTTTAAAATGTAGAATTTTAATGTTTTAATTTCTGTCATCTGGAAATAATCAGGAAAACCGTTTTCTCTGAGGAAAGTCAAAAAAAAAAAAAAAGGTATACTATTATAATGAAGCAAACAAATTTCTGAAACATATTTCTCTTAAAAATGTGTAAGTCAAATATTACCATATTATGTTGCTTAATAACATTTCTTGTCTGTTATTCCAACCACAAACTTTGGTTTCTTCAAATTTATTTACAGTGGCCTCATATAAATTTGTGCACTCATTTGCAGATTTATATACTTTGTTCCCTGTTGTTTTTAAAATTTAGCTTATCATCATCATCATGCTGCTTTGGATTTTACGACTTTGCATAATGATGTCATGTCATGTCATTTCATCATGTTTTTATTCTGTTTTTTTTAAAATTATTTTTTTGTGTGTGTGTTCTCCATTTGAATGTAATCATTAATGAACTTCACAGTGAAATTGCAAAACACACAAGTCTAATTACAGCTGTAAGGATAAAGTGATCAGAATCTTTGGATAAGGTCATGAGAAGAAATAAGTTACAATAATCTTTGGAAAAACTCGAAGGATGGTGGGGGGAAGATTGATTGATTGATTTACCTTTATTCCCAAAGGGTTAAGAACTGGGCACGCAGGTCCACCTGACATTCTTCCCTTTATCACAAGATAAAGAAGGAGCGAGAGAGAGAGAGAGATGACTGGATGTCAGTAGTAGGTCATTCTTTAGGCTGAGCAGGTTTAAATCTAGGGGGCTGGAAGGGAAAAGGGGGCAGTCGTTAAAGGAAATAAAATCTGCGAATAGCAGACTATTGTTTTGTGAAATTTTATGTGGATGGATAAATGGGGCCCTTGTTTAGCCTGGAGTTCTGGGTGGTGGTTTCTGTGGCTGCCACTGAGCAGGCTGATGGAGTGGCACTGGATAAGAAAGATGACCAGTAAAGAAACCCAAGTGCCCACACAGAGTGAAGAATCATGATTGCCAGTGCCTGTCCGCACAACTGCAGAAAAGCAAAAGAAAATGTCAGTTTTTTTTTCTTTTGTGCACATAATTTGTTTTGTTATTTTCTTCATGTTATATTTACTTTTTCCTTGTCCCAAATTTTGGTGTTTGATATTATGTTCAACATTGTGTTATTTAAAACTGAAACTTGATGATATGGTTATGTTTCATTTTGAATGATTTTTAGCAAAAATAAAAAGCTAAAGAACCTTAATTCTTCACATTGGCAAAAAATAAATGTCTATTTTCTTATATTTGGTTGAGTTTACTTGCACAGAATGTGCATACAGTTTATAATCTTTATTTATATCTTTAGAAGTGCTCCTTGTACACTGTTAAAAGATTTCAGTTCGTTTCTGAAAAACTTTCCTCAGAACAAAACAACATTTGGTGCCAATGGCCACTCTGCGGATCTGGTCAAAGGATAGGCCATTGAACTCAAAATTAGTTGAGTTCGAGGACAAGTCATATAAGGCATAGAATAGAAAGATGGTGTCACTTATTCAACAAGAACTGGACACCCTGAAGTCCATAGTCATGAGGGATTGAAGTGTACAAGGAAACTATATCCAGTGTGAAAATGCGGTAAGGTGTGACAGGCAAGAAGGTAAGAGTCTCAACCATAGTGAGAGTGTGATTAGTATTCTTCAGATAGGTAGGCAAGACATGTAAGATAAAATAAACAAGCTAACTCAGAATGCTAATAGTATAGGATTAAAGATCAGTGTAGGAAAGACAAAGTTAATGAAGCAAAATGTGAACAACAGGAATGTATTGAGAGTAGATAGCAAGTTAGTGGAGGAGGTCAACGAATTTGTACATCTTGGCAGTAGAGAAGCAGAAGATTGAGACAGCACAGAGGATGTCAACAGCAGACTTACTAAAGCAAACCAAGCTAATGCAATGCTGCAGACTATATGGAAATCTAAAAAAACTAAGCCTGAAGGTGAAAATCAGGATATTTAAGAGTAATGTTCTAAGTGTACTACTCTATGTAAGTGAATGCTGGAAAATCACCAAAACCATAGAAAATAAGCTGGATTATTTCCAGACTAAATGGTTGTGAAGAATTAGAAGAATATTTGGCCAAACGCTGTAAGAAATAACATCTTGTTGGCAGAAATGCAGGTGAAACAACTGACAGCAATTATTGAGGAAAGACACTGGCGATGGTTGGGACATGTGCTCCGGATGACTGACAACTCACTACCAAAAATATCACTAAGATGGACACCACAGGGGAACAGAAGTAAGGGTAGACCAAAAGAGACATGGAGAAGAACATAAGTAGGCAGACTAGTCACAAGAGGTTGAAAGATACCGTCCAGAGACTCAGAAATTTGTTCCGTATGGCAGGAGCAAAATGAAACTATGACCCTCCATGGTTTATGGATCTTAGGAAGGATGGCTTTTCAGAACAGCTGTCATGAATACGTAGACGACTGGCAGAGGGAGAAAGATCAATCTCACGGATGAGATCGTTGATCGTGTCTCGAATCTGATGGTTGTTGCCCAGAATCGGATCTCGAGGGCCATAGAATGTTGGGTTGCTCACTGAGTCATGGCTTCCTGAATGTATAACTCTCTTTTCCAACAAACGACGACCCCCCCCCCCCCCCCCCGCCCAATCCTTGTCTGCACTTTTGATGACAGTACCTTGTTTCCGCAGAAGTTGTGAAAGCACAATTCGCTCCTCAGGGGTTAGATTCTAGTGTCGTACGCGGAGAAGGCGAAGCTTGTTGATGTCATGAAGAGTGTGATCGGTGTAAAGGTCCAGAGATTGAGATGCTCCGGCAGATGGTGTCCGGCTGGATGGTTGTCGTGAGAAACGAGAGAAGGGGTCATCCTCGGAAGTGGACTGAGATGATGGTGAAGACTGAGCAACGTCTTGGAAATGGAATTTCAAGCGCAGACTATAATGAAACCGGTGGACATTTTGAAGGAGTGAGAACCGTGTAAGAGAAAAGACCTCATGTTGGATGTAGTACAAAAGTAGAGAATAATGGGACACTGACAGGAACACTGTTACACTGTAAATTTGCAGTGGCCCAGCCAATATATAATAAAGAAACAATAGTCGAAACGAGACGATGGATGAAAACTTCTTGTACCATCTCCATGGGTATCAGGAGTGCTTGCATGTTGACTTTCCTCATGGCGTATCATAGAAAATCGTCTAACATGACGGAATGGACAAGGAAGGGCGACAAGACGTGAAGTGCAGGCACAGACAAGACAGGACTTGGATTAATTAATTTAAGGAGGAATATCGAATCCACGGAACAAACAGCAAGGAACATCGTCACAGACATTCGAGTATCATCTTCAGCCTTGAGAAGCGGTTATAAACCAACTCACTGACCTCTGGGGGTCTTGACCCTACCCCTTAGCGCATCATAAACTTTAAGGGGCGAAACGCTTGAGGTGGAGGGGGGAAGAGGTTTACTTCTCAGACGATCTGAGTCTTGTTATTGTTCCGCTCTCTACAACACTTTCCAAATATATATACAGTGCCGCTGTGGTATAGTGGGTTAGTGTATTCGCCTGCCGATCGGAAAGTTCCTGATTCACTTTAGCACTCGAGCGGACATTTTTGGGACCGACCGACACGGGGGGGGGGGGGGGGTGTCAACCCAGCCTAAAAAAAATAGGTACCTGGGCATCCAGGGAAATGAGAGAGCTAATAGACTGGCTGTACCATCATCACATTGGGCCGAGCTGATATTATTAATGCGCTCAGAGATAAGGAAAGTGGAGGACTTCGAGGGCAGCGAATCAACATCTCTGAGAAAGCTAGGAGTACAGACTGGCACGGCCAGGAACGAGAGGCAGACTGGACATGGGAGACAACTTGTCATCCAACACAGGACATGCACTATCAGCCGCAGGACGCTGTTAGATATGTTGGAGGGGGGATCTGAGCACCTATGGACATGTCCAGAATGCAATGATGATGACCAAGAACATAAACCATAAACCACACTGGGTACCTGGGGTTTCCCTAGGAAAACAAAGGCACCGAGAACAGGCACTGTAGTGGTATAGAAATATGAAGACACTAGCACTTCACATCCTTACGGCATGCAAAATAATGTCCCCTAAAAGGACCTGCCACTCACGACTCACTGCGTTACATGCAGCCAAGGCCAGTGAATGCAAATCCCAACTAAATGCAATACACAACCAAAACAACATTGGAATCATTTCCCTGAAAACACTAAAGGACATTCTGATGTCGAAGGCCGAACACGTATGATGGGCATGCCCTGGGTGTAATGAGGCTAGTCCCCAGGACCAACAACAGTGCTGCCCCCCCCCCCTTTTTTTTACAGTTACATGCGGCTGACCAAGTGGCATGGAAAAAGAAAAGAATTTGAATTGATAGGAAACACTAAAGATGAGACATTATGGACTACTCTATCCGGCACGAAGTGTAATGAACGAACGTAAGCAAATATAATTCTCAGCAGGTGGTATAAAATGAGCCCACTTGGCTAACTGGAAAGGATGTCCAAAAATGTATTCAATTATTTCAGTCATCTCATTGAAGAAAAAAAAATGCTGTAGGATGTAGGCATAACAGCAAAAAGACTTTCGCATGTAATATGCAATTCTTTCCAGACTAAATGTTTACGAAGAATTAGAAAAATATTTTGGCCAAACACCATAAGAAATAACATCTTATTGGCAGAAATGCAGATGAAGCCACTGTCAACAATTATTGAGGAAAGACGCTGGCGATGGTTGGGACATGTGCTCCGAATGACTGACAACTCACTACCAAAAATAGCACTAAGGTGGACACCACAGGGGAACAGAAGTAAGGGTAGACCAAAAGAGACATGGAGAAGAACAACAGAAAGGATGTTGAGCAATAGAGGGCTCACCTGGGCAAGAGCAGAAAAAAAGGCGAAGGACAGGCATTTGTGGAAAACTCTTGCGGAAGCCCCATGTGCCCTGGGCACTTAAGGTTCAGAGAGAGAGAGAGATGTAATATGCATTGATTCTTCTTCTTCTTATAATAATAATACTATTATTATTATTAGTTACTCGTATTTCTTAAAAATTAAACCAAAGTTTGTGACATTTCCACTAGCACATGTATATGCTTTTCGCTCACACACGTTTTTTTTTTTAGGCACAACACGGTGTCCGTGTGAATATTATTTTTAAATGTCACTACGAAAGACAACTCCTGACGGCTTAGGAATTTAGAATTATGCCAGGGGCCTTTGTTGTTATCGTCTGCTCTCGGTGGAAACATTTAAAGTCACAAATTCATCAATTTTTAGAGAATACTCATCTGTTTAGTAACAGAGAAATGAAAAGATAAAAGCTTTGTGTGCGTGGAGCCCGAAGAGGGCTGTGTATTTCAGGCGTCATGCCTAGGAAAAGACGATACGGTTACAGGTCTCGTAAAGACAGGACAGAAGTCAGTTGCTGCGTGAAGTATTTGATGTTCGGATTTAATGTACTTTTCTGGGTAAGTGCATTTCCAGATATTATTACAGAGGTATGTTATTATGTACGAACGAAAAAAAAAGAGAGTGTATTTACAAATGTAATTACATCTTCGCTTCGAAAAAAAAAGATTGCGTCCAGAACTGATCAGCGATCAATGCATTTCGTGTCATATTGTTCTTTATTCGCCATAGGTGGGTGATTTCGTGTGATAGGAAATTGTATAGCAACTGAATTTTTTTTTCTTCAAAACCATGGCTTTAGCTTATCCTCTAGCTATAGTAAATGGGTTTACATTACACTAGGTAGGTAAGAAAGTTTGTCCATAAATTTTATTTAATTTGATTAAAAGTACATATTTTTGAAAATGTAGTATCAATTACAACCACGAAGAAGAGTATAGATTCAGTTGCATATATTTTGGAAGTGCCGTTAAATTTTGATTTTACAAAAGTATGCTGTAGCAGAAACATTTATCCTGTGTCAGCATTGCTGTTCACACAATATATCTTTTATGACCTTTTGTTTATTTCAAATAATAATCCTATAATAAAGGAAGTTTATTTCTTGGTTATTTCCTGCAAATTTTTTTTCAGTGACTAATCTGTCATCACCAGTTGTGGCATTTGTCATCTCTTGATGACTGTACCATATCGCTGATTGTGTGGTAGATTTTTTTTTTTTTTACTAGATAGATTGCCTGCAAGAAAGCTAAAGACATTTTAAAATATCTTCACGTTCTTTATAATACACAATTACTAGTTAAACTATATGGTAAGACCATAGATACAAACATTATTTATTCACATATGCCCCAGTAATAGCTAGTTCAGATGAGGGCATGGAAATTTTATGATAATTTAGAGTAGATATGATCATAAATAATTCTTATAAGGGAAATTTCAGTGCCAACATTGAAGCCATGTTGACTAATATGAAGTAACTTATTTTAAATAAAAATATTCGCATTTATTTCCATGTTTGGTGATACCAGAACTGTACAAGTTGGAGCCATGATGATGTTAGAAATGTACCACTTATCAAAGAATCAAAAGTTGGGTGGTAGAAAAATAGGGGACTCAGAGTCAGAAGAAATGTAACGTTTATGAAGTAGTTGGCAGCAGAAGAGTATGGCTACTGGGTGGAATGTGCATGGCTGCTAGGTGAGACTTTCATATGGCTGCTAAGTGGGGCTTGTATATGATTGCTAGGTGAGGCTTTTATATGGCTGCTAAGTGGTGCTTGTATATGATTGCTAGGTGAGGCTTTTATATGGCTGCTAAGTTGGGTTTGTATATGATTGCTAGGTGAGGCTTTTATGTGACTGCTAAGTGGTGCTTGTGTATGATTGCTAGGTGAGGCTTGTATATGTTTGCTAGGTGTGACTTGTATGGCTGCTAGGTGAGACTTGTATGGGTGCTAGATGGGACTTGTGAAGCTGCTAGGTGGGTTGTGTTTAGCTACTAGGTGCAACTTGTGTGACTACTAGGTGAGACTTGTGTGGCTGCAAGATGAGACTTGTATGGGTGCTGGATGGGACTTGTAGAGCTAATATATATATTTTTTCCTCATTCATTGAAATTACTATAGTTCCTGCCAGTAATATTTGTTTTTAGAAACTTTCCCTTTATGTAGTCTGTCACATTCTATGTATATCTTTCTGCTTTTCTGTTTTAGATTTTCAGTTATTTATATATACTTTCATATTATAATTCTCATGTTTTTTTTCAAAATTTTTTTCCACCAGTCTTTTAAGCAAACTATGTTTTAATAATGTTTTGTCATGATTATTCGCGCTTTAGTTTGATTTGTCTTGTACAATGAGAATGATGGTCTGTGGTTGATGGTTTTTATTTTTATGTGATTCTTGGATCTTCTTTTTCTTCTTCTTGTCCTTCTCCTTCTTCTTTTTCTTCTTCTTCTTATTATCATTGTTATTACCACTATTGGAGATGGCAAGAGCTGAAATATGACATGACTAGCAAGAGCTAAGATGCTGTTGTATTTTGAGAATTAACCTTGATATAAATGATGAGCAACAGTAAGCACTATGCACTTGGAAGCAATACTTAGATTTCTCCAGAGCTGATTTGGGAAGGTTTTAAAAAAACAACAAAAAACAAAATTTTATCTCTGGACATGAGAAAAAATGGATGGGCATCATTATGTGCCCAATCTGCAGCCCAACTGTGCTGTGATCAATACAGTTCATTGATGAGCGGAAGGAAGAGGAGAGAAATATAGGTAACTAAACAAAAGGAGTGAAGTGAAAAAACAGTGCTTTAACAGTATTTTCTCAATACTTGTTTTGAATGTTTGAAGCTAACAACCTTAAATGGCTTCTCTTTAACAGTGTCCTCTTCAGAGATTCACGTGGTCGACCTCATTTTCTTCGGCCTTATGTGTTTCACTTGATATCTTGTTTTGGGATTCTCTGACTGTTTCTTCTCATCACGTGACCGACATATGTCCATCTTCTTTATCTGATCACCCATGAGACAGGTTGTTCATATTGCCAGTTGTTGACAGACATTACTGAATTTGTCGTGTCACACCTGAGCATTCTTTTGTTTGAAAATTGGACTCTGAAAACAGCATATATCAATATAACTTGTGTTAGAACCACTGCTAAATATAATACTTTGTGTACACCGTCCACACAAAGAGGAAATAATTAATAGAATAACTACTTACGAATTGCAGTTAGTGGGGTAGGGGTATCCCCTATAAAAGGAGAAGTAAGACGCCCCCTTATCTCTGTTAGTCTACGGGACACTCTTGGGCAAGGTGGAGTGCCTTATAGCCCCCCCCCTCCCGATCAGGGTGCCATGAAGCTGTGGGAGCAGGTATTAGATGGAATGAGAGAACAGCCGACAGATAATGTTGGTTATGGTTATGGTCACCATTCTGTGATGGTAGGCAGATGATCTCAGTGTAGGGACAATTCCACTGACTAGTAAAGTCACTGGCCGGAAGGAAAACAATGGCAAACTACCTTCTGGAAATATACCAAGAAACTCTAACCGCAGCATGGAAAGTTAGATAGTAAAAAGATCTGGTGGCAAGTCCCCCAGGCCAGATATATTTTTAACGCTGGAAAAGAGTGTGAGACCAGAGGTCAGTACTAGTAATTGTGATGACGGTCAAAACCCTGACGGCGTTACCAAGGAAAACCCCTTCAGCAAAATAAGAGTAAGAACATGGAATGTGAGAAGTATGTATGAGGGAAAATTACAAATAATAAGTGACGAGGCGGAAAGAACGAGTGTACACATTTTGGGAATGAACGAACATCGATGGTACGGATCAGGACACTTCAAGAGCGAAAATGGTAGTATCCTTATATACTCTGGTGAAGAGTAGGAGGAAAGAATGGAGCAGCTTTTTACTTGGACAAGTTAACGTCAGAACCATTAATAGGCTACAACTCAGTAAGTGATAGAATATTCACTATCAGACTTAAAAGCATTCCTTGAAATGTAACAGTTATCCAGATTTATGCACCTACATCAGCAGCAGAAGAAGCGGAAGTAGGTAGAAGACTTTTATAATACCCTGCAAACGACCATAGACCAGATACGAAAAAAATTATGTTGTATTAATAATGGGCGATTTTAATGCAAAGATTGGTACAGAAAGAGCAGAAGACGAAGGATATGTTTTGGGAAAATTTAGTATAGGACACAGAAATGAGGCAGGTGATAACCTAGTGGCGCTTTGCATGGAAAATGAGCTAATGTTCTCTAACACACTTTTTAGGCAACATCCAAGAAGACTTTACGCATGGACATCACCTGATGGTAAAACTAAGAATCAAATAGATTACATTTTAGTGCAAAGAAGGTGGAGATCAAGTATAACATCAGCAAAAACTTTACCAGGTGCTGGTTGTGACACGGACCATGAGTTATTAATAGCAGAAATGAAGATAAAAAAAAAAGACAGTTAGGGGATCAAGACCAGTGCGCTTTGATCTCACAAAAATACCAGAACAGTATAGTATAGGAGTGAAGAACCGTTTTGAGATACTGATGGCTATACAGGAGAAGATGACACCAGATGAATTGGGTACGTATGTTAGAGACATCTTAATAACAGCAGCTAAAGATATGGTTCCCGTAAAGGAAACACAAAAGAATGAATGGATTACAACAGGCACACTAGAACTAATAAAACAACGTAGACAAGTGAAGACGAAATGGAAAGTGACAAATAACAACAAAGAGGAATATAAATATTTAACAAAAGAAATAAGAAGAAACATAAGAAAAGCCCCCCCCCCCCAAAAAAAAAAAAAGAAACAAACAACAACAACAATAACAACACACACACATACACAGAAAAAAACAGTACATGCAAGATTGTTGTGAAAGAAAAGAAGGACATCGGAAGTGTGGAAGAGATAACGAAATATTTAAAGAAATGAAGATATTGACGAGAAATGCCACATCTAAATGTAATTTGTGACGAGATGGGAAAGACCTTCACAGAGACAGAGAAACTTCTAGAAAGATGGAAGGAATATTGCAGAGGAATGCATGAAACAACTGACTGTAAAAGCAGAAATCAACAATGTGAATTATTATTGGAGGAGAAAGAACCCGACCCGACGATTGAAGAAGTTTTATAGGCAATAAAGAATCTGAAAAATTATCTCTTCTGCTTCTTCTTCTTTCGCTTCTACCACCAAGACCGCCTTGTGATCCTACTTAATTTACTCATGTGGTCCTCGATAGGTTCCGTGGTCCCCGAAAGGACCAACGATAAGATCCCCGACAGGACCACAAGAGGTTCAGAGTATCGCAGGGCTTGAGCCAGCATTCTCGGTGGGTCTCAGAAGCAGGAATGCGTGACACCGTGGTTTTCGTTGCACCAGTTTAACCTAGAGTTGGACTTTCTCACCGGAAAACCTCGACGTGTTTTGGATATCAGTACATCCCCGCTGGGTGAGAGGTGGTTGCCCATCCAGGCTAGAGTTGGACTTTCTCACTGGAAAACCACGACGTGTTTTGGAATACATGTGTACCCCCGCTGGGTGAGAGGTGGTTGCCCATCTAGTCCAGCCTTGGACTTCCTCATCGGAAAACCTCAGCGTGATTAGGATAGCATACATCCCCGCCGGGTGAGAGGTGGTTGGCTATCTAGACTACACTGGTCCAGTGTCTCCGACTTAGCATTTTGTGGTCGTGGCCGCTCCCTTTCCTAGTTGTGATCAGGACGGAGCTTTTGTCCAGGAGGACGAATCCTCGCCACTAGTAAGTTTCACCCCTGGGTTGAGCCGGTGTAGGCATATTATCCCAGTATGGGCGTGGTTAGGACGTGATCGACCTCTAGAGCGGAGGTACCGTGACATGAGTAGCCATCAAGTTTCACCCCTGGTTTAAGCCGGTTTAGGCATATTTCACTAGTATGGGTGTATATCGGACATTGCCGGACCTCTAGAGCAGAGGTGCCGTGGTATGTGTAGCTCTACTACTGGACATACCGATTAAACTTCACTTTATCCTTTCCATCACCTTTTCACATCGGCGCCGCACGGCAACCCTAATTGCTTTTTCGCATTTTCTTCATTGGCCAGGAGGAGTTTCACTCCACGCGCGGCAGCCGAAGAATCTTGCCAGCAGTGTCTTAACCTCTGGGTTAAGCCGGTTCAGGCAATTCGCCTGGTATGAGTACACATAGGACGTGGCCAACCTCCAGAGCAGAGGTGCCGTGATTTGAGCAGTCCTGGCCTCGAGACTACTGATTACTTCACTTAATCCTTTCTTTCACTTTTTCCACAGTGGCGCCGCGCGACAACCCCATTCACACCTTTCTTCACTGGCCGGGAGGAGCCCCACTCCACGCACGGCAACTGAAGAATCTCGCCAGCAGTGGTAGATGAGCTACCAAACATGACTCATCTACCCGAAGCGAAGCGTCGCGTCTGGTTTTCAGGTGCCAGATATTCGACTTCGCCCTTTCTCCTTTCAGTTTGAACAGTTCTGCCACGAGAAGGCCAGAAGCTGGACTAGACTATCAGAGGGTATTTGAGACACACGCTGTGGAGACATTTCACTGGAGTGGAGAGCGTTTCCCCCACCCCACCTCCGGCAATAACAGTCATTAGAACCTGAAAAATGATAAAGCACCAGGATGTGATGAGATAACAGCTGAACTCATTAAGTCATGAGGAAAGGAATGTGCTACAATCTATCATGCACTATGTAAAAATATATGGCATTCAGGTATTTGGCCAAGAGAATGGAAAAGAACTATATTCATACCACTACTGAAAAAGGGTAACTTGAAATTATGCACAAACTACAGAACTGTTGCCCTGATCACTCATGCAAGTAAAATTCTACTTAAAATCATAATGGGTAGACTTCGTAAGAAAATAGAAGGAGAAGTCAATATGGTCCAAGCTGGTTTTAGACAAGGAAGAGGAACAAGAGATCATATATTCAGCTTACGATTAATAACAGAGAAATGCAGAGAATTTAATGTAAATCTATAATTATCTTTTATAGACTGTGCAAAGGCATTTGATTGTGTTTAACACAGAAACTTCGGGAAATAATGGGAAAAAATGGGATTTTCAACACATGTTATACAATTAATATCACGGCTGTATCTAGACCGGTGCAGAAAAAAAGACAAAGAAGCCCCATGTGCCTTGGGTACTTAAGGTTCACAGAGAGAGAGAGACAGAGAGAGAGAGATTTACATCAATAGACAGCAGTAAGAATAAATAGTGAAACAATAGATTGGTTTGATATAAAACAAGGGGTCTTCTAGGGTGCATACTGCTGCCTTATTTATTTAACTTGCATACTGGCAGTTTTTACTGAGAATATAATGAGGAATGCGAGAGAAGATGCAGTCAAAGAGCATTATGATGCCATAAAAATTGGAGGTTATGAAATACCAGAGATTAGACATGCTGGTGACGCATTATTACTGTCCACAACACAAAAAGGAATGGAAAAACTAGTTATGTCAGTCCGTAAGAGTAGTAAAGACCAAAACCTTTATCTTAATGCAAAGAAAACTAAATTCATGACAGCCGATAAAATAAATAAAGCAGCTGAAATATCTATCACTGAGGAAAAATTGGAAGAGTTGGAGAGTTATGAATATCTTGGATCAGTACTAATGATGGAGATAGAATGAGGGAAATTAAAAGCTCTTTAAAAATAAAATAAAACAATTAAAGAATCTGTGGAGAGGAACAGACAGAACTACGAAAAATAAGATTTTAAGGGGATGCTTTGTTCCCATCGCAACATATGCCTGTGAGACCTGGACATTTAAGACAACAGCCACGAGAAAATTTAACTATTTTAGATATTAAACGGTATCAGAATTTACAGAAGACCATCCTTGAAGTGTACATAATGGGGGGGGGGGGGAAAGAAAGAGAAGAAGACCAAGGCGAAGCTGGCTGCAAAACATCGTTGACGATCTGCGACTGGATGCATCAGCAGCAGGGTATCTTGCTTACAACAGAGAGGCCTACAGGAGAGTAGTTAAGGAGGCAAAATTCCGCAAGGGACATGCAAATGACCAACTCATGAATTGTAAGCAGGAGTAATTTCCCATTTTTATGTGATTCGGGTTTTTCTTACAGTTTCTCTTTCAACCTGCATGTTTGAACTAAGAACTATGCTAAACACTTCAAGCAGTGGTCAGATGTATGGATAGCGAGCAAAAGGTTGCGGGTTCAATCCCTAGCAAGGATATTTTCTTTTTTTATTTTAATATTTGTTTTGGCAATATAGAGCATGCGTATCTGTGTGTCTAAGAGGACTTTTTCAGAACTGTTCACGAGAGTGGACATTTTGGGTTTTACTATAACTCGCGGAGAAGTAACACAGTGATAAGGATCATAATAATTTGGAGAAAATAGATGCATTAGAGAATTAGCTATTTTCTTGAATCGGAAAGGTCGGGAAATAAGGAGTAAAATTCATAATTTCTGTGTCTGTTTTCCACATTAGAACAGTTTACATCTTACAGTGCATAATCTGTATATATGTATGTCATGTGCGCGCAGTCTTTTTTAATGTCCAAGCGAGTTAATTGCTCGGTTAAACTTCTGCGCTCTTCACACAGTAAGACACATGCTACGACCAAAGTGTCTCTGTTGCGTGCTGGTTTCTGCGAGAAACTCTTCAAGGCCGCCGATAGCTGTTAATAAGCCGAGGTACTGACATTTAAGCTTTTATTCGATTATTTATCTGAGAGAGGAGCGATGAATTACATTTGTCCTCCTTAAATCTCAGAACCTTGAACGCTTGAAATAGTATTCTGTGATCCCTACCATTCCACCTTTTCTGTTTAGGTTCACCTGCGAGACTCGCCGTCAATACGTGTTCTGCGCTGTATGCAAACGATGCGGGGTACGTTACACTAGGGAGTCTGGACCCTGCCGAGTGGATAGGTTCAGGCGCCACCTGCGGAACTTTTGAGACGTTCAGATGCGAACCAACTGCTGTGTATTCCTACAGCGACGGCGATTGATACGCCACAAAAGTATCCGTTTAATACCGGCTTTTCGTGTGATTCTAATCATTTCTAGCCTTTTAAAACTAGTTTCGCCGCTGAGATTGAACCTTTTCGTTCATGCGATACGATCATTCGTGGGTCTGTAGAACGGATCTGTTCAATTGATTTATTCAGTCTCATCGTTGCGCTTGTTTCCTGCGGTTTCGGTCGGATCTGGCGGGTAGCGACTGATAGCTGACAATGTTGCACCAAGGACTGGCCGGATATTGTTGATCAAGATCTTGTCTAAACTCTTCGTTGGTTACCCCACCCCCCTTTTCCATTTAACAGATTCAGCCCTGGCCAACTGGTGGAAGGGATCGCTTTAAGTTTTCATAACGATGAAGTCTGCTAAAGAAGTATAGATTGAAAAAAAGCCTGGAAACCCACTCCTAATTCGACAAGATGCAGGTTCCTCAACACCTTCACAGCATCGGCTGCAAATGAACATAATGCTTGCAGCTCGTGGGAGATAGAACAACAACAGAACATAATGCTTGCAGCTCGTGGGAGATAGAACAACAACAGAACATAATGCTTGCAGCTCGTGGGAGATAGAACAACAACAGAACATAATGCTTGCAGCTCGTGGGAGATAGAACAACAACAGAACATAATGCTTGCAGCTCGTGGGAGATAGAACAACAACAGAACATAATGCTTGCAGCTCGTGGGAGATAGAACAACAACAGAACATAATGCTTGCAGCTCTAGGGAGATAAAACAACAGAAGAACAGTGCAGCTGCCAGATTCACCTCGCAAGTTCCTGCTCTTTTCTAACCCAGTAAATAAATCTACCAGTCTTTTCGCCCTACTCTCTGGAACTATCATAAAAGAATTCCGTGTTTTCCCAAACATTTTTTGTACGAAACGCCGTTTTGTTCTGAACTTTCCTTTCCACATTCTTATCTCAGTTCACGATTTCATTGCACTGCTACACAGAATATTAAGGATATGTGCAGCTCAGCATTTATAAGTTACCCGTCTAAGATGAAAATTAAGACAAACTGGAAGAAGTCACAAATTGCGGTTACCTAGAAAATATACTAATCGAAGATGGGAGATGTGAGACGGAGATAAAGAAAAGAATAGGATTGGCAAAATATGCATTCAGCAGCATGAAGACAGGACTGTTATCAAGGTATCTACTACCAACAACAACAAAAATGAGATCTGTAAAATTGTGATCTGTCCTGTTTTACTGTCTGGAGCAGAAACCTGGACTCTAAGCAGAAAATTGAAGAAAAGGGTTAAAGCAGCAGAAATGTGGTTATACAGATAATTAGGTCACATATGGAGAATGAAAGGAATAAGTGCACATGTTTTAGAACAGCTCCAAGTACAGCGTGAACTTCTCAGAGAAATAACGATCAAGAAGATAAAATACTTGGTCGGTATTAAAAGGCATAACAATGTACTGAAGACCATACTAGAAGGAAAGGTGGAAGGAAAAGGAGAGAGAAGTAGACAGAAATGTGAGTGGGAGGATAACATACAAGAGTGGACAGGATATAACCTGGCTGAGTACGCCAAGGCGAGGGAGGTGGGAAACGGGATAGTCATTACCGCCAATCTTCGTTCTGAAATGGCACACGATGATGATGAAACTGAAAATAAAGATATTTAATTCTCGACATTTTATATATTGCAACAGAGAGGATGTTGAGCAATAGAGGACTTACCTGGGCAAGGAAAAAAAAAGGCAATGGACAGGCGTTTGTGGAAAACGTTTGCGGAAGTCCCATGTGCCTTGGGCACTTAAGGTTCAGAGAGAGAGAGAGAAAGAGAGAAAGAGAGAGAGATTTTATGCTATTCATTCATCTGAATATAAAGTGTTTTATGTATTTAATGTTCTGTTTTGGTGATAGCTTTAAATTATGCCTGCGACGAAGAATTTTGACAGATGTACTCGTAAAGAAAACAAAGTGGCTCTTTATTGTTTGGTTTGGTACAGGCTATGTATAATAAGTAGTGGTGGTGTGCCGAGTTTTCGTAAAGAAAACAAAGTGGCTCTTTATTGTTTGGTTTGGTACAGGCTATGTATAATAAGTAGTGGTAGTGTGCCGAGTTTTCGTAAAGAAAACAAAGTGGCTCTTTATTGTTTGGTTTGGTACAGGCTGTGTATAACAAGTAGTGGTGGTGTGCCGAGAAACTGAAACAGAGGCTATCAGAGTTTGAGCCGGTTACATTTGTTTCCAGGTAGATTCTCTTCTGTACTAGTTTGATACTGTAGGAAACGAAATAGTTTATATCGCAAAGAAGAAAACGTTTTTGTCCTATAGTAAAGGAGAAAGCGTTTTAGTGTCTTGTAGCAAAGGAGAAAGCGTTTTGGTATCCTGTAGCAAAGGAGAAAGCATTTTGGTGTCCTGTAGCAAAATAGAAAGCGTTTTGGTGTCCTGTAGCAAAGGAGAAAGTGTTTTGGTCTCCTGTAGCAAAGGAGAAAGCGTTTTGGTGTCCTGTAGCAAAGGAGAAAGCGTTTTGGTGTCCTGTAGCAAAGGAGAAAGCGTTTTATATCCAGTTGATTCATAAAATGTTTTATATTGAAAACAAGAGTTGTGTGCTGAAACTTTCATAGTCCAGTTTTTTTTTTCCTATGGTATGGTTTTCATTATTAAGTTATTCTTCTTGTTTTGGCCGAAATATTTTAAATGTTTTATTTCAATTTTTTTTGGATTATGTCTCTTTTGAATTTCAGTTGATTTAGTACTTTAAAAAAAAGTCCATGAAGTTCATCCTACTTTTCTTAATGCCCACATTTCAGGGGCCTCTGTTTTCTTTCTTTCTTTTTTTTTTTCATTTCGTTATTTAATGCCAATGTTTCTTCACCATAGAGTAGCATGGAGTACAGTTAACATTTTGATGACTCATATGTGCAGCAGTTGTTTCGACGTAAGAATTCAGCCTGCATTCAGACAAACAAGAATCTAGGTACATATGTGTGTGTTTGTTGCGACTGTTCTCCTACCGCTGCTGATAATACTGCTCACCAGTTGCTTGTGTTCGCCAGAGTTGACTCACTTGCTTATCGTCTGACCCTCCCGCCCAGCTACGCACCCGCCCACTCATTCGCTCATGACAACAGAACGGAAGTATTGCGACAGAAATTTTTTTAAAAATCAAATAAACATCATTCGCCGTTAAAAAGACACGACATAACAGCTTCCCAGTCTGAAAATTTGCAGAGCAGGAAGCAGAATGTCAAACCTGATGGTGTATTATCGATAACTTTTGCACAAAGATAGAAGCTAAACTAGTGGTTACCAACGCGAGCTTGTCCTCTCCCCTCCTTCCTCTCCCCTCGGGGAAGATCGGGGTAGGGGTAAGCCAGTGCGTGAGGGGGGGGGGGAGGAACTACATGAGGCATCGGATCAAACTTCCAACAGAGGGCTGTGGCGGGAGTGTGGTTTGGGAACTCCTGACAGGGCCTCCGAGAAAAATGTATAAACCAGCGCAAAACGTATTTGCACCATTCCTTTTTCTCTCTCCCCCCCCCCCTCCCATGTTTTCATCCCCTACGCTCCCCCTCCCTTAAAGCCCTCTGGGCCCATCCTTAAAATAAGAAAAACCCACAGGGCCCCGAGTGATGCACCTTCACTCCCCCCCCCCCAAAAAAAAATCATGATGGCCAGGGATATGGTTTGGGAGGCAAAGGGACAGCAACATAAAAAAGCTTGGGAAGCACTGAACTGAACAGAGGAATCTTTCAGTCTTCATAAAAAAAAAAACAAACAAAAACGAATTGAATTTCTCCTGTTGTTCTGTCATAAAAGTGTAACGCAGAGCTAAAAATAAAACGAGTTAATTCGATTTCGTTCCTGTATACGGTCCTGGCATGTCAATTTCCGTCATTATCTGCCTTCAGTTTCAGTAGCTTGCATTTCCAAATTATACAGCACAGTATTGATGCAGGAGATTCATGGTATACCACGCTGATGCAGGAGATTCATGGTATACCACGCAGTTATTCGTCGTGGACAGGAGCAAGGGAGATAAGATTGAACACGAGTTAAATATTCCAGCAACGATCAGGAAGTGAAGCATTCGAATCCAGAAACGCCATATCAATGTACAAATCGCTGCTAATGGCACCTGATGCAAGCTGCATAGAAACTGACCTTTTGTTTGGCAGTTAAATATATTTTTCTTGTTATGCCACACGTTGTCAGTGTTAAGTGACAGCCTCATATATATTTGACACCAACAGAATTGATGGCCGTTTGTGGGAGGTGGGGAGATACTTAAATGCGCATGCGCAGTTGATGCGCGTGAAGCTCGATGACTAGCATTGAAATTGATTGCTATTGAAAACCGTGTGTCACTGCACACGTTAAAATTGATCCAACTGCCGGTGAACTGCGTTTGACGTCAGTGTCATTTTCTGTGTCATCCCTGAGTGACTCACGCAAGTGGTCTGGTGTATTCAGTCTGCGTGATTTCCAGCCGGAGCGAACTGTCTTTGTGAGATTTCCCGGTTGCTGTTCTCCTAACTCTGACCACATCAACCCACCCCCCTCCCTTTTTTCCCCTCATTGTCTGCAAACCCTGCACATCCATGCCATAAAGACATATCTTCATTAATTTATCTATCCGGCGGTTGCTTTCAATTTGAGGACAGCACTGCTACCCTCGTTTCATGCTTTCATGCACTCTAGACCAGCATTCATTTGTAAGCGGTCTATAGATAGAAAAGGCAAGGGTGGCTGGCTATAGGAAAACTTAAAGGGCATGGTTGTACTGTGTATGTTTTGATGTGCAATTTCTGAGGTCATGGGGAGGTTTTGTATAGCATTCATGGCGCTGGTTATGGACCAGATACTTATGCTGGCCAGAAGTGTTCTGAATGAGTGAATTCTGCATTGCAAAACAACTGTATAGACTTACCAATTTATTTTTTTTTCCTGGTGGGGATAGAGATGTAAAGAAAGCAAACGTTCTGGAGAGCGATCAGGTTGTTGGTTTTGATAGTTCTCCCAACAGGGAGGACAAGAGACGATTTTTGCATATTTAATATGTTCATTATGCCGTGAAATAGCTGAAAATATTGCTGTCCTGGTAGACACTTTATGAAAATATAGTGTCCGGGTAGGGATTATATGAATATATGGCTGTTCAGGAAGACATTGTATGAATATATAGCTGTCCGGTTAAAAGATAGTATAAAAACATGGCTGCCCGAGTGGAAACAGTATGAAATATAACTGTCCAGTATGAAATATAGCTGACAGGGTGGAAACGTCAGGTAGGGATACTTTGAAAAAAAAAACCTTAGGTAGAGATCGTACGAATGTATAGCAGTCCAGGTATAGAGAGTATGAATTTATAGCCGTGCAGGTAAAGAGTGTATGATTATATAGCCGTGCTGGTAGAGAGAGTATGAATATATATATATATATAGCCGTCCAGGTAGAAAATGTATGAATATACAGCCGTCCAGGTAGAGAGTGTATTAATATATAGCTGTCCAGACAGAGAGTGTATGAATATATAGCCGTGCTGGTAGAGAGAGTATGAATATATAGCTGTCCAGACAGAGTGTATGAATATATAGCCGTGCTGGTAGAGAGAGTATGAATATATAGCCGTGCTGGTAGAGACAATATGAATATATAGCCGTGTTGGCAGAGAGAGTATGAATATACAGTAGTCCGGGTAGAGAGAGTATGAAAATAATCTTAAAAGACGGATTTCGTTAACGAGGATTGAAATAAAGATCCGGGTCATCTGTTTTTATCTTTTTGGTGTACATATTAGATCTTAGGCCACCATATTAATAGTCATTTGTGTTTTCTAATTTTGTAGAGTATTAGTACAGCACCAGTATTACTAAGGGAAAACTCACAGTTTGATTGGCCAGTTTGTCCCGACTTACAAAAGGAGATTTGGACTTCTTTTAAGTCCCGTCCCGTCTCCCCCCCCCCCCCCCCCCCCCATGGCTTATAAAATGAGATTTTGACTACAGTTGTTTGACAGATGAACCGGAGGTGTAAACACGAAGTGATAATTTTAGCGCTGCAGTTAAGACCATTCTTTTGTTATGAATGGTCAGCGGTGTTAACATTTATGGTTTCTTGTGAGAAATGTTATTCTTACTTAATTTTAAATTCGATTAAAAAAAAACTCCGCTATTTAGAAGATCTGCTTCTTAGTCGTCTCTTATCTAAAGCGCTTTTGGACACCCTATATCATTCCTCCAGCAAAGACCATGAGATTTAATCAGCGTAGAGGTTTACTCCTGCACATAACACCGCATATAGGGGACTTAACAGTGATGCTGGCCAGCCTTGGAAGTCGTCTTTGGCGTTTCGTGATGGAGTAGCAGGCCGATGGAGAATTGAAGATGATGGGTTCAAACAACAGCTGCGTATCCTTTTATCCGTCCCCTTACGTGTTGGAAAGGGATCGATAATATAATCTTGAACCTCGTTCGGTTTTGTAGATTGTAAGCTGAGAAGTTTCCAGGATAAAGGATCAATGGGTGGCCGTTACATCATATTCCCGAACGTGTGTAATTGATGCTCAGGATCGGTATTCATCATGATCTATACGAGGGATATTACAAAACCCTCCTTCTGTTGGCTCTTTTTTAAAAATCAGATATAAAGTAAAAGAAAAACTATTACAGATAAAACTTGCAGATACAGCTGCATTACTTTTCCTAAACTCGCCACCTAAAATTCAGGCACTTGTACCGTGACACCAGCTTTTGCAATCTCTCTTCAAAGAATGGCTATGTCGGGTATCCTTCCATGGTCTCATCTTTGGTCTAGAAGCGCTAAGTAACCAGCCAGGCTCTCATCTTGCTAAAGAGATAGTAATCGCTTGGTGCCAAGCCCGGGCTGTAAAGATGGGCGGGGCGGGGGGGGGGGTTCGAAAATATCCCAGTTTAACTGCTTGAGTAAAGTCACAGTTAAGCGTCGTCCTTATCCCTCTCGTCGGCGGCATCTGATCGCCCATGCCTGAATTTACTGCAACAGTCTGTCACAGAACTGTCACTCATAACGTTATCATCGTATACATGACACAGTCGGCGGTGAACCTCTGCGACGCTGGGTCCTTCTGCTTGCAAAAATCAGATCACAACACGGACCCTCGCAGCTGACTGGAATGGCGACTGTAGGGTCCATGTTTACTCTGTCGCTACTCATACACAACTGAAATAACATTTTACTGGTTGGTACAGGAAATGCACCGTATCGCTGTGGCAACCTGTTTATTTTTGCCGGGCAATCGGAGGTTTATATGTCTTTCAAGAGTGCCCAAACAATGCAGATCTGAGGCGTGGACATGCCCTGGATATGAGCTTGAGGTACAAGCTTTGGGGCTGCTATCAGGATATGGAGAGGACTGCAGGCTTTACCCTGTCGACAGGATCAGGATTTGATGTGACCAACAATCTCGAACTCAGAAGAAGAAAGAGGAGGTTTATTTGGAATTGCTCATGTTATGGAATTGCTATTTTAGTTTTATTATGTTCATCATGGTATAGGTTTTCATGATTGTGACATATGACCAAAGTTTATCACTATATATATATATATATATATATATAAAACACTGATGTTCATCAGGATATATCTCGTAACCGAACATGTGTTTGCATGTTCAGACACAAAGCAAGTCCCAGTCTGTCCTGGTGAACCACTGATATTCTAGAAAGTGATGGTTCCGAACATTTTTTTGACCATGGCGTCAGCGGCATTATGAAAAATAACTGTACGGCCACCAGAGGGCAGTGTGTAGTGCCGTATCGCTATCTGAACTGACTAGCTGTGGCATAAACTCGCCATTTTTATTATTTTTGTTGGATTTGTTGGTTGTAATTCCAGTACTATGTACTGATTTTTGGATTATTATTATGTGCAGTGCCAGTTAGCGTTGTCGGTCGTAGTTCTCCATCTTGTGCGGTCCTTGGTGTTTCCAATTAATTCTGATGCTTTTCTTTTCATGTTCTTCCTTGGCACTTGGTCAGTCCACTGAGATGTATCTCTTGGCTTTCTCTCCCTTTCCCTTGAATATTACAGTTCTCCAACTTCTGTCTTCTCATGACATGTCCAATAAATTTTGACTTGTCTTTTTTAAAAAATCATTTTAACTGGTTTTCGTTGTTCTGAAATTTCTCAGAGGACATCTTCGTTTGTTTTTCTGTTTGAATAGGGTATCTGTTGCATCATTCATCAAAAAACCACGTCTCTGTTGATTCCAGTTTCTTTGTAATAAAGTAGTATACTGCATGACCAGTGTGCTACACAGCAACACTAAACAGTAACTGCTAAAGAAGCACTTCACAGTTGTGAGAACCGCTGACCCAGGTAGCAACTGGATTAATTTGTTTTCTCCATCTCGACTGGTTAAATCTCAGAAAATATAATGTGTAAATAAGAACAGACACGTTTCAACAGTTTGAGAACCACTGGACACCCAATCTGGTAACAAGAAAAAAACATATTTATTTTGCAGAAAATTGATGGTGATAAGTGAGGATGAGAAAAAAATAGCATATAACAAATGAACAGACAGCTCCACTCCCCGGGCAAGTATAGGGAGGGAGTATATCACTCTCACTCACAGATAGATCAGCAAAACATTCAACATGATATAACAAAGACTTCACTTATAGTATCAATGAAAGTTTCCATGGATCCAGAAGAAAAAGATCACGTCAGAAAATATCGGATTTTACAAGTCATACTAAATCTCAAAAGAGAACTATTCCACATTCTTAAGTTTACATCTCTACTTTAGACAACTGTAGCAACATAAAAAACCCAACACGGACCCATGAAAAAAAAAACTAGCTCAACATTTACATCATTCTAATGCTGTCACAACTTAAGCTAGCAACTCATCAACTCATCCTAATCAATTTCAATGATAAAAACGTTCATAATGACAATCGCATAATAATCTCACATAATAAACCTCGTTACCTAAAACTTCAGTGCTTAAATATGTTCGTGAACATTCCTTCACGAGAAAGTCTAAACTTCACGAAATCGCCTGTTTACAGACCTTGGACAGGTCTCTCAAAAACAATCTAATTCTGGCTAGCTATAAAAACATATCCAGAGAAAGTTAATAAAAGTCATCAAAATCTCGGGGTATCAACGTCCAAAAATGACCTTCAATGAAAAACTAACTGGACATTCCAAATTTAACTTTCATAAAACATCTCAGGATAAAGTTCGTGATTCTCCGTGATTTTTCCAAGGTCTCTACCTGACCTTTTCCTGACCCTCTACATCAATAATAAAGTACTGGGGTTTAATCATTTGGTCAAAATACTAAAGTTATAATGGGTTATATCCCTTAGATAGTATACTTCCACAGTCATCTTTTTTTGGTTGACCTCCCAAGATTCACAGTATTGGCTCTGTATAGAACTGTAACACTCTTCCTCACTTTATGGACATCTTCTTGATGAATTTTTGCATGTTTAGATAACTTAAATATGGCTACATTTCAGTTTTGTTGAATGAAGAATTTTTTAAAAAGGGTTCTACACTTCATATTTGCTGTTACCATTTGCGAGTTTACATTTAATCCAGCTTGGCCGAGGATGCTGGATAACTTGTATTCAGTTTGCAGAAGCATTTGGGCGAAAGATCTGAATGATTGTACAAGTCTTGCTCGTTGTAATTGGTTTCTTTGCTTTATACTGTTTATTAATTTTCAACTGATTGTTATTCGGGATATTACGCATGCACCATTTGAGTCACCGCGAGTATTAGTAGTGTGCTGAAATTGATGAAGCATAATTTGAAGTTAGATAACTTAGTATTGACCAAAAATTAAAGGTTTAAAAAGGGATAGAAGAGGCCAAGAGAAAAATATATCAGTGGACTGACCAAGTGGCATGAAAAAAAGAAAAGCATCTGAATTAATCAGAAACGCTAGGAGCCGCACAAGATGGAGAAGCATGATCATCAGCGCTATCCGCCATGCCACAAAGTAATAATAGTAATGGTGAAACTGATGAGACCACTGACAAAGTGGGCCTTTTTGTTCAATTTATTTACTTTGTGGCAGAAAATGTATCCCTAAGAGGTGGACTTTTTATTCAGTTTATTTTCTCTGGTGTAAAATATCATATTTATGTTAAAAGCGTTGGAGGCAGTTCAAGACATGCTAGTTTCATAGCTTTCATCTGAGTATAGGAGAAAGCAGAGGCATATTCAAGAACAGGATATCGGACTTTCTTTCTTTCTTTCTTTCTTTTTTCTTTCTTTCTTTCTTTCTTTCTTTCTTTCTTTCTTTCTTAATGTCAGAAAGAGATATTTAGAGCTAGATACACAAACCAGAGGTAAGTATATGAACGATTAAGCGTCGCAGGACAAAGCAAAGATGCAATGTAATCAGAGCCCGATTCATGGGCTTCATTACGAGAAAAAAAGATCGTGTACTCTCTATCGCCGGGAATACGTAAACCGTGGAAGGGGTTTCATTATTTTGAGGATGAGCTTGAAAATGAGGCGCTGTCTTGAGAGAACAGATCGTTTCCTTCTAAATCTTTGTATATCATATATAGGTATGGCTCATATGTTGTGCCACCTTGAACAGTACAAAGTGTGGAAAATGGAAGAAAAGTAGGAGCGGCTTTATTAGTTAACGAGCACAGAGTTATAACGTTTCGGCTCACACCTTAATTATACACAAACATAAGGACACAGATTGAGCACAGAGTTATAACGTTTCGGCTCACACCTTAATTATACACAAACATAAGGACACAGATTGAGCACAGAGTTATAACGTTTCGGCTCACACCTTAATTATACACAAACATAAGGACACAGATGCACATCTTACATCCTTCCCGTGCCGTTAAACGTCAAATAGGGCTCGCATAGCTGTTTGCCAAGATTTCCTGTTCTCGGCCAGTCTTTCAACTTCATCAAGGGATGTTATGCCCACTAAACTGGCTTCTCTTAACAATGTCCTCATTAGAGTTTCACGTGGTCGACCTCTTTTTCTTCGGCCTGTTGTGCTCCACTTGATAGCATTTTTTTTTTTTTGTATTCTCTGATTGTTTCTTCTCATCGCATGGCCTACATATGTCCATCTTCTTTTTCTGATCACCCATGAGATAGGTTGTTGTTTGCTCATCTGTCTTATCTCGGTGTTGTTCTTGAATTCGTTCCACTTCATACCAAGTATTTTCCTTAGGCATTTGTTTTCAAAAGCGTCTAATTTCTTGTTTATTTGTTTTCCAGCTTTGGCATGCACAAGTGAGGGTGGATATCACATTTGAATTGAATAATCTTAACTTGGTTTTTGTGCTTATAACTTTTGAATTCCATATGCTCTCAAGATTTTTGAAGGACAATGCTACTTTTGCAATTCTAATTCTACGGCTGCTCGTCCTACTGGAGTCCGTGTTCGAATCCAAGGTAATTCTTTTGTGATTTTTTTTTCTCTCACGTCTCACTAAAGTGCTTTGTCTACGATTTTTTCTAGGTCTAATCTTACAAAACTGTGTTCTCTTACTTTAACACTACATCCTTAATTCTATTCAGAATCACTTTACAAAACACCTTTGACACAACTGATAATAAGGTTACACCCCTCCAGTTATTGCAGTCACTGGGGTTGCCTTTTTTGGGGTATTTTAACAGTGATTCCCTTTTTCTATTTAGAAGGGACTTTTTCTTCTTTCCAAATTTTATTAAACATTCTTTGTAGTTGATCATGTTGTCACTGGTAATAGCTTTTAACATTTTGACTGTTATTTCATCTTCACCTGCAGCTTTGTTGTTAGACATTAGATTCACTGCTGTTTCAATTTCATTCAGTGTAACTTCATCTAGGTTGACATTTAGTTGTGGGACTGGTAAATCGGTTTCAGTATTTATTAATTCATTTGGGTGTGGTCGATTAAGTATTTCTTGGAACTGTTCAGCCCATCTTTGCTTTTGGTCTTTACTTGATGTTAATAGGTTGCCTGTTTTGCTATGGTATTTCTCTGGAGGTAATAGCACTTGTTAGCTTCTTCTGTATAGAGTTTAGCTGTCTCTTGTTTTTGCTGCATTTTCTGCTTCTTTTGCCATATTGTCCAATATATACAATTTTTTTGTCTCTTCTAGCTGAACTTTTTACTTTATTGTCTAGTTCTTTGATCTGTCTTTATATCCAACATGGCTAATTTGGCTGCTCTTCTTTCATGTATGTATTTCCATGTGTTATCTGATATCCATGCTTTTCTACTTGTTGACTGCGGTCCAGCACTTGCTTTTGCTGCCGTGATTATGACTGTGCTGTATGAATTCCATAATTCATATATACTCACGGAAAAAAGTAAGTGTGCAGTGGTGTCAAGCTTATCAATCATGTTGTCATGAGTGAAATGAAATCAGATTTGGCACGAAGTTTTGTCTGAGTGTTGTCCACTTCTCCGTGCTGCACAAAGTTGATCGCACTATTCATGTGGAGATAAACACAGCTCCAATGAAATCACGTGCGTGATCCATGATTGGTTACTGACCACGGATAAAATGAGGGTAAGTGTGTAATTCTGTTCTCAGAGATCTCTTCACGTAATCGTTGAAGAAAGAAGTAGTGGAATTCCAACATAAACATCTTTTTTCATCATGCCAAGATTGAATGAACATCAGCGAGAAATAGCTGTTGGGATGTTAATTGCTGGATCAACAGTAGCAGCAGTATCTTAACATTTTAATGTTCAGAGAAACGCATCATCACGCCTTCAAAGTCGTTTTAACCAAAACCGTTCCATTGCTGACCGCCATAGAAGCGGCAGACCACGAGTTACCACCCTTGCATACGACAGCTACATCCACCTCATGCACCTTCGTAACAGGTTTCTCCAGGCAACATGGACTGCCTGCAACATTCTAGGTGTAAGACGTGTGTCAGGCAGGACAGTGAGGAACAGACTCAGAGAGGTAAATCTCTTACCTCATAGGCCTGCAGTTAGACCAGTACTGACAATTCGCCACAGACAAACCCGCTTGAGCTTGGCCAGGCACCATGTGGCATGGCCTTATCATCAGTGGAGACGGATCTTATTCACTGATGAGTCCAGATTCTGTCTGCAAGGCCATGATGGGCGTGCTTTAGTGTACAGGCGAAGAGGAGAACGCTTTGCGAATAACTGTGTGCTAGAGGTGGATAGGAGAAGAGGAGGCAGTGTAATGGTTTGGGGAGAAATTTCCTATGCTGGCCGAACAAACCTAGTCTTCCTCAATGGCAACATTACAGGTTTACAGTATAGGGACGAAATCATTACATGCCACGCAATGCCTTTTCTGGATGCTAATGGACAAGACCTGATACTACAGCAGGTTAACGCTCGTCCACATGTCGCACGTGTGGTCAGGGACTACTTTCAACAACATCAGATTACTGTCTTGCCACGGCCAGCAGTTTCACCGAACCTGTCACCTATCGAGCACATTTGGGATGAACTGGACCGCAGGTTGCGAAGACGACACAATCGTCCTGGAAACCACCAAGAATTAGCCCAAGCGTCGCAAGAAGAATGGAATAACATGTCTCAACAAGTGATACAACGTGTCATTGGTTCGATGAGAAGGCGGTGTCAGGCAGTGATAACTGCCCGAGGAGGACACACACGATATTGAAACCTTGATTTTCTGTTCTTGGGGTGGTGAGCCACATTAGGTGAGCTTTTTTTAATTTTTTTGTGACATGTGACTCTCTCTCTCTCTGAACCTTAAGTGCCCAGGGCACATGGGGCTTCCGCAAGGGTTTGCCACAAATGCCTGTCTTTCGCCTTTTTTTCTGCTCTTGCCCAGGTGAGCCCTCTATTGCTCAACATCCTTTCTGTTGTTCTTCTCCATGTCTCTTTTGGTCTACCCTTACTTCTGCTCCCCTGTGGTGTCCATCTTAGTGCTATTTTTGGTAGTGAGTTGTCAGTCATTCGGAGCACATGTCCCAACCATCGCCAGCGTCTTTCCTCAATAATTGTTGTCAGTGGTTTCATCTGCATTTCTGCCAATAAGATGTTATTTCTTATGGTGTTTGGCCAAAATATTTTTTTAATTCTACGTAAACATTTAGTCTGGAAAGAATTCAACTTGTTTTCTATGGTTTTGGTGATTTTCCAGCATTCACTTCCATAGAGTAGTACACTTAGAACATTACTCTTAAATATCCTGATTTTCATATTTATGCTTAGTTTATTTGATTTCCATATATTCTGTAGCATTGCAAAAGCCTGGTTTGCTCTAGTAAGTCTGCTGTTGATGTCCTCTGTGCTGTCTCCATTTTCTACTACTCTGCTGCCAAGGTATACAAATTCGTTAACCTCCTCCACTAACTTGTTATCTACTCTGAGTACATTTCTGTTGTTCACATTTTGCTTCATTAACTTTGTCTTTCCTACGTTGATCTTTAGTCCTATGTTGTTTGCATTCTGGGTTAACTTGTTTATTTTATCTTGCATATCTTTGTGACTGCTTGATAATAGACAAATGTCGTCCGCAAAGTCAAGGTCCTCCAGCACTGTGTCAAGGGTCCATTGTAATCCTCTGCGTTTGTCTGATGTTGCCTCCTTCATTAACCAGTCTACTGCCAAGATAAATAATGTTGGTGATAGTACACATCCCTGTTTCACTCCTGTTTGTACCCTAAAGCTGCTGGAGGTATGTTCTCCACAGATAACTTTGCACTGAAAACCCTCGTATAGGGCTTTGATTACATTAACTATTTTATGGGGGAGGCCATGCCATCTTAGGATTTTCCACAGTGCATCTCTGTTGACACTGTCAAAGGCTTTCTCAAAATCTATGAATAATGCATATGTTGTGCTATGCCACTCATTTGCCTGTTCTAATATTTGTCTAAGTACAAATATATGGTCTATGCATGATCTTCCTTTCCTAAATCCTGCCTGCTCTTTCAGAAGTTTTTCCTCAAGTGTTGGTACAATTCTGTTGATGATTATTCTGCAAAATACTTTACTAGTGAGTGGCAGTAGGGTAATGCCTCTCCAGTTCCCGCAATCTCTGAGGTCACCCTTCTTTGGTAGTTTTACTATAAGACCAGTTTTCCACTCCTCTGGGGCTTTTTCTAAATCCCAAATTTGTTGTAATATCCGGCAAAGTTGTTTTGGTGTTTCTGTTTCTTCTGCTTTCAACATCTCAGCAGTCACTTCATCTTCACCTGGTGCCCTGTCTGATTTTAGCATCTTTATCGCCTCTTTTACTTCATTTATTGTTATTGGTCCTGTATTGATGTTTAGTTCCGCTTTTGCTTCAGGTATATCTATTGCTTGTGCTGCTTGTGTTCTGTTTAGTAGGGTGTTAAAGTGTTCCCTCCATCTTTCAATTTTTTCTCTTTCTCCACTGACCAGTTGTCCATTTTGTGTTCTTACTGCACTTTCACATCTTGTATTGAAGTTACCTGTCATCTGCTTTGTGATTTTATATATGGTTTTCATGTCATTTGTATATGCTGCTTTCTCTGCTGTTTCTGCTAAGTTGTCATAATATTGACGTTTATCTTGACGGCATGATTCCTTTACTTCTTTGTCTTTTTGTGCATAATTACTTAAAACTCGTTCTTTAAGCCGTTGTGATTTGGTGTTCAGTAATTTTTTCTTGATTTCTTTTCTTTGCTCTATCTTTTCCCATGTGGTCTCACTTATCCATTCCTCTTTTCTCCTTTTCCGATATCCCAGCACCTCTTTTGCTGTTTCCTGTAGTGTTTTATTGAACTCTAATATGGACATTTCTGCTTCGTCTTGTAGGACACTGAAGCGGTTCTTAAGAATTATTGAGAATTCATTTCTTGTTTGCTGGTCTATCAGTTTTCTTGTATCAAAATGTATCTTTCTGTGATCTCCGATTCTGGCTTTCCTTAATTTTAGTTTTATTTTTGCTACCAGAAGGTTGTGATCACTTCCTATATCTGCTCCTTTCCTTGCTCGCACATCTTGTAGTGACCGTTTCCACTTGTTGTTTATTAGTATGTGATCGATTTGGTTTTCTGTGGTTTTATCTGGTGACCTCCAAGTCACCTTATGGATGTTTTTGTGTTGGAAAATTGTCCCTCCGATGGTCATCATGTTTTCTTCGCAGAAACTGCACAGTCTTTCTCCATTTTCATTTATTTCTCCGATTCCTTCTCTTCCCATGATTCTTCTTCTATCCTCATTTCCTTCACCTACTTTTGCATTGAAGTCGCCCAAGATGAGTAGCATATCATGCTTGGGTATTGTTTCTACTGTGGCTTGGAGGCTGTTATAAAAATCTTCTTTTAATTCCTCTTCAGCTGCTTCTGTTGGTGCATAACAAACTATAATAGACAGCTTCGTGAATCTTGAGTTGAACCGTGCATATAATAATCTCTCATTTATTGGGGTCCATTTCAGCAATGCTCTTGATGCTTCTTTTGTTATAATCAATGCTACTCCTCCTTCATGAAGATCTTCTTTACCTGACCATATTATTGTATCTTCTGTGTGCTGTGTTGTTAATTTCCTTCTGCCTTGTCCTGTCCATCTTGCTTCTTGTATTCCTAGTATGTCTAGTTTGTATCTGTGCATTTCCTTGATGGTTTGTGCTAGTTTTCCAGTCTGGTTTAGTGTTCTTACATTCCAGCTGCCTATTTGCATCTTTTGTTTAGGTTCCAGGAGGTCTGCAGTCGGGCTGGGGACTTCCAGTGGCTGGCTTTCATCCACAACCTTCATGGGCTCAGTTTCCTGATACGCATTTCTCCTTCCACCTGCATTTGCTTTTTCCCTTGCTTCTGTTTCTGTAGCAGTCTGATAGTTTTTTACCAGATAGGGTTGCTGGCCCTATGCTGAACCCTCCTTAGTCGCCTTTTACGATCATGCATGGTAGGGTACAGTGGTCCTATTCTTTGCAGATCCCGGGTACCACACGGGGGGACATGTGACTGGCCTGAAAGTTATTATTTTATCTGTTATTGGATAATCAGACATAATGTATGCCAAATTTTATTTCAGTCATCACGTTCATGGTGCTTTTTAAAGCACTGCACACTTACTTTTTTCTGTCTGTCTCGTCTACCCCGCTGAGTGCCACGAAATGTTTGGTAAGTTCCAGATTGAAATTACTGTTGGTATATTCTTCATGTAGGCTATGACTGTCTGTCTTTCTGAGTATTGGTGTCTTATGTTAGTTTTTCAGTTTTAATATTATTTTCCCTATACACAGGTTGTACAACGATCACTGTTGAAATCTACACCCATATATGCTCTTACATCTATCAGAGATGTTCTGAATTGTTTTCTAATACAAAAATGATCTATCTGGTTTCTGGTTCTATCATCTGGAGATATCCATGTTGTTTTATGTATTTCTTTGTGTGGAAATATTGTTCCTCCAGTGACCATGCCCTCTGTTAGACATATTTCAATTAATCTTGCTCAATTCTGATTTATTGTATCAATTCCTTCTTTCCCCATTACTTTTTTCGACGTCGGTGTTATCTTTTCCTACCCTGGCGCTGAAGTCTCCCATGACAGTTAAGATGTCGTGTTTAGGTACTTTGTTGTTGTAGTTGGTAATAGAAAGCATCTTTTATTTCATCATCGGCATCGTTCGTGGGTGCATAGCATTGTATGATTGTCATTCTTCCGTGCCTTATTTTGTATCCTGCACTTATCTGTTCACAGGTTCCCATTCTGTAAGGCTATTTACTGCCGCATATGACATAATTATACCCACTCCTTCCTGATATTTCCCATCGTTTCTGCCGGAATATATTATTAACTTACGGTTTCTCGGCGTTCTTTTCCCTGCTTCTGGCTATCGCATTTCACTGATGCCCAACACATCCAAGTGATATCTACCCATTTCTTTTATTTCCTGAGAAGTTTTTGTTGTTGCGGCCATCGTTCTTACATTCCACAGTCCGATTTTTGTTATGCAGTTGGGGGCCTATGAATTTTCGATCGTTGTCAACGGCATGCAGAGTTGGTGACCTTGATGTTCGGTTACAACTTTTGCCAGATTCCATAACGGCAGGGTTTTTCCCCATCTAGAGTCGCCTCTAGATGAGTCTCAGGGTGAGGTTGTTAGCCTCACGCCCAACTCCCGTTTTACGATGTATGGCGACGCAGAAGATTCATACGCAAGTATGCCGGCGAGAGCGTTAAAAAGCTCCTGCCATCTTGTACGTCACCCGGAAGCGAAAAAAAATATACGGGAAAGAAGATAAAGTATAAATTCACTTGAATGATACACAACAAATAAGAATAAAACGAAAATAGAATGGAAAAAAAATTAGCTGTGACTTGAATACACACACGTAGTAATAATATATATATATATATATATATATATATATATATATATATAATCAACCAATCAAGGCAGTTGTAATTCTACAATATAAACCAATATTGTTAACTTTTTCAGCAAATCATGCGACATTAAAAAGAAACTGCTGAGGTTGGTTACGGGCCACAAAATGTTTGCCGCGGACCAAAGTTTGCCCATATGTGATTTACAGTTTTGTCTTCTTGCTCTTTTTTCCTTCATTTTTTTCCCCTCCCCCCCCCCAAATTTGTGTGGCTTTCTAATGTTATACTGCTTCCTGATGTGGCAGAAATATGTTAACTATTTTTTTTTTTTCCGATCATCATTATTTGTACAAGCATTCTAAGTTTTAACTGATCTAGTATTTCTTTGTTTTATTTTTCGTCCTTTTGTTATTCACATTTAACTTTCATCAGTTTCCCTTTCCATTTTCTGTAAATGAGTATGGAACGTGCATAGCATTTGGCAGCTCTCATATTCAAGTGTTGTGTTATTTGTAGGAAAATAAGGATCATTTCCTTTCGGGTGAAACCATTGCTATTTTTATGTTAATCACTACTTTACGAAAACATAGTTTAATACCAAGATTGCGCACTAGTTTTTCGCCTCGGTGCTTTCCCAGAGAGCATTCCCTACTCAAGTCGATTGCCCGCTTTGACAACGAAATCTCCCATTATGACAGTTATTTCGGATCGGGTGCGCAAAGCTTAAGTTATCATAAAATTCCTCTTTTGATTTATCTGTTGTTGGTGCATTGTCTTGTATGCACAGTGTTACCAGTGATGGGCTTAATGTGTTTTGTTATTGACAAGCATCCCTTAACATTGATTTAAATTCTTATCTCGAGCATAACGACCATTCGTGGCTGCTCCACTAGAGCGCTCTTTTGGGCTGTTACGTCTATTCATTTATGCAGAGTCTTGTCAAAACTGTTTTCTCGTTACTTGGGCTCCGTCATAGCTCTCTCAGGCAAATTTAAAATATTTGTTTTTCACACTCTGAAAGATCATCAGTAATGATGATTTGCCAGTATCTTTTGGTTTGTTTGGTTTTTTTTTTTCTAAACCTGAATAAAGGACATTTGCCAAAGTCACAGATAGAGCATGTAAGGTTTTCCGTTTTGTACTATATAGATTGCGTCACCGCGTGGTAGCAGATACAGCAAAAGCGCTTACACTGTCTTTATTGGGTATTCATAATATTCAGTCATTTGCATGTCCCTTTGCCGAACTTTGCCTCCCTAGCAGCTCTTCTGTAGGCCTCTCGGTTGTAAGCAAGACGCCCTGCTGCTGATGCATCCATCTGCAGATTATCAACGATGTCTTGCAGCTAACTTCACCTTGGTCTTCCTCTCTTTCTTTTTCTTATTATGTACCATTCCAATACGGTCTTCTCTAAATTCTCGTGACTTTTAATATGTCCAAAATATTTAAGTTTTCTCTGTTTAATCATCTTTACTAGCCAACATTCAATATCAAGTTCTTGTAGTACAGATATACTATATAATTTATAATATTCGGGTTACCAAATTTTATGAGGGATCCGATATCTGTTCTTTCTGATTCAAGGGCTCCGTCGGTTTAAAAAGTTTGGGGAACCTCTGTGTTAATTGATGGAGGATGGAAGTTTCTCTCTGCTTTCTGTTGCCTGGTGTACGTTCACTCAGCAGTCCTTGTGTTTACAGAGCCCAAACCTCAAGGGCAACAGGAGTACGCATTTTGGTCTATTTATTTATTCATTTATTTATAGCTAACCCTGAGGCCATTCCAACATTCAGCACCCAGTGGACTGTAACTTTTTTTTTTCAATTTTATCATTTCATTCAGAGGTTCACCTCTCCCCCCCCCCCCCCCTCTTTCCGGTTCATGTACTGCTTTGCATTGATTGGTCTATTTCTACAGCCAGGAAGTTTTAAATGATTTTGTTTTCATATTTCCTTGACATGTTGTGTCTTTATCATAATTATAAAGCATCAAAAATATGAGGGAAAGAAATGAAAATATGGTTTCAGAATTAATACCAGGACACTAAACATGACGTGGAAGTAGTGAATTTTTTTTTTTTTTTGGTTTTGTTTCAGACGAATGTCCAAAATTGGGTTGTCCTGTTGGATAATATTGGAGCAGTATTGGTTGTCTGACGAAAATCTCTTGCAAAGAAATGATAGGTTTATCATCAACTTAACGCCTAGTCATTCATCATTTCCTCCATCACGTGGTCTTGTTACTCGACCTCCATTCTCGCATATGCGGTGGTTTTAGTAGGTTACTGGGAATTGTAGTTCGCGATATATATATATTTATTTATATTTGCCAGCCCTTGCGCCGAGAATACTGGTAGGTGGTAGTTTCATTTAACGTTTCACTGCACGTGTAAGTGTTTAAGATTGTGCACGGTGTCTCTTCTCATACCATACGGAATATTCCCCGTCTTTCTTTATCCCTCACTCAACCCCCCCTCCCCCCCCCCCCCAAAAAAAAAAACAAACAAACTATGAATACTTGTTTGGAGATGTTCAGGCAAGAGAAGTGGAACTGGCGCCTGGTGTCTGAGTGAGTGGCCTGATTATTGATCTTAACGACCTATTTTCTGCAGCTGACCTCGGGATCTTTAGCTCTCGCTGCATCATCCCCGCCCTGGTTTCTATAGCACCCCCCCCCCCCCCCCCCCCACGTCTCCATGGTGTTTAAATTACTTTCCTTTACATTTTCTCCCCCTCCCCCTCAGTTTTCCCTCTTCTTGCAGGTTTTTAGCTTTTTTTTCTTTTTTTTTCTTCTCGTCTTTCCAAGTCAAACAATTCATGGTGGTGGTGGTGGTGGTGGTATTATATATTGTTTCGCATTCTGGCCTTTTGATGATTCCAATAATTGTCTGTCTTTTCCTCACTGTTTTTTCCAACTCGCATTTGCCTTGTGCGCACTTGGCTAACATGTTATATTCTCCCTGATTTGTCTTAACAGTTGTGTGCATTTGTGTGTGAGTACATTTTTTTTCTTTCTTCCTTTCTTTCTTAAATGTCATCTGCCCTGCAGCATGTTTCAGAAACTTATTTTTCTGATTATTGTCAAATCCAGACAATGTTTTCCGTGTAAAAAAAAAAAAGAAGAATACGTCTTAATATTTCAAAATTTCATTAAATTTCAGAATGTGTCAGTGAATTCGTGCGTTCCTTCTTTAATATTTTTAAGTTGTTTGTGTTGGATTTTAAATATTGTCACACAGAAAAGTCTTGTACAGGTACTCACAATAATTAGTGTATAAGTATGTAACTACACACGAAGCACTGCAGTAAAGCTTTGATACCAGAATGTATAAAATAGGAAAAAGTAGGAGCAGCATTATTACTTAACGATTACAAAGTTGTGACGTTTCGGCGTGAGCTTTAATCATACAAAAACATACAGGACGAAGAAGTAGAGATATCTGATAAAGTATAGATTCACATGAATACTATTTTTTTTAAAATTCATGTGAATCTATACTTTATCTCCTCTCTCTATTTCTTCGTCCTGTATGTTTTTGTATGATTAAAGCTCACGCCGAAACGTCACAACTTTGTAATCGTTAAGTAATAAAGCTGCTCCTACTTTTTCCTATTTTATACATTCTTGTACAGGTACTGGGAACTCCATTCGTCCGGGACGAGAATTACATGCTTATTTATACCAGTTGTCTCCTGTAGTAAAAATGGATGTAGAATTTCCAACAGTTCAATAGAAAAGGCATAAACAACGGAGAAGTTATTCTTAAAGTGCATAACAACTGGGCTACATGATCATATTATTAGTAGATACTCTCTCTCTCTCCCCCTCTCTGTTCACTACACACGATCTCAATATCTATTCTCTAGCTCTCCTAAGTATCTGCATATCAATCTAGCTCATGGTTTCATCGCATCAGCATGTTTCTAGATCTCTCTGTTTCACAAGGTGAACTTCAACTAAATCTATCTCTCTAAATCTAAAGCTATCTGTAGCTGTTTGACTTTTCTATATGCACATCTCTCCTGGCCTCGATCTACATATCTGAGTCTGTCAGAATGTCCGAGTATCTTAGTTTCTGAGTATCCTGTCATCTTCGTCTCTGAGTATCTTGGTATCGGAGTTTTAGTTCTGCCCCTGAATTTGTGTGCGTACATCTGTGCGTACCTCTGCGCGCATAACTGTGCGTACCTCTGTGTGCGTATCTTACCTGTCTCTCGTTTTATCTTTTTTTTTTTAAATTTATGCCCGCATGGGTTCGCTAGATAACTTTACCACGTGTGTGGTGAGGGTTTGTAGATTAAAATCTCTCGTTTTATCTTGAAGTCTGGTTTAGCAAACTGACCGATCGGTATTTCTGCTTCTCCTTTAATTGGTCCACTAGTTTCGATATGCGTACCCATTGGTTCCCGAGTCATAACCTGCCAGTTTAGTGGTGTCGAATGTCCACCTCTTGCCCTTGGCACTTTCTACCTGTACCTGTTGACTTATTACTAGACCGGTTTCTGAATTCGTCGTGTCCATTTCGCAGACTATCAGTCGCCAACAAGACTGTTGGCTTTTCTTAAATCCTTCTAGCGTCCTTGTCCAGTTATCACACATCGGGCAAGTTCTTCTTGAGCGTTTGGGGTCTGTCGGGCAATTAACTGTCTTCTTATTCTTAGCATTCCGTGCGCCGACTGTTTGTCGTCTCCTGTTATTTCACTTTGCGGGATGGTATTGCCAGATGGTATTGCCAACCTATTGTACTTATGACCGTCTGTACTTATTACTGTCTTTTTCTAGCATATCTCTTCCTCGGCGTCATTGTGTCTGTTCTTTCTATTCGTCTGTTTACACTTGTCAGCGTCCAGTCGTAATGGTCTTTCATTAATGTCGTCGGAATCGGTTTTTTACCTTGTTCCCTAAACTTCAGATCCAACTTTTCTTTCTTATTTAATGTTAGCCCTTATAACTAAAATATGTTCATAAATATAATCATAATTCTAGATTATAAGGAACTGTGATATACTTCTATGAGAGTGATTTCAGTATAACGCCTTCATGAATTCAGACCCGTTAAAAAACGATAGGAACATAAAATAAAAAAACATGATTTTTTTTAGCCTTCTGTCGATTCAGCACCCGCATTATTGTAAGATTATTCAAGGCCACTGCAACATTTGAGGTAGGGATGCCAGCACATGCCTAGGCTGCCTTTGTTTTCCTAAGAATGGCCCAGGTATCCATTTTTAGAGGCTGGGTGAGCCCCGGTGCAAGTCGTTTCGAAAAAAAAAAATCCGCCTGGATGCGAAATCGAACTGGGGACCTTCTGGTCGGCAATTGAATGCACTAACTATTACACCGCCGCAGCACAGAGATGGGGTAGCGGGAAGTAAACCATTACACCACCACAGCACAGAGACGGGGTAGCGGGAAGTAAACCATTACACCACCACAGCACAGAGACGGGGTAGCGGGAAGTAAACCATTACACCACCACAGCACAGAGACGGGGTAGCGGAAAGTAAACCATTACACCACCACAGCACAGAGACGGGGTAGCGGGAAGTAAACCATTACACCACCACAGCACAGAGATGGGGTAGCGGAAAGTAAAACGATATTGTTTTATTGTTCGTGCGTATGTGTGACACTTTTAGAAAACAGGAAGTAGTTTAGCCGTCGTCGTACAGCAAGTTGAGATCTAGCTGTGAGCTATAATGTAAGATAGTAAAACTATATTCGCGACAAAGAGAATAGTACAGTCAGTAAAAATATACTCGTGACAAAGACAATAGTACAGTCAGGTACAAGTAGGAAAAATATATATGTGACAAAGACATTAATATAGTCAGGTACAGATAGTAAAAATATATCTATGACAAAGACAGCAGTATAGTCAGGTACTAAATACAAAATAAAACGTACAGATCAAGCGCAATTGTCTTTTCATGTGTATGTTGCTGCATGGGCCTTGAAGTCTGGTTTGAAGCCGCAAATCTTTTTTTGTAACTTTCAATCCTGTTCTGCTAGTTTGCTACTAAATTGATTTCCTTGTTAAATTTGTTTGCGTAGTTTGGAACGAAGGCACTTATCAAAATCAATCGAGAATACGTAGAATTGCATTGCTGTTCTTTGTGAATTTTGTAAAACTCGTACATCTTCTCACTAAGTGGGAAGTTCAAGTGATAAAAACCACAATTTAGAAAGTGCTTTTTTTTCATCGGTTGGTCTTCGTATATCAGTATTTATCAGCACTGATTTCCTTATAGACGTGCCGTATCTTGTCCTTGGCATTACAGTCTATATATTTTATTGAAATTTACACGGACGTCGGAGATATGATATATATATATATATATATATATATATATATATATATATATATATCCCTCCCCTCCCCCTCTCAGTTCTGTGAGGAAGAAGTAACTTCACATCAGGCTTCCTCACCTTGTCTTGTCCTGTCTTGTCACTGCGATCTGGTATTCTTTGCAGCCCGATGCTGTAGAGGTGTTGAGGTACAGCATCGTATCGGCATGGGAGCGTGTAAGAGCAGCTACCTTTTCAGTCCCCGGATGCATCTAAAAAGCAGGGGGTTTGACAATGCTTCTTTAGCAGACTCCACCACCATGGGGATATGGCGATCCTTACCCCGTTATCCACGCTATGGCCTGTTACTAAGGGTACCAACGGAGAGGTGTGACAGGGTCTTGGTCAGCTTTGGTTCGCTAACCCTGACGCTAGCGTATCGGGTATGGGTCACTGATTGCCTAATCGGACAACGTCTTAAGGCTGGAACATCCCAACAGTCCGATACTGGGGGTATCGTTTGCCCCATCAGTTAACGAATAAGAGTAAAGGCCTAAAGGGTTGTTATCTGGAGCAACCATGAATGGTAGGCCGTCATGTTCAACACAAGGATTTTAAAAGACTGCTATAGGATGGTGGGAAGCATCATATTTAAATAATAGGGTAAGCCCATCGCTGTAACGCTATACAGCCACACGCACCAACAACAGAGAACTCAAGCTGAGGAAATATAGTACTCTTGTCCCTGGTGACTGTACCTTAACGCATGTCACCACTGGTTAAAAAAAAAACAGATCTAGTTATTATACATGTAACGAAGAGAATAGCTGAAGTTAAGGAGCTAAGATGTGGTAGTAAAGTTGAGAGATGGCTCACATGGCCAGGAGCGGGAAAAAGGCAAAGGACAGGCATTTGTGGAAAACCCTTGCGGAAGCCCCATGTGCCCTGGGCGCTTAAGTTCAGAGAGAGAGAGAGAGAGAATAAAGATGATAAGCCGGAAAACAACTAAAAAATAGACAAGAAATTATACTCTTCTGAAAACAGATGCCTAAGGAAAATACTTGGTATAAAGTGGAACGAATTCAGGAACAATGCACGGATAAGGCAGATGAGCGAATAACAGCCTGTCTCGTGGGTGATCAGAATAAAGGAGAATCCCAGAACAAGCTATCAAGTGGAACACAACAGACCGAAAAAAAAAGGGATCGACCACGTGAAACTCTAAAGATGACATTGTTAAGAGAGGCCAAATTAGTAGGCATAAAATACCTTGATGAGGTTGAAAAACAGCAAAACTTGGCGAACTACCATGCGAGCCATATATGACGTTTAACGCCATGAGAAGTATGTAAGATGTAAGTAAAGTTGATAAAAACCATCTGATAAATGAGAGTCTTTCAGATATTTGTTCATCCAGTGCGTCCCACCATAGTAGCATGACGGTGATGCGCGTCCCCCCTCTCTGTCTCCCCACTCTCTCTCCTCTCTCTCCTCGCACTCTCTTTTCTCTCTCCCCCTCTCTCTCTCTTCCCCTCTCTCTCATCTCCCCCCATCCTCTCTCTCTCTCTCTTATGAAAAACCGTCGGTCGGGTTATCGCCTTCTCGTGCTCGATGTTTTAAAAAGCCCTTTCCTTTATATGTGCTGCTTCAATCGGTCAGCGGTTGTTCAGAATTATATAGTGTCTGTGTAGAGCACTCGCCCCCCAGGTCTCGGGTGACATTTTCACAATAAGCCCTGTCATCCAATTTTTTTGAGAAGTAATGATGTGAGTACTATGGAAGGAACACACAGACGGAGTTATCTATTTGGTGGAAATTACGCTCTGGAGACTTCCACGGAGGGGGGCATTAAAATTCAAGCGATTCATCTCTTTTATTTTACGGCTTCTTATTTGTTGAGGGAGAAACTGTTAGTTTTTACTGTCTTTCCCCAAATATCAAGACTTCAATATGGGGGGACTCACACACTGCATCCTTTGGGTTGTTTTGTAAAAGGCGCACGGAAAACTTTTCATCCATTGTGCTAGGATCTGGTGAAAACTAATCTTAAACTTTTAAACCTAGCATAGAGTAGAACCTAATGTGAGGTTGGTGTCATAAACCTCGATTAATCGAGTACCCGAGGGAGGGAAGGAAAATGGAATGTTTACTAATTACATTAGATGTATACGTTAAACAGCAGATACATCACTAGATAATGCAACTTGGCTGAGAATGTAAAAGAGCTGCCTAGATCTTTGTTCGTTGTGACGTAACTCTGGGATTTGATTACAGCGGGTTATTAATTTACACGATTCCTGCATTTTTCCTTCTTTTTCCTTCAGCCTACCTAGAACTGCCAGCTGGTGTTCTTTGTGGCCGATGCCGTGGAACTGTTGAGCTACAGCATCGTAGTGGCTTGTGAGTGGGTCATGGCAGCTATTTTTTTCAGCCCCTGAGTGCATCTAAAAAAAAGCAGTGCTTCTTTTCAAAACAAGAACCAAAACTTAGGCTTTTCAATACAAACGTAAAGAATGTCTTGCTATATGGTTTGGAGACATGGGTTATGGCCAAGACAATACAACACAGGATACGAACATTCATGAAGGAGGATTTTAAACATTAAATGGCAGGACAAGATCAGGAACTAGGAGTTCTGGGAAAGGGCAGGACAAGAACTTATGAACCTACAAATCATGTCTAGGAAATGGAGGTGGATTGGCCACACTCTGAGAAAACCCCACACCAACATAGCAAGACAGGCACTGACATGGAATACTCGAAGAAATAGAAAACAAGGAAGGTCTAGAGTTAATTAGAGAAGAGAAATTATGACAGTGCTCAGAGACAAGGGATACACATGGAAGGAAGTCGGGTATAATTCTAAGAACAGGGATTGACTGGAGATCCTTTATCAGTGGCCTATGCTCTCAGGGGAGTGAAAGGCGATGATGATGATGATGATGATGATGATGCAGTACTTCTTTAGCAGACTCATCTGCCATGGGTATTCTGGTGATCCCTGCACCGCTAGTCAGACAAGGCTTGTTACTGGGGGGAAGGGCGGGACAGGGTCTTGGTCAGCTATGGTTCGCCAGTGCTAGCGCTAGCATGCCAGCTATGGGTCTCTGATTGCCAAAACGGACAGTGTCTCCGTCCCATTTTAGAACGTTTTTACACATAATGTAAGTGTTTACAAAAACAGTGTGATAGACCAGTAGTAATAACGCTGGCCTTGTAGCTACGACTTCTTACCGTACACACCATTCGTGGACTTGGCAAGGCAATGAAAGGGATCATCATTGTCATATATCATTTCCCCAGAATCCTCAAGACAAATGGAGAAAGTGGTATTAAGTTGTGACATGAAGGGTCCATTTGAACACGGTTTTGGGGGGGGGGGGAGGAATCCAGAATTATTTTCTTTTCAGTATATTCATGACCTGGCAGATTTGTTCCTTCATCTGTAAGATTTAAAGCTTTCGAGATCCCAGGATCTGTTCTTTTTTTCAGGTTCCAGCTTTACGATTGTTGATATCCTTCTGTTGTAGTTCGTGCAGAAATTGATTTCCCTTGAACGCTTGCCATCACTTTCACTAAAAATTATTAGAACGTCGTTTGGCTACATTGGTAAACATAAAGACAAATAAGATGAAACAAAACTATATATATATATATATATATATATATAATAGATTAGACCCCACTGTCTGTATGTGCGTTTCCTCACATATCTTTATCGACTGCCCCCATCATTTGATCGAAAGACCGAATTTCCTTAAAATTACGTAAACTACAGTAATGCAGTTGCTGAGTCGAGAGAAGGCTAAAAAAGCGAATGATTAACTTCTAGATCATCGTGCTGGCTACCAGTCGTTCTTTTCAGTAAATTTTATTTTGCCGCGAGTCATCTTAAATTCGCTTAATTCAAGCAAACGTAAATTAAGAACTCACTGAATCAATGTCCTTCTGCATTTTGTCTCCCGTCTCTTCCACCGAATGTTTTCGAGCTGGAAATTATGTGAAATAAAATTCTTTATTTGACCTGGTGCTGTATAATTAGTGGAATTTAGTAATGCCAGAACACCAGAACCAGCGCTTAAATGGCGATGGAAGGCGAAAATTTGCAACCTGATGTGCTAGTCAAGTCGTGCGTATGAAACATCTGTTTCACATATTAGGCGGAGGCAGAAATTCTGAGAAGCCATGATCCTTTATGATACTGTAAATCTCTTTTGACAGAAAGTAGCAGATATAGAATTTGTCCCGGAAATAAGGGATTAATTATCTTAGAGATGAAATTTTAGCTCGGGGGTTTGGGACGAAGACGCTGTCCGATTTGGCACTCAGCGACAAATAGAAGATATGCCGTCGTCAGGGTTATCGAATCATAGTCAGCCAAGACCCTGTCTTACCATTCTCTTAGTATCCGCAATAACAAGGCCTTGCCGGGTCTACCCGGGCAAGGATCGTCATAGCCCGCCCCCCACCCTTTGGTGGTGGAGTCTGCTAAAGAAGTATTGCTTTTTTTTTAGTTCCACTCAAGGACAGTCCGATACTGTGATGTACCTCAACATCTTCACCGCTTCACCTGCGACGAAAACCAGCTCGCTGTTCCAGGTGGATAGAAGAAGAAGAAGAAGGGTGAGGATTTAGGCGCGCAGGCCCGTCTTACATTCTGCCCTTCATCACTCCGTCTGTCATTCTTTTAACACACTCATATTAATATAAGTATACAAATTATATGAAAAAATATCAAAGAATGCAAAATGAAACTATTACATTCATAAATATAAGAGAATGAACTATTACATTCATAAATATAAGAGAAGGAAATATTACATTCACAAATATAAAAGAATGAACTGCATGAGAGGTAACTAATCTAACAAGATTGCGCGAGTGCACACGCACATACACACATGTACACAATACATTTTTTCAATGCAGTTCTTCTGACATCACACTCTTGCGCATTCATTAAGATCATTTCTAACAAGTTGCGTTTAGAACTATGTCCTTTTAGAACAGAACTCAGTGGCTGGCGAGTCGTGAGATGAGAGGCTATTAGATATTCTGTGGAGGCACGGAGTTACAAGCCAGTAAATATTGAAAAGGGCTTGAGTTAAAGGATGAAGTATTACTAATGGATTTTAGATTGCAGGGGAGTGAATTCCAGAGCTGTACCGCAGAATATGCAAGGTCTGTCTTGTACAGATCAAGTCTGGGTGAAGAAGAAGAAGACACACTGGCCAAGGGTGAAGAAGAAAACATCCTTTTGGTTACTTAAACTGGGACACGTAAAATGAATGAACTGCCTCAGAGAGATTTTGAGAGAAAGGGGGGGGGGGGATGCGAAGGCGACATAAACAAAGGACAAAGCAATATGGTTGGTCCAGAACTCCCCCCTCCCCCTCCCCATTTAAAATTACTCATCGCAGTTCATTCTGAGAGTGGAGACTATTTATTATTTATCTGTGTTTTATGCTCCCCAGAAAAAAAGACCAAGGGGAGGTGAATCTGCTTTGTCAACTATGATATGCATTCATAATCCTTATTGTTGTCAGAATCAGACAGTTGTGAACGACGAAGATGAAGGGGGAGTTATGTATCCTAATTCTTTTAAGCAGTTAATTATAGCACACCCACAAGGCGTTATTGTTAGGATATGTATTGTACCTGGGCGAAGTTATGTTCTCAGTAAACATTATATATATATATATATATATATATATATATATTAATGTATTGTTACTGGTTGTAGCAGAATTCTTACCCTGAAGTTAAAAAAAAAAACTTAAAACACGGAGCAGTATTGACGCCATCAGTTTTTTCTTGTTGTCAGTGTGGATTGTATGTTTATAGGCTCTGCTCTGTACAGTTTAACTTTCCGTTTATTGTGCTTCAGATATCTACGGAAAGAAACCCAGATAACCCCTGCATTTCGTATTTTGAAGCAGGGTGTTATTTGTAGTACAGATCGTAAAGGGGTTTGGGGGTGGGGGTCCGCCGACTAATGTCATTGTATAAACGTATCATTTCTGTGTTAAATCTCATTCCAAGTATATATTAATGAATCTTTTTAAAGATGTAACTGTAACTGTAAAAAAAAAAAACGAGTCTAGCTCTGTTGCTGGGTCCTGGGGAGTGCCTTCATTACACTCGTGGCCATACGTGTTGGAGCTTTGACATCAGGGTCTGTTTCAGTGTTTTTTAGACATATGACTCCAATGTTGTGTTGATTGTGTGTTGCCAGTGATCTAGCATTTAGTTGGGATTTGCTACCACTGCCCTTGGCTGCATGTAGTGCATTGAGTCGTATGTGATAGGTACTTTTGATGAAGTTGCTTTTGCATGTGTTCATCGAGGTGTTGCTTGATGGGTTTGTATAGGTCCAATTTGTCCATTTTGATGAGGCCTTGGTGCTAGCTGATCGGCTTTGTTTTTTTAAGCTGTGATATGTTAGTTCCAATCTCTGTCTGCCATTCTTTGTTTAGAATAGCTATCCCGGATAACAGACGAAATATATGTGATTTTAAGGTTAAAAAGTGGCGAAAGAGAGGAGAATTGTTGTTTTGACCTTTATACAGTCCGCTCCTTGCTTCTAAATTATACTTCCAGCTAAATGATTCAGTGTAGTAAATCTGTGACTTGTGCTTATGTGTATCTCTGTCACAGCTTTCTGTTTCCACTGCTGTCTGTACACAACGTCCGCTCCGCTCCGCTGCTCCATTAAACTTATTGCCGCAACACTGGAAGTATTAATGATCAATATTTCAATTTAGAACGCTGGTTCTCAATGTCGCCCTCTCTCTTCGTTCTTTTTTGTTTTTTTTTTGTTTTGAAATCCATTGAATCAGATATCTCCATTGCTTTTTCTTCATAAATAAAACATGTTCTTGTTGTCCTTGTAATGGCTCCAGTCATTACATGTTTAAGCTTGGAGCTATGAAGGCTCGCATACAACAGTTTGCTCTATTCGTGTTGCCAGATTTGACTCTGATTTGCTTTGAAGTGTTCTCTCTCTCTCTCTCTCTCTCTCTCTCTCTCTCTCTCTCTCTCTCTCAACCTTAATCTCGTAGACATGTAATATTTTCCAGAGCCTATACGATTCACTATTGTTTACCAGTCTCAACTGAGTACACCCGATGCAAACTGAAATTGGCAACCCTTCTTGGCCTTTTTATGCCAATCTATTTCTGCCTTAATTCGTTTGTGTCAGAAATGCAGTGCTCGATGCTGGTGATTCACGTAATGACTCTGTATTCGTAAAAACATATCTAGTATAACCCTGGATCGTTGGGATGGAACACGCATAGGAAGCCAGAAGGGATCGTCGGGATGGAACCCATAATGATGGGGAGCAATAACATCTCTTTAATTATTTGTGACTATAGTATAAAAAAGTAAGCGCTTTGGTCATTTCAGTAAATACAGTTTCAATAGCTGAGGAGCGGTGACGTTGCTTATTCTTGGAGTCATCCCCGGCATATAATCAAATACTATCATGCAACGAAGTAAGTTATCAGCCAGTGAAATATTGTGTGAATAGTTAGGAAAGCACTCATGATGACCTCATTACATCAAAACAGACAACAGGTAGCTTAACTTTTGGAGAGAGAAGAAAATATTCAGCCTAGAAACAGAGAAATACAGAATGGGAGCACAGCTGTACGAAGTGAAAGTCTCCAGCTGTTCAGAAAACGACTACAAACAGTCGCTGCAGGACTCGGTCCTTGTACAAAATAAGCTTCTATCTAACAAAACCACTTTGCTTGAATCTAGCGAGAAACTCGTGACTATGCCAACCGTCAATTTCTGTCCACTTTCGCACATGCGCGTTGCCACGTGGTCACTAACCACAAACCAGCGAATCCCCTAGTGACACCCATGAATGTCACAGACAAAATTACCCGAAGATCTGTTCTGATTTAGCAGTAAAACGTTTTTAAAAATTGAGCCCGTGGACTCGCACTGTACTTTAGAAGCGGAAAGGATGAGAGAAAACTTGATTTGCTGGACCTACGGGAGTTGTCGCTGGGATTTTCTGAGCAAGCACGTGTTACATAAGGCGAGATGCTTCGTGGCAGTGTTGGTAGTGCGTTTCATCTCCTGAAGAAGAATATAGACAGGACCCTGCCTGTAACTGACTTGCAGCCCCGCTTTTAGTTGAGTAGTGGCCCTGCCTTTAGTGAGGCACCAACCCTGCCTTTAGTGGAGCAGCAACCCTGCCTTTAGTGGAGCAGCAACCATGCATTTAGTGGAGTAGCAGCCCTGCCTTTAGTGGAGCCACAACCCTGCCTTTAGTGGAGCAGCAACCCTGCTTTTAGTGGAGTAGCAGCCCTGCCTTTAGTGGAGTAGCAACCCTGCCTTTAGTGGAGTAGCAGCCCTGCTTTTAGTGGAGTAGCAACCCTGCCTTTAGTAGAGCAGCAGCCCTGCTTTTAGTGGAGTAGCAGCCCTGCCTTTAGTGGAGTAGCAGCCTTGCCTTTAGTAGAGGTGGTAACCTTGCCTTTAGTGAAGGTAGCAACCCGGCCTTTAGTGGAGCAGCAGCCCTACTTTTAGTGGAGCAGCAACCCTGCTTTTAGTGGAGTAGCAACCCGGCCTTTACTGAAGCAGCAGCCCAGCCTTTAGTGGAGTAGCAGCCCTGTCTTTACTTGAGTAGCAACCCCCTCCCCCCCCCCTTTTTTTAAAGTTTCAGTAGCGACTGTATCCATGATTAAAGTAATGTATGTAGTTTAACAGTAGATGAAATAGGATTAAGTAGTAGGAAAACACACACGGCATTGCATGGGAGACTGGCATCGGTTCTTTGTACTGTTCCTGTCGGTAACAAAACCCATAATAAGCAGGAGCAACAGAGCGTTCTGTAACTCTGCACGTGGCATCCCCAGGAGGAAAGCCACCGGGGCATGTAAAACTGTCGCGATGAGCTCTGACGAGTGATTAATGGTTTGTAGGGGAGATCTGGGCAAACTGGTTTGATTAGTTTAAAAACGGTCCTCTGGAACAATTGCCACAACTCCATTTGTTGTCATAGTGACTAGTCTGACGTGTGTAGGATTCTAGAGTGCAGGATAAACTTTTAGGGGGAATTATGTCGTACATCAGCACTTACAGGCGACGATGTGTCCAAGTTAAAAAAAAAATTTTTTTCCCTCGTAATCTCGAGTAGAAGTTCATTGGAGTGCACAGTATTTTTATATGTCAGGCAAGAAACATCTTTGTGGGTCGTAACATTGTTCTTGGGGGTCGTAACATTGTTCTTGGTTCTAATCGCAGAGGATGACCACTTCTGTTTCTAACATACTGTACCGTGAGGGGTTCCTCCAATGCAGGAATTGTTGACCTTTTAACGACACAGATCCTCAGTGAATACTCCAGTATGTCCCCATGCACCTTTCTCAAGATTGTCGAAACTACCACCACCACCACCATCATCATCATTTCTGTAAGGTACCAGTATGCCCTCAAATGATGTCAAAAGTTTGGTTTACCGTACACGTGGACAGCTAGGAGCAGGAAAGAAAGTTCTAATCTGACATTTTCCCCCACCTGTTGTTCTGGGATCTGAGACCAAATCTCCATAATTCTGTTCCAATTTCCCCGAAGGGTATCTGGACTGAATGCCCCCTCCCCTGCCCTGGTAAGAACCCCTGTTGTGAGGAAACTTTTCTTGCTTGTGTGTGTGTGTGTGTGTGTGAGAGAGAGAGAGAGAGAGAGAGAGAGAGAGTAAATGTATGAGGAGAAAGAAATTCAGGTTGGCCATGTCGCATGCATGAACGATAATGGTGTAGTGACTAGTGGCTACTGTTTGTGAACCTAAGTTTCCATGTGACCTTAATGACAATCAAAATGCCTAATTACTGAATGTCGAATATGTCGATTCGAGCAGTTAAGGTTGAAGATTGAACCTCACAAAAATAAAAACATCAAGCCTGTCTATTTCTATAGCTAGATGTTCCTGGGTCTCCTCCGAACTGACTCTGGTTTTGCACTGTCGGTACAGCCATCTGTTTCTGGGATCTTCTGTGAACTGATTTTTGGGCGTCATTTGTCTGTTTCTACAACTAGACGTCCCTGAGATCTTCTCCGAACTGGCTCTGCTCTTGTCTGTACAGCCATCTGTTTCTATGATCTTCTCTGAATTGACTCCTGGCCGTCAGCTGTCTGTTTCTACAACTAGATGCTCCTTCGGTTTTCTCTCATCAGACAATCATCTTCTTATATGTGCCAGAATCTTAAACTATGTTCTTATCGTATCTCTAATTATGCAGTTTTCTGTTATTGTCTTCGTGAATCTGTTTTCTTATATTTTCAGAAATAAACATCATTTTAAAAAAATAAGTAAAAGTTATTCCCCCCCCCCCCCGGGGTCACCTATCAGTTTCATTTCTAACTTGTTGATTTTCACGTTCTTCCTGGACAGCTGCAAACTTATGAAGACTTTACCGTTATAAGATTGCTTTAATGGGACTATCCTAGAGTCGACAGAGGCCTTAGGCAGAAATATTGAAATATAGTCTTCATTTGTTGCGGACCGCAAACGTCCAGTTATTCTTAGTTCCGAGCCCAACTGTTATCTTTTCTATGTAAAGATCACTTAAGCTACGGATCCTCTTTCTTACACAAGCTTGACCGTCAGGGTCCAGTTACACTGCACCTGACGACGACGATAATGATGATGATGATTGGGATTGCTGTGTTGAATGGCAGTAAAGAAATCTGCGGACAGTTTAATAAGTTTTGGTGTCAGTTGACTGACTAAAAGAGTGGCACAGAGCACGGTCCAACACACACACATATCTTATAGAAAGAGCAAAAGATAGATGGTAGTGGAAATCATTGACGACCAACGCCTGATTGGCATGGACCAGAGAGAAAGAGAGGTACTTATGAAGGATTTTTGTTTTTATCATTTTGTGATGCAATGTGGGAATAGTGGAAAGGACATCGTGCAGAAGAAAAAGTTGTGTTTTCAAATGATACTCCAGGACTGAAGATTTCTTTCCGGTTTTTGTGAAAGTACAAAACTGTACTACAAATTAGAAAGAAAAAAAAATCCTCTGGATGAGGTAAGAAATGTTGAAACTAAATCTCTTTTATCTTTCCATCTCTCTCTCTCTCTCTTTCTCTCTCTCTCTCTCTCTCTCTAATTAGGAATTTCACTTTATGATGAATTTGTTCTTTCAGATTGTTGGCATTATGTTGCTTGGCATCGGACTGTGGGCATGGGCAGAGAAAGATGTATTCCGAAATGTGACCCGGCTGACCAACATCGCCCTCGACCCAGCGCTCGTATTTATCGTGGTGGGCTCGTCCATGTTCAGCATGAGCTTCACTGGCTGTGTGGGGGCCCTCAGAGAGAACACCTGTCTCCTGATGGTTGTAAGGACGCACATTTCCTTCTTCCTTTCTTTCCGCTTAAAGCCTTCAGGCCATAACAGTTGATCAGGTTTATTGATCAGGACATAAGGTTTTTTTTTTTATTTTCTTCTCAGTGCTCAGTTTAAAAATGCAGACTGTTTTATCTTCAATTATTCTGGGTTTTTTTGTTTGTTTTTTTAAATTTTTGTTTGTTTGTTCTTTCCATATATATCAGGATCATTTGTGGTTTATATTTGTTTTGAATGCTTTCTTACTATTGTGTTTTCTTTTTCTCCAATAATTCTTTATACATTGAAATCACAATCTGTTTGATTTAAGAGTTTCTATTATTTTGATGAATCAAATGTGAGCACTTACACCATGTACTTGTATTGAGATTCTTAAGTATATATTTACTTTTTTTTTTCAGTTTATGATTTCACTAGGAATCATATGTGTCCTGGAACTACTGACTGTAATTCTTGGATTCATCTACAAAGACTGGGTTTGTAGCATTTCTTTCCTTAGTTCATGTGTGACATTTAGTAAAACTATATCTCACTTTCCCACTATTTTTTTTTCAAATATATTTTGGGTATTGTTTCTACTCTGACCCCCCAAAAGAAGACCTTTGTGACTGAAATACTGAATGTTCCTTCTTCCCTTTTCTTTCTAAATAGATTTACATCTTTTGTTTGAAATCTTTTTGACTGTCCATCCATTGATCCATGTCCTTGGGCGGCAATCGAGGAATCATTTCCACAGAGTATGCCTTTTGGCTTATTATTATTACTCCTTCTCAACTCTCCGAGCCATTACAGCTCATTGCCGCAGATAAAGTTCATCTCCATTCCTCTCTATTCCTAATCTTTTCTCTCCAGTTGGTGACACCAGTTTCCTGTATAACCTCTCCTATGTTGTCACTCCATCTCTGACTTGACCTGCTTCTTGGCCTTGTTACTTTCATCTCCTACACTTACATCATTTCTTGTGTGTTTGGTGTATTATAGAATAGCTAAAAAAAAAAAAAACATTCTCTCCACTTCTCATGGTCCATAACCCAGCAATATTCCAGCTGTGTTGCATGCTGTTCATCTCATCTTCTGCAGTTCTTCACCACGTTGTCTTTAGTCATTTTCTCTTTCTCCCTCTCCTCAGATGTTCATCAAATAGCTGTTCTACAGTGTAGCTGGGGACCTTTTGAAGCACATGACCAGTCAATTTCAAATGTCTTTTTTTTAAAATAAAATTATGTGCAAATTTTCTTGTTGACATTTATTGTCTGTGGTCATAAAAAAATTATTCAAATTATGCAGAGGTAAGTTGTGTGGAATGAGGATAATTTAATCATTTCTTTTTCAGTTGTTCTCCATCATTTTGTTCCATGTAGATATCCGGAGGGTGTAGTTTTGGTATAATTTTATTTGATTCTATAAGTCTGTGTGTGGTGGTGGTGGTGGTGGTGGTGGTGGTGGCGGTGGCAGCGGTGGCGGCGGCCGCACTGCTTCAGAATTTGCATACCAGGAAAGTAGATGCTGAAAAAGACCTGGCCAAGTGGTCTAAATCTGAGGGTTGTAAACTTGGTATTGAACCGCAGATTTTGCATGACCTAGCTCTTGAAAGAAGAAGGGAAGAGTAGGAGGTGCCAAGAAGACGGAAGAAGTGGGGTCTAAATGTTTAAGGGGAAAAATTACCCCAAAAAATGTTGCTTAAAATTTACAAACTATTTGTTTTCCCCATATGTTTGACAAATGCCATCATTATTTTTGTTATGTCTCCTTCCTCATATACCTTTCATTTCTCATTAACACATATTTTCCTGAAATGCCAAAACCAGGTTAGAGACTCTATTCAGTCCCAGGTAAAAAACATGATAGTCAACTACAGGGATGACCTTGATCTGAAAAACCTTGTTGACTGGGTGCAGCAAGAGTGGGTATGTTACACCCAAGTTTTTTTTGTTTTGTTTTAAGTTTCTTTTCTAACAGTGATTATGACATTTCTGCACCTATGAGGATTTGGTCTGTGAAATATGAACAAAGGATCTGTAAAATATAAACAAAGAATCTATAAAATCTAAACAAAGGATCTATAAAATATAAACAAAGGATCTATAAAATATAAACAAAGGATCTATAAAATATAAACAAAGGATCCATGAAATATAAACAAATGATGTGTGAAACTGAACACAAGCAAAATTAAAGCAGGCAAGATAAATAGTGTAATAGCAGATGCTTTTCTTTTGGAAAACGGATTTCTTAAAATGTGTTTATTACAGTATGCTAGATATGGTTTGAAATATCTGTGATTCTCTCTCAGTCTCTCTCACTCTCAGGGTCCCTGCTGACAGGCATATGATGTCAGGATGTCATGTTCTTCCATAACCCTCAATGTCCTATGCATTCCAGCAGGCTTGTCGCTGAGCATTTCCCCTGCCAGGATGCCACACTGTCAAAAATCTTTTCTCACTGTCTACCCTCTGTCTCTTCTACCTTTGATCTTCCCCGTTGCCATTAACTGCTCCTCCCCTCTGCTCCCACCATGTCCAGTGAATTTGGGTTGTCATTTTAAACTTCATTTGCATTTATTTGGTCCTGATGCATGCTATGTAAGGTTTGAGTTGGTTTCATATATGCTTGTAGAAGGATTCCATTTTAAAATAAATTATGTACTTAATGTGAGATCATGAATGCAGATAGTATATACTCAACACTGAAAAAAAAATAACACACATGAAAAAAATTGCCCAACATGATTTCTTTTTCTGTCTTTCAACTTGCAATCCAAGCCTAACCAACTTTTGCATGTTCTAGTGCACAAGATGGATATGTGTAGTGTTAACAGTTTCATGTCTGATAGGGTAATTTTTTTTTTTTTTTGGGAACTCATCGAGGTGTGGATGACCTCAGATCAGGATCGCATTAGGATTTTTTTTAACCAGTACCACTGTACCTGTCTTTCACCTTACATGAAGTACTTTCCAAAATGCCAGTTTTGTCAGTACAGCATTCGGTACCTTATGGTTTTTTGTTTTTTTTTCACATGTAAAATTATGCACCCTTTACAAACATCAACGGGAATTAAATAAATGCTTGTGTGAATTTTTTTTTTTTTTTAATATCCTGTTTGCCTCGAAATTTAATCTTTACAAAATGGTTGCATGTTGAACCAAAGTAAAACTGGCTAATTATCTCTCATGCAAGTTGAGCATCATCAGCCTGCTTGCCTGAATATACTCCAACCAATTTCATTGCTTTGCTTTTTACTAAGTTTTTTTTTAAAAAATAATATAAATCGTGCTTGGTAACCGATGACCTCCAAAAGTTTCGATTTGTCGTCTCCATTTTAATTGGTTATTTACTGTCTCAGATGTTACTCATTTTTTCCCCTGGGATTAGTTCTATTGTTTTTTTATATTAATTTGAGCAGCAGGAAACAGCGGTAACATTTCAGTTTGTGAATGCATGCTTTTTTTTTCCTAATGTTTTCAGGGATATGTTATGTGTGTTTTAATGACCTTGAGTATAGAAAGACCAAATGAGAAAAGTTTTCAGTGATAATTATTGTTATGTGTATTTTACTGACCTTGAGTATAGAAAGAGCAAATGAGAAAATTTTTCAGTGAAAGATTTAAACAGCTTTTTCCTTGTTTTTTTTTTTTTTTTCTCAGCTTAACTGTTGTGGAGTCCAAAGCTACAAGGACTGGGAGTCCAATATCTATTTCAACTGTTCATCTCCAGGTGTTGAGGCTTGTGGGGTGCCTTACTCTTGCTGTAAACAGGACTCACAGGTTGTCATGGAAAATTTGTTTGTAAAATTTAGAAAACAAAAGTCATTGTTTTTTTTTTTCTGACCAGTAAGGCCCCGGGGTTCACACAGCCTCGAAAAATGAGTACCAGAGAAATCTGGGAAGTTAAAGCGGCAAGGCATGATACTGACCACATCACACTTTCATGTGCTGAAGGTCATGGAAAATACGGGCCTAACACTGTATTCCCCAATATGCCTTAATGACATGGAAATGGGAATCTTACTTTTACCTATATGTGGGAAAACGAGGAAATGATGGAAAATTTGGCAGAGGGGAAGATATTTTTATGTTGGATGCAAATATTTTGCACTTATTGTAATTTATTTATCAATATTTACTCATTAGACCTCAGTAAAATGAAAAAAGAATAGGGACAGTGCCTACCTTCCAAACATACCACAGAAAGTAAGTAAGGAAGACTTCCAGTAAGAGCCATTTACTTCTTTGTTGTAAATATCTTCAGAAGTAATACAAAAAAATTATGTGTGAAATGAGTGAAGTGTATCAGGAATATTACAGCTGGAAGGATGTTAAACCACTGAGGATAGTTCATGGGAGAAAACATTAGAAGAGATATTGTGAAACCATCAAACGCATTGACTTTCTCTGTGAGGAAACTTTCTGTGGGCAGCTCCATAGATATGTAACATCTGTATGCTTATGCTCTTCTGTTATTTGTGTGAAGTAATTTCCATTTTATGTGAGTAAATATTGTTGACACTTTGACATTGCTACATGATGATTTGGTGTCTATAAGTGCCATCTTGGCATTTACATAAAAATAATTTCAAATTTTCCTGAATTTTTCAGGTAGAACTGACCAACCGTCATTGTGGTTTTGAGATGATGAAGTCAGATCATGTAGGTTCTAAGAAATTTTGCTCAGAATTGTGTTTATTGGCCTGTTAAATTGCTTTTTAATATTTATAAAACAATATTTATCAAAAGTTTTGAGAGGTAAAGAGCTTAATATTGAAGAAGGCTGGCTAGTAAAGAGGATTAAAGAGAGAAAACTGAAATATTTTGGACACATTAAACGTCATGATAATTTGGAGAAGACCGTATTGGAAGGATACATAATGGGAAAAAGAAAGAGAGGAAGACCGAAACGAAGATGGCTGCAGGACATCGTTGATGATCTGGAAATGGATGCAGCAGCAGCAGGCCATCTTGCTCACAACCGAGAGGCCTACAGGAGTGCTGTTTGGGAGGCAAAGTTCCGCAAGGGACATGCAAAGGAATGAATGAATGTGAAAGTGTCATAGAAAAATCACTAGGCTATTTATCACTTGGTTTAGCTTGTTCTTATTAACTTCATATCTTCACCCTAGAGAGTTTCGGGTCTTGTAGGAGGTGTAGCCCCCTTTTTCTTGGCCATCCCTGTTTGCTAGATTCCCCCTTGTGGTACCCAGGACCTGGGCACCTGCTTGGGAAGCAAAGAATAGGACCGCTGTACCCTGCCACGCTTGATCATAAAAGGCGACTGGGGGGAGGGGGGGGGTTCAGCATTGGGCCAGCAACCCTACCTGGTTAAAAAACTGCCAGACTGCTACAGGAATGGTAAAAGGGGAAAAAACAAATGCAGGTGGAAGGAGAAACACACGTCAAGAAACTGAGCCCATGAAGGTTGTGGATGAAAGCCAACCACTGGAAGTCCCCAGCCTGACTGCAGATCTCATGGTATCTAAACACACAGTGCAAATAGGCAGCTAGAATGTAAGAACACTTAATCAAACTGGAAAACTAGCATGAACCATCAAGGAAATGCATGAATACAAACTAGATATATTAGGAATACAAGAGGCAAGATGGACAGGACTAGACAAAAGAAAATTAACAACACAGCACACAGAACATACAATAATATGGTCAGGTAAAGAAGATTATCATGAAGGAGTAGTTGCATTGATTATGGCAAAAGAAGCATCAAGAGCATTGCCAAAATCTTACATCCTTCCCATGCCATTAAACCTCGCTTAGCATGGTAGTTCGCCAAGTTTTCCTGTTTTCAACAAGCTTTTCAACTTCATCAAGGGATTTTATGCCTACTAATCTGGCCTCTCTTAACAGTGTCCTCTTTAGAGTTTCACGTGATCAACCTCTTTTTCTTCTGCCTGTTGTGTTCCACTTAATAACTTGTTTTAGGATTCTCTGACTGTTTCTTCTCATCACGTGACCGATATATGTCCATCTCCTTTTTCCGATCACCCATGAAACAGGTTTTTCTTTGTTCATCTGCCTTATTTCTTCTTGAATATGTTCCACTTTATACTGAGTATTTTCCTTAGGCATTTGTTTTCAAAAGAATCAAATTTATTGTCTATTTCTTTAATTGTTTTCTAGCTTTTGCATGGATAAATGGGAGTGGATATTGCTGAAGTGGACCCCTATAAATGAAATATTGTTATATGCACGGTTCAACTTGAGATTCAGAAGCTATCCATTATAATTTGTTGTACACCAACAGAAGCAGCTGAAGAGGAATTAAAAGTTTTACAACAGCCTCCAAGCCACAGTAGAAACAGTACCCATGAGTGATATGCTACTCATCTTGGGCAATTTCAATACAAAATTAGACAAATTAAGATAGAAGAAGAATCATGGGAAAAGAAGGAAGTGGATAAATAAATGAAAATAGAGTGCAGGTTCGCAAAGAAAACATGTTGACCATTGGTGGGACAATTTTCCAACATTAAAAACATCTATAAAGTGACTTGGAGCTCCCCAGACAAAGCAACATAAAACCAAGTTGATCGCATACTAATAAACAAGTGGAAATGATCACTACAAGATGTGAGAACATGGAAAGGAGCAGATGTAGGAAGTGATCATAATCTTCTGGTATCGAAAATAAGACTAAAATTAAGGAAAGTCAAAATTGGAGAATCAAGAAAGGCACGATTTGATACAACAAAACTAAAAGACCAGCAAACAAGAAATGAATTCTCAATAGTACTTAAGAACTGCTTCAGTGTCCCACAAGACAAAGCAGAAATGTCCATACTAGAATTCAGTGAAACACTACAGGAAACAGTAAAAGATGTGCTGGGATACTGGAAAAGGAGAAAAGAGGAATGGATAAGCATGACCACTTGGGAAAAGATAGAGCAAAGAAAGGAAATAAAGAATAAATTACTGAGTACCATATCACAAAGGCTGAAAGAACAAGTCTTAAAATAAATATACACAAAAAGAGAAAGAGGTGAAGGAATCATGCTGCTAACAAAAACACCAGTACGACAACTTCATAGAAGCAGCAGAAATGGCAACTTATGCAAATGACATGAAAGCCATATACAAAGTCACAAAGCAAATGACAGGTAACTTCAGCACAGGATGTAAGAATGCAGTTAAGACATATAAGGGACAACTGATCAGTGGAGAAAGAGAAAAAGATGGAAGGAACATTTCAACACTCTACTAAATAGAACACAAGCAGCACAAACAATGTGCCTGAAGCAAAAACAGAACTAAACATCAATACAGGACCGATAACTAAGTGAAGTAAAAGAGGCAATAAAGAAGCTAAAATTAGACAGGGCACTAGGTAAAGATGAAGTGACTCATGAGATGTTGAAAGCAGAAGAAATAGAAACACCAAAACAACTCTGCCGGATACTGCAGCAAATTTGGGGTTTAGAAAAAAAGCTCCAGAAGAATGTAAAACTGGCCTTATAAATAAAACTACCAAAAAAAGTGTGACCTCAGAGATTGTGGGAACTAGAGAGACATTACACTTCCGTCACTCACCAGTAAAATATTTTGCCAAATAATCATCATCAGAATTGTACCAGCACTTGAGGGAAACCTTTGGAAAGAGAAGGCAGGATTTAGGAAAGGAAGATCATGCATAGACCACATATTTGTACTTAGACAAATATTAGAGCAGGCAGATGAGTAGAATAGCACGACATACACATTGTTTATAGATTTTTAAAAAGCTTTCAGCAGTGACATCAGAGGTGCACTGTGGAAAATTCTAAGATGGCATGGCCTCCCCCATACAAGAGTTTTCAGTGCAAAGTGATCTGCAGAAAACACACCTCCAACAGCTTTAAGGTACAAACAGGAGTGAAGCAGGGATGTATAATATCATCAACATTATTTATCTCAGCAGTAGATTGGTTAATGAAGGAGGCAATATTAAATTAAACGCAGAGGATTACAATGGACCGTTAACGCTGTACTGGAGAACCTTGACTTTGCCAATGACAGGTACAAAGATGTGCAAAATAAAATAAACAAACTAACCCAAAATGTTAGCAAAATAGGATTAAAGATCAACGTAGGAAAGACAAGTTAATGAAGCAAAATGTGAACAGCAGCAATGTACCGAAAGTAGATAACAAGTTAGTGGAGGAGGTCAATGAATTTGTATGTCTTGGTAGTAGATTAGCAGAAGATAGAGACAGTACAGAGGGCATCAGTAGCAGACTTACTAGAGCAAACCAGGCTTTTGCAATGCTGCAGACTATATGGAAATCTTAAAATCTGAGCATGAATATGAAAATCATGATATTTAAGAGTAATGTTCTAAGTGTACTACTCTGTGGAAGTGAATGCTGGAAACATAGGTGTGAATTGGTTATCTTTTCATGTTATAGTTGTCATATAAGTTTCCCTTAGTCCTTTTCGTACCCTTTCACATAGCCTGGGTATATACCAACTGTACTTCAGATATTTTTATATTAATTTACTACAGTGGTTCTCAGAGTAGTTATTACCAAACCCTCCTCATGCAGGGGCAAATGGAAGATCTAGGGGGACAGTAAAGGGAAAAAAAGAGCAGCAGGGGGCCTCAGAAAACAGCTGAATAAAAAAAAAAGAAGGGTTTTGGGGATGCTAGAAATGTGGCTGGTATTCAAAGGGACAGCAGCCTGCAAAAATATAATAAGCTTAGAAACTGATGGCTCATTGCATTAGTTATTAAGTAAAGATTGTTCTGTATGACTTGTAGAATTTTTTGCCTGTCATGTTTATATTTCTGTATGAATTGTGTCTTCTCAGTTTTTTTTAAAAATCTGTCTTCATTGGTTGCAGGATTTTGACAGAGGCACAAAGATTCACACAATTGGCTGCATCCCAGCAGGAAAGAAGTGGCTTGAGACCAACTTGATCCCCGTGGCAGGTGTGGCTGTGGGTCTGGCACTCCTGCAGATACTGGGAATTTGCTTTGCTCAGAACCTCCGCAGCGAGATCCACGCTCAGCGGGCTAAGTGGACGCTATGACAGCGGGCTGAGGTCTAGTCAGCCAGCATGAATGCGGGTCGGGGTCACAGCAGGACAAGGGGTAGCCAAGCAGGTTTTACCCAGCCCCTCTGTGTGTGGCTTGTTCCCAGTTTTATGTATATAGTATCTGTGGAAAGGGTGGAGAGCTATTTACTGTGATGGTTTCGTACATGGTATAATGAAAATGCTAAGACTGACTTGAGTTTCAGGGAATCTGTATGTCAACAGAACCAATGTTCAGTTCCTTTTGTTTCATTGTAACCTCCTCTCCTTCTGTTGTAAAGCTTATTTGAAATCTTGTTAAGTTAAACTTATATGATTTCTTTTATACTGGCTGTAAAGTATTAATTGCATTCTGGATTGACAAGTTTACGATACTGAGGAGTTGCAATTTATATGAAAGTTTAATTCCTGGCATAGCCTTTTAGTATATACAAAGTTCTTTAATGAAATCCTTGTAATCAGCAAACAAAAAAGTTGACTTCAGATAATAAAGAAGTAGTCTGTTGACTTGCATGAAATAAATATTTATTTTTGATTGTTTAAATTTTATTTTGAGGAGCATGATATCAGAAACTGCCTCTTGATCTGATTTACTATACATATATTTTATTTTTGGCATAACTGGAGATATTTTATAATGACATAGAGACAGCACTAAAACACACAAAGTCACATGAAGTTACCATAGTCATGGGAGATTTTAATGCCAAAGTTGGTAAAGGAAGAACTTCGGACATCGTTGGTGACTATGGACTGGGGGAGAGGAATGACAGGTTATAAATTAATTGAATGGGCAAGAATACATAGCATGGTTGTAGGAAACACCTGGTTTAAACAACATCCTCGAAGACTGGCAACGTGGTGCAGCCCAGACAAAAAGACATTTAACCAGATAGACTACATATTAATCAACAAACGATTCCGCAATGCATTACTGACAACAAAAACCATGCCAGGAGCTGACTGCAATAGTGACCATGATCCACTCTGTGGAAAAGTTAGAATAAAGCTAAAGAAAGCAGGCAGAAAAGTGAGAAACATCAAACTGAATACAGAACTTCTTAAAAATGACCAAGAACTGCGAGAACAATACAAAGTTATTATAACAAATAGATACAATGCAATAGCAAAGATAAATAGTATAGATGAACAATGGGAAATGTTAAGAGATTCTATCCACCAAACTGTTAAGGAGATAATACCACCGAAAAAAGAAGCCCCTAAAAATAAATGGATGACAGATGACATCTTAGGACTGATGGACAAGAGGAGGAGGAGTAAAAACAACGAGGAAAAATATAGCAAGATAAATAAAGAAATAAGACGCAAATGCAGAGAAGCAAAAGAAGTGTGGTTAAATGAACAGTGCAGACAGATAGAGGACACTCATAATAAAGACAGCAAAAACATGCATAAACGAATTAATGAACTCACAGGCAGGATAACAAAATATACCACAGGATGCCTGAAATCGAAAGAAGGTAAAATGTTAATGGGAAAAGAAGACATTGTGGACAGGTGGACAGAGTATATCGGTGAGCTATATGGAGGAGAAAGACCAGAATTAACACCAGATACTGAAAACTGTGATGGACCGCCAATACTTGAAGATGAAATCATAGATGCTATCAAACACATGAAGAAAGGAAAAGCGACTGGGCCTGATAATATAACAATAGAAGAAATAGAGGCACTAGAGGAGACAGGAATAAAAATAATAACCAAGTTACTGAATGATATTTACAACAGTGGTTATATTCCTAGTGACCTGATTAAATCCACGTTTATAGCACTACCAAAGAAACCAGGTGCAAAGGAATGTGACGACCACCGGACTATCAGCCTCTCATGTCACATAACGAAGCTACTTCTGAGAATCATTATGAGAAGAACAAGGAAAAATATAAAAAATGGAAATAGCAGATGAACAGTTTGGATTTATTGAAGGAAAGGGAACACACAATGCCATTTATGCTTTACGAAAACTAACAGAAAGAGCTTTAGAAGTACAGAAAGATCTCTACTTATGCTTCATTGATTACACCAAGGCATTTGACAAGGTGAAACATAGTGAAATTATTAAAATGCTTGAAGACATCAATATAGACAGCAAAGACTTGAGGATTGTAAAACATCTATACTGGCAGCAAGAAGCAGCAGTTCGAGTTGAAAATGGAATTGGAAAATACCAACCTATAAAACAAGGGGTGCGACAAGGATGTGTACTATCTCCAGACCTTTTTTCTCTGTACAGCGAGAATATTCTAAGAACAATCATCACAGAACCAGGCATAAAAATTGGAGGATACAATATTAACAACCTTCGGTATGCTGACGACACAGTACTGATAGCTGAGAACCAACAAGACCTGCAAAATCTCTTGGATAAAGTCGCCAAAGAAAGTGAACAGAAAGGCCTTACTTTGAACATCAAAAAGACAGAGACTATGGTTATATCTAAGAAACAGAATCCACCAGCATGCAGTATTCAGTTAAACGGAACCATTCTAAAGCAGTGCAGAAATTCAAATACCTTGGAGCAGTAATAACTTCAGATGGGAAATGCAAAACAGAAATTAGGAACAGAATAGGCCAAGCAAAGACTGCATTTCAGAGAATGAGAAACATATTAGCTAACACATCTTTATCAATGAATGTTAGAAAACGAGTCCTAAAATGCTATATTGAACCTATCTTGTTATATGGAAGTGAATCATGGACAATAGGCAAGTCTGCACAAAAATCATTGGAAGCAGCAGAAATGTGGTTTATTAGAAGAATGTTGCGAATCCCCTGGACAGCAAAAATAACTAATGAAGAATGTATGAGAAGAGCTGGAGAGACAAAAAAACCTTGTCAGAAAGATAAGAGAGAGACAATGTACTTTCATAGGACATGCAATGAGAAGAAGGGGCATTGAAAATATTATAACAACAGGAAAAATAGAAGGAAGAAGATCAAGAGGAAGACCAAGAGAAATGATACTGGACAGTCTGACGGGATGGTGTGAGAGGAGATCACCAACTGAACTGATGGCCTGCATGAAGGATCGGGTACTCTGGAGAAGCATAATAGCCAACGCCAGTCGGCACGGCACCTGATGATGATGATGATGATAACTGGAGCCTGATAAAAGTTCATTAATTTTTATCATTGATGGTTTGTTTCCTGGGAATAGATTGATGAGATGATTAGGTCTGAAATATTACATGACTTACTGGAGTTTTTTGGGTTTTTTTTTTTGGATCAGTGACAGTGTTATAGCAAGCTGCCTTGGCTTTATTCTTATCCTGTGGTACATATAAAAAAGTAGGTTTGAAATAGTCTCAGCTAACAAGTCTTTATATGAGCCAAACAACAGAGATAGTGTTTGCCAGAGTATTTTACTACACAGGCCTACTCATAGACTGAAGCAGTCTTGGGTTTTGAGGTAGAGCTTTAATCTGGTCCTGGTGACAGACCAGCAGCATATATCCACTTTCCCCAGTACTTCAGATGTGACAAGGGAAGAATGTTGCTACAAAGATTGTATATATTTTTTCCAAAGATCTGAGATGATATTATGGCTTACTCTATAACTTGTTCCTGAAATATGTTGTAGGAGCATAACTTAAAAAGGTAAAAGGTAAAGGAAGTCCCTCAGCAAATGCCATAGGGGATGAAGCGTTAGAGACCTCATTATGCTGGGCTATCAACATATGAGGTAGGGTGGCCAGTTCCTTTCCTCGCAAGCATAACTTAGGAGATTAAAATTTTCAGAGTATGTATTATACTATTTACTTTTCATCAGTGACCTCCTATATGCAGACAAAAGCTTCAAACTTTTTCTCTTTTTTTTTTTAACTTGAAACACTTGTCCTCTATGAAGTTCATACCAAGTGATTGACATTTTAACACTTATTTTTAAATACTAATTTTAAAAAAAACAAAAACGCCCATGGGCATATAATGTTTGGAGATTTTGTAACAGTTTTAGTTTACAGTTTCGGATTGTGTGTAACAAACCTTCAGGTTGATGAAGACCACCAAAGTATAAGATGTAGTTTTTGCTTATCTTGTTTAGTTTTCATGTTTTTGTTCTGGACATAAAAGTTTTAAATGATCAATCCAGTGTAGCAGGAAAACATAAATTATTTGAGAACAAATTTACACCTGAATTTTAATTTTGTAACCTTTTGTTTATTTAACATAAAAAAAGGCTTTTATAGTTATACTATACGATATGTGTTGGACTTGATCTGTTTGTTTAAAATTTGATTTTCTTAATGATCTGAGGGAGTAGATGAATGAAAGAAGTTAGCACAGATCTGCTGGTTAAACTGTTTACTGTCAGAATTGTGTAAAATATAAAAGAAGTTTGGTTAGTGCAAAGAGGTAAACAATTGTAGTGCTTTTAAATGTGCTGTCTGGTTTGAATACTTTCATTTATAAATGCCAAGGCCTATCAGAAAATACCTGACTGTCACTAGAGTGACTTTTATTGCATCACATAGTTGATCTTATCTAAATTACTCCCCATGAGGTGCTATACACTTTTACCATGTCAGGAAACTAATATGGAACTCATTTTCTGGTACATTGTCTGGCACGCCATGTAATTATACCAGAATGTCCTCAGTATTATCAAAATAGAGTTTTTTTGGGAGAAGTTTTTGTATGAAGGATGGAAAAAAATGAAAATTAAATTCTTAGGGACAAGATCTATAAAGTTAAATGGGTGAGGTTTTTGGCACTTGATTGTCATGTTATTTTGGGCTAAAGAATGTTGGAAAGTCAGTGCCAGGTGAGCATGTGCATTATCATGGTGGTTGAGTCAGTCACAGTTTGCCTACGGTGCTGGAAGTTTTCTCTTGAGATTTCCCCGTAAGTGACTCAGTTTGGCTACATTTGTTAAGTATTTATCCTTCTGGAGTGAATTCTAGAGGAAGAATATCTCTTTTATCAGAAAAAAAATATTATCATCTCGTTAATTCACTAAGTTGTGCTCGTCGTCGTGTGTTTTTGGGCTGAGGTGAGAATGAACTTCTCTACTGAGATGATTGATGTTCCATTTCTGGATCATCTGTAGATGCATGTTTCATCACAGGTAATAGCCTTGGAAAGAAAGCCTCCTTTATTTTCAACTTGGCATTTGAGATTCTGTAAACTTTGAAACCCTGGTATTTTTGGTCTTACATCAGCTCTCTCAGCACACATTTTGTTGCCAGCTTTCTGTAAAGAAACATTGATGACCATATAGGACATTTTTACTGTCTTAACAGTGTATTGGATGTTCTCTTGCTGATTCTTGTAAACAGTTTTTCTCATTTTTTCTTTTTAATAATTGAATAATTTTTTGATGGTGCTCCATAGCCTAAGTATTCATCATCATCAATTTAAGTTCATTAAACTTAAGTGAAAATGTCCCGAAACACAATGTCCCATTGCATCATCAGTTGAAGTTCATTGACTATGAACCATGAGAGCTTAAAAAAAGCACAATGTCCCATTGCATTGTCACTGAATGTTTGCTGAAGCATTTAAGTATTTTGAGAGTTTCTGCAGCAGTTGTTATTGAGCTTGACACAGAAGTACCATTCCTCCAAATGCATCCATTTTGTCTGTCAAGAAGTCACACCAAAAAACAAAGAAAAAGTCCCAAACACATAGTGACTGTATATTAAAAAATACAAATGTTTTACCTGAACTGATCAATTTATTAGATGGAACTTGAGTAGAAAGTTCTAAAGAAGTAGCTGCCACATTGTCAGGCACCTTAAGATCAGTCTGGACACTTTTCTGATAGGACCTTGTACTTTATTTAAAAGCTACTTTGGATTGATCTTTTTTTTTTTTTTGTACTGAAAAATGTTTAACTGCTACGTATAATTGTTAATTTTATCAGAATTAAATATTAATTTCTGCCTATTTCTCTTTTTTTTATATATATAAAAAAGGAACAATATTATGCAGATTTTGTTTTGAATTTTATGTAACTAGATGTTTTTGTTCTGTAGATATTGTGGATTTCCATGATTAAATGCATGGGCTGGATCAGTGATGGATTTCATACACAGAAAGAAATTGAAAGTGATGTCAACGTCAGAGGAGATGATCAGAAAGTATAGAAGAAAATTGTCATGTGTGAAGGGCACTGCCAAGAAGTGAGTTTACCCTCTGACTAGACCTCAGTACTGGCTCTTTGAGTCTCACATACTCAGCTCATGAGAACCTTTTTATTGTCTGTTTATAAATTATTACCATAAACTCTTTATCGTGTATAACTGTGTTTCAACTACTGCAAGTCACTTACAGATATGTTTGTCTGCATGTGTGCGTGCGTGCATGTGTTGTGATTAAGTTCTCAGAAAGAGTAATCGTTCCTTTCCAACCCATATCCTGTGCTATATGAATCAGCAATGAAAATTAGATATGGCCACCAAGTCATGTTCTGTCATTGTTCCAGTCATCTATTTTTGTGGGTATCATTTTTTTTCCACAAATGAAAACTTAGTTTACTGTAGGGACTATGTAAAAGATAATTTAGTCTTATTATCTGCCATAACTACTTAGCAAACATAAAAAACTTTATCAAGAGATATGTTGTATAAATAACAAAAGTAGGCGAGTATAGTATCTACATTTCCTCACAATTTTATTTGGTGTATTATTAACAAATTAGATGTCAAATTAGTAGGCATAAAATCCTTTGATGAGGTTGAAAAGCTCACTGAAAACAGGAAAACTTGGCACGGGAAGGATGTAAGATGGTTCTTCAGTTTGTCCATTTTGAAAGAATATTTTAAAAATATTATTCTTGCCTTCATTTTTGTTGTTGTGTCAGAAATTTTATATCTGTGTATGTGTGTGTGTGCGTGCATGTTGTTTTATTCAGCACCCATTGATATTAATCTGTTTTATCCTAATCTGAAGTTTTGAAATCTGTTATTTTTTTAAGCATGTTATGTTTTTTTACCTGTTTCATTTGTTAACATACATAATTGCCTGTGTTTGTTAATTTAAAGCATATTTCCTGTTTGAAGTGCAATGGTTTATTTACCAATTATTTATAGTTAATCATGAAGTGTTTTTTTTAAAAGAAGTTAGAACTGTGGTATTAGATTATATGATTTTTTTTTTATATAGATACATGTATACGGTGCTTACGACATTGTTGAAGTATTAAGATATCAAAAAAGAGAAAAAAAGCAGTATGAATGGTAAAGGTAAAAAGGGTAAAATCCCTGTTTCCATGTCATTAAGGCATATTGGGGATACGGTGTTTGGCCTGTATTTCAAAGACCTTCAGCACATGAAAGTATGATATGGTCAGTATCACGCCTGGTCGCATTTACCTTCCCAGATTTCTCTGGTACCCATTTTTTAGAGGCTGGATGGACCCCGGGACCTTTTTGGTGTGGTGGTACCAGAAATAAAAAAAAAAGGTAAAGTTTCTAATTCATATTATACAGTTATTGAAAAAAGAGGTAAAATATGTATTTTAAGTCAAGCCCAAGGACATACGTGTTTACGTAACACTTCTACTAGGACAGAAGCAAGAGTAAACATGGATAATATTTTAACCAAAGACAGTAGACGGTTCTTACTAAGTCTGTGCAGTGACAGTTTTACAGGGCGGCATGAAAACCTACATCTTTGGAGAAACGGAAATATTTTCTGCAGAGGAACTTGATAAAGTTTGAGCTTAGAGGGATAAATAACACAAACAGTTTAGAAGGGTAAATAACATAAACAGTTTAGAAGGATAAATAACATAAACAGTTTAGAAGGGTAAATAACATAAACAGTTTAGAGAGATAAATAACGTAAACAGTTTAGAAGGATAAATAACATAAGCCTTAAGAAGAAACAAAGTGAATTCGCTCATGCACTGTGCTTTGAAGAAAAACACCAGAACAAGATATGGATGGGGATTCACTAGAAGAAGGTGTGTTCACAGGTCTGAAGACACAAGGAGACAATCCATTTGTCAGAACTTCAGACCAGCAGATATAGTGAGACTGTATATAGCATGGCAGTGTGTGTGTGTGTGTGTGTAAGGGGGGGGGGTGGAGGCTGGAAATAAAATGCTAGATATTTATTAAAAACAGTTGCAGAAGGTCTATGTGGTGTAAGCATTTAGGGTTTCTTCTAAATGAGTTGTAAAGTACTTTATATGAAATTTAGATTTTAAGTCTATAGGAAAATATATATCAACAAGGAAAAATTGGAAGAGGTGGAGAGTTTTGAATATCTTGGATCATTGCTAACTAATAATGGAGATACAGTGAGGGAAATTAAAAGGAGGACATCTTTCGCTCTTCAAAAAGTAAAACAGCTAAATAAGCTGTGGAGAGGAACAGACAGAACTACAGAAATAAGATTTTTAAGGCCTTGCATCCTTCCCTTCACAACATATGCCTGTGAGACTTGGACACTTAGCAAAACAGCTGAGAAACACATAAATGCCTTTGAATGTAAATTCTACAGAAGAGCTCTTCAAATATCATGGGCACAAAAAAGAACAAATATATCCATACTACAAGAACTTAATATTGAAGAAGGCTGGCTAGTAAAGAGGATTAAACAGAGAAAACTTAAATATTTTGGACACATTAAACATAATGAGAAGTTAGAGAAGACCATCTTGGAAGGATACATAATAGGAAAAAGAAAGAGAGGAAGACCAAGGCGAAGATGGCTGCAAGACATCATTGATAATCTGCAAACGAATGCATCAGCAGCAGAGCATCTTGCTTACAACTGAGAGGCCTACAGGAGAGGTGTTAGGGAGGCAGAATCTGCAAGGGACATGGAAAATATTTAAACATTATTTACAATAAATATTTTCATAATAATATATCATTATACAGAGTACAGTAATATATAAAAATGTGTGTTCTAAATGTCCACAGGAACTGTTATAGCTTATACACACTGCATATTCTAAGAATAATAGAATAGATTAAGCTGCAAATTGCAGAGCGCAACATAACACTTTGACAGATTTCAATAGGAATTACATGCAAAAAATAAATGTCATAATATGAAGTAACACTTTTGTGTGAGAACAGGTTAAAATTTTTAAATCTGTTAATGCAGCATTTTTTATGTCACTGTATATAAACTTTACAGGCATAATCCCAGATTTCTGTTTTAAGTCACATGTCAAGGTCATTATACTAGGTGAATATTTTTAAAAAATATTTTACAGGGTGTTGAATGTCATGTGGAATTTGGAAAATCAAGAAAAGTGGAATTTTTTTTTTAATGTTAAAACCTATGACATCCTTCACAAAAAAAACCCTAGAATGATGCTTTTGTCTTATTCTTTGAAAACCACTATGTTGGAAGTATGTTTTGCAGTATAGAGCTATATAGAGCCAATATTGCTATATGGTTGTGAAACTTGGACAATCAGCACAAAGATGACAAAGAAACTGGAAGCAACAGAGACGTGGTTTCGGCGAAAGATGCAGCAAAATGCCCTGGACAGACAGAAAAATAAGAGGTCCACAAAGAAGTTTCAGATCATGAAAATTAGTCAAAATGATAAGAAAAAGACAGTTGAAATTTCTTGGACATGTCATGAGAAGACAGAAGTTGAAGAACCTAGCATTGACTGGAAAATTCAAGGGAAAAAGAAAGATAGAAAAGCCAAAAGAAAAATGTTTCATTAAACTAAGTGGCATGGAAAAGAAAAGCATCTGAATTAATCGGAAACATCAAGGATCACACAAGATGGAGAAGAATGAATGCCAAAGCTATATAGCATATCTCATAATAATAATAAGAAGAATAATAATAATGTTGGAAGAAAGCTTATGTTATATCATCATGAGCCATACTGAACAGCAGAATCATGTCAAAGCTGATTGGCTAAAATGTCACAATCATTTTAAAAGAATATGATTTATGACTGGTTATTATCATCCCATCCTCATCTTGCACTTATCGGGTAATTATTTGATCTCAGAGTACTGCCACCCCTTTCTTTAGTCATGCAGTTTGTCTGAAATACTTATCACTCTCATATTCATAAGGTCATATAAAAGTAAACTTAATTCTTGAGATAACCTGTTTTTTATTCAGAGTTGGATTATGTGTTTATATTAATATATACATTATATGTTTTTATCCATGAAATGCACAGTAATCAGTTTACATTATAGTTAACACATATAAAATTCTGTTTAGGAGCTTTTGATTTATGAACAGACCTTGAAAATGTTCATGTTCAGGGGTCATAAGAACCATCTGTATTTATGCTGTTGTGAAGTATTTTTCAGTATGTGATGTTGTTCATTTCAGACAAGCAACAGATTGCTTGTTGATCATATTTCTGTTCTTCATATTAAGATAAACTGTTTACATGTCACAGATGATGAGGCTTTTGTCAAGATAGTACTTTAAACAGTGGTATTTCTAGGTTGTTTTTTTTTTTTTTATAGTTTTAAAAATGTTTTAAAAGTGATATATACATGCATATACATAACGTTTATTTTAGTTTTATTCTTAAAAGATGTTTAGAGCTGTGGAAATGTCAAGTTAAAATGCATGTGGTGCATTACTTTCTGAACGCCCCTCGTAGTTTTATCATAGAAAGTGAGAGGAATAAACATAGTCAGTTCCCAGATCTGAAGGACTAATGTATGAGGAGTTTAACTCTTCCCCTGCCAGCGCCCCAAAAGGGACTTTTCCGGTTTGTCAAGTTTTTGCACAGGTCCTTATAGGGACCTTTGTTTCATTCGAAACCCGGTGTAAGTTTTGATTGTAAACAGTTTAGTACGCATGTCTAGTGACCTTTGTCACATAACAACAGGGATCAAAATACTGCGTTCGATCGAAAAAAATACCAATTTTTAAGTGATTTCAGAGGCAAACATGTTCCCCTACGACTAGACCACTGTTCATGAATGTACCCCAAAGTAGATTTAGATTATTAGATGGACTGGAGAAGTAGTTGGAAGGTTATTTCAGGCATTATTTTAGTGAACATGCAACACACGACAAGATTGGACAAAACAAAGTCGATCTACACATCGCCAGTCGATCGATGCCAGTCCTGGACCTGTTGGATGGACAAATATGTAACACACAATTATCAGCTAAAATCATCACACTACATCTTTTTTTACTAAAAAAACTCTTCATTTATTAAATCTTCTTACATTTACAGGTATTTTAATGCATAGTACGTATACTTTTTAATGTGGAAATAATTTGTTAATTCACTTTTACACCTATATCCCCAATACATATCAAGCCCTGCGCTTTTTGTCTGGCACAGATCAGAACATCCGTATCTTTTTCTGTGGTACGGGAAGAGTTAAGAGCCAAAAACATGACAGTGGGAGGGATAACTTCCTGAAATGACCAGTAAAACTTTCTGTCTATTACATTTTTAAAAGTGTTCTGTCTTTCCCATGGATCTTCAGAAGATCATTGGAACTTAATGATTATTACTTTCTTGAATATGTCTTGTCTTTTATAGGGATGATCTGTGAAGCTTTCTGGCTGTTTGTTGCATTCTTGAAAATGTCTTATCTTTAATAGGATTCCAAAGATGATGAGGGAAGCTTTTTTTGTTTTTTTTTGTTTTTTGTTTTTTTTATTTTGTTTGTTTGTTTGTTTGTTGTGTTCTTGAAAGTGTCTTGTCAATGACTAGGTTATAGATTTTGAGCAGGGAATAAACTGGGTAGGTTCTGGTGGAAGGAGAAATTTGTAATTGATAGTGGAGATGATTGATTCTCAGAATGTTGCTGAAAGTTGCACCACATTTTAACACTGACAGATGTGCTCAAGTAAAGCTATGTGAGGGTTTGGAAAATTTGAAGGAAGCACTGCTTTTATTGAGAATACCCGAGTTTTTGTGCCAGATAATGAACACAAAGAAAGATATCTACTTCATGGAACCTCCAAGAAACCCATACTGAGGAGAAACATAGCCAGTATTAGAAGTAAATCAATGGCAGGGGGAAAGTATATGTGATTAGACTTGAACAATTATAGACAAAGCATTTTTAGATGTGAGAGAAAGAAAAACAGAAAGAAAATGACTTTGAATTAAACCCCTTGACTCCAGTCTTCTTCATCTTCTGCATGGTTCTAGCTTCAGACGTTTATATTTATTGTCCAGATAAACTGTGCTTTCATTTGGACATCATGCATTGCACCCCAAAGTTTGTTTTTCAGTGTAGCTTCCTATGGCCAGAGCTGGGTCTTGGGTTCTTTGGAGGGGTGGGGGTGGGGGAGGAGAACCAGAACTGTAGTTGAAGTGTATCCAGTAGCACTGCTCTGTGTTCCCCTGGACAGCAGATTAAGAGCTTAGCTCTAAAGCATATCAAAGAGAAAAAAGAATGATGCTAGATATACCTAGTCTTTAATGTGTGTCTGAACTCATGACACTTGGACTGAAAATGAGATTGTGCAGACACAGAGATTCTGTCATTGTAGATCAAATTTTTGCAGGTAGTAAATTTTACATGCAAACATACACACTTGGTATTCTGCAAATGTCTGATGTATCCTGAACAAAGTTGTTAAACAAACAGTTTTTCTCATAAGTGGTTTCTGAGTAGTATTAGGTCCAATTTTTACCAGGTTGAAAATAATGAGATTTGTTCACTGCAGATTGCTAGAGCAAAGTACATATGATTAGCCTCAAATAAAAGTACCTTATGCACTTTGACATATGAGTCTGAAATTTAGTTTACAGTCAGTCTCTTGCTAGTTCTTTCGTTCATTGTTTCCACATTGCTGAAGATTGTAACAATAAAAGAACTAAAACGAATCATGCAGAAATGAAAATTTTCAACAAAACAAGCTTAAAATCACTAAATTCACCATAAAATCCAGTACTCTGCTCAGGGACCATACATTGTTTATTATTTGTGAATACATTTTCATAATCTAACTAGTTGCATCCTAGAGTGTTTGGACAGCTCCATCTAGTCTCAAATTAGAGAAGTGTTTAGAGGGAAAAAAAAATTATCTTCTCAGATCTTCCTGTTCTCACATTGTGGAGTTGTTGTGCCATTCAGACTGTGATAACAAATCCTCTGGTCCCAGATCTCAGTACTCTCAGGTTGTGTTTACCATTTGCATGTGAGGTAATGAACTGTGTGTGCTTTCATGAATAGAAATGGTCACAAGTTTTGCAGGTAGTTGTCAAGGTCTTGGCTGAATTATAAACCACATAATGTGGTCACTTTACAGCATCCATACATTCTGCTTCAGATATAACTGTCCTACATTGTTTTGTAGTTTTGTGACTGACTTGCCAGAAGGGCCTCTTCTTTGTAAAGATATGATCATCAACCACAGCTAAGTTTTTATAAGAAAAAACAGTCTTAGGTCAATGTTTTCTTCTTTTTTTCTTCAGGGAAATCTGGTTAGAGTTGACAACGATGTATTTCCCATCACTCGGGCACATAGGCCAAACTGATATGGCCTTATTTTTCCCCTGTAGCTGCGATCTCTACTGTTACAATAATTATATGATTGTTTTTGTCTTCTTTCTTGTGTTCTTTCACTGCCCAAGACACTCAAGGCTACTTGTAGTAAGAGATTTCCACTTTTGATATGACTGTATTATATCAGCCAAAGATGTTAGCATTTTGTAAAATGTAAGATGCTAGTGCATAAAAAATAATTATAAAATTATCACATGAAATAATCTGTTTTGGGGGGGGGGGGGATGATTTGTTTCTTTTTACGCAGTGGTCCCCTCCCTGCTTGTGTGAGTCATTATGCCATTTCTAAGGGCAGATCTACCTGAGGTTGACAGTATGCAGGAATACTTTCCTAATCTGATGCTCAGTTCCCTGAGGTAATGGCTGGCTGATGTTAAATGCTGATCATAATCCTGGCGGTTCCAATGCCAGTGTAAGAGAAGTAATTACATCAAGAAATAAGAGCAAGCTAGGCCAAATTTTGGATAAGGGATTATTATTTAGAACTTATTATAATCCTCTGTTTTATTTATAAAACATACATATAAACTAAATAAGCATTTCAGATTTATACATTTGCCAAAAAATCTCAGTGATAAGTAAAGTGATTGTCCCAGTGTGAAATGCGCTTTTTTTTTTTTGTTCTTTATTTTGTTCTGTGTAGGTATAACAAAAAAAGCTATGTTATCGAGACCAGCAGTAATATTTATTGTTAACATTACCTATAACTGACACACTATATCATTGCAACTGATACAGTTTTTTCTTGGAGCAGCTTATCTAGAATCACCTTTACCTTCATCAGCTAAACATTAATGGCAGCTTGGGTTTCAACAAACCATTTTGATCTCTTGGGTAGTGATTAGCCAATTTTCTATTTTTTAAACATTTTTTTTTTCAAACACATCTATTTCATTCTACAAATAGCATTTTGTTCCAATGTCTTTAATAAAGTCTGATATATTCGTAACATCTGTTTCATTATACAAGTAGTGTTTTGTTCCAGTGTCGTGAATAAAGTCTGATATATTCATAACATCTTATAAACTCTAGTTATGTGTTTGTAATCTTTACAAAATTCACAGTATTTTCTACATTTGACAGATTATTGTAAATAGGCTTTTTTTTCATCCAAGAAACTTTTGAGACATATATTTTTCTGAGCCAGTGAGAAAAAAAAATGAACAAAGTCAAAAACAGACAATCAACATTTGTTGAACATTTTTAATGAGAAATGATGAATGAAAATAAACACCATAAGACTAACAAAAATGAACTGGAAGAGGTATGATGTCTGAGAGAGCCTAACATCATGGCATGAGAAAAAGTTACTGGCAGAGATAGCCTCAGTGGTTGTAACCACCATCAGTAAAAATCTATAATCACCCACAGCCAGATGATGATTATACTTCTTTTTTATTATTATTTGCAGTATGAAACCAGACTCCAAATAATAAAAAAAAAAAGTGTGGAAAGGTACATAATGGGGAAAAGAAAGAGAGGAAGACCAAGGCGAAGATGGCTGCAAGACATCGTTGATGATCTGCAAATGGATGCATCAGCAGCAGGCCAACTTGTCCACAACCGAGAGGCCTACAGGAGTGCTGTTAGGGATGCAAAGTTCCGCAAGGGACATGCAAATGAATGAGTGAATGAATGAATGAATGAATGGATGAATGAATGAAACCAGAAAATTACGATGGACGCTTAGTTATGGTAAGATTCTTCAGTAATGCAGTGTAATATTACATGTATAATGGCAGTAATAAGGTTAACACATATAATCCAAATTCTGATAAATTTATGACAGTTATAACACTGCAGGTTCACTCCTTTCTCCCAACCTCCCATTTAGTGCAGGAAGTATACAGGGTCAGAAGCTATGACTGTGGAATTTTGCTTCATCTGGCCATGTAAAATGCTGTGTGGTTGTTTCTACATTCATAACTTTCCTGTCTCCTCAGTCTGTAAATTAGATTATTTTGTTATATTCTTATATCTTTGAATGTTTCTCATTTTCTGAAACTTTAGTGTCATTATTTTTTTTTTTATTATTATATCTCACCTGCATTGCTCACTGCAGTGGAAAGGGTTTTTTACAAACTATTATCACAGTCTGTGTTGTTGGCAAATATTTTCTGTTACTTCAAAGGAGTAGTTAATTTTTGTCATTGTTTCAGTACAGTGAAGTGCTTAATTAAATTTGTTTTAGAAATTGATAACTACATTCATTTGTTCTTGAATATAACAGGTTTTAAAATATTTTCGGGATTATTATGTTACAAGTGTTCTGTTAGGGCACACCTCCATTTTAGTAAATTACATTAAATTTATCTGATGTGTTAATGTAGGGATCTCAGCTAAAGAAATGTGCAGCCATGATATTATCAGTCTTTTCTTTTTAATCTGAGCAAGTTCATTCTTTTAAAGTGAAGAATGTGTCTGTTAATGTTGAGTCTTCTTCTTCTTCTGTGTTCAGTTTTGTATGCTCAGCTTTTGAAACAGGGAGCTGGGTCACTCCCATGGATCTTGCTGTCAGAAGGAGGTCTTCGTAGGAAGCCCAGAGTTTCTCCTCCGTGCTTCTTTGTTGGACTCTGATTCCTCAGTATGTAGTGTAGGTCTTGTAATACGTGTTCAAGAGTAATGTCAAATAATTATTTACAGAAAAAGTCCAGCTGTCTGAATGAAAGTCTGATACATTGTATCCTAATCTGTGAATTACACATATGAAGTACTTAAATAATGGACATTCAGTTTTGATTTTGTTCTGCGTTACACACGTTGCTGTTCTTCCTTTCTGTATGATCGAAAGTCAGGTTTTCAGTTTTAGGGTTTTAGACTTCAAACCAGGTCCTTCCTGGTCTGGGTTCCAGGCTAGGATTCCAAAGTTTTCTGTTAGTTTATAACTGTGTAATCTGGGGGTAACTTCAGGCTGACATACTTATTCTTCTTCTTCCTTAGTGTGCGCTCACAGAAGGGTGTTGCTTGTAATGTGCCACTTTTATGTGCCTTTTTTTACCCTGGCACGTTCAGCTTCGGCTCGGCATATTTTGAGGAGCAGGTTCGTGTTCCTGTTATGATTCCTATTCACTCAGCCAGACTAAGGTCCATTTCTAGAGGGGCATAACTGGGAGTTGGAAATAGGGTCTTGGTTATCTGTTTGGTCACTGCTGTCTCATTCAGCCTGGGCGCAGCATCTTTGCTCCTCAACACGTCCATTGATAGATTTTTCAGGCTACATGAAATTAGGTTGGGGAAAAAAATTTACAGCAGATTTATTTTGCTAACCTCTAACTGAAATTTAGTTTATTTTTATTTATTTATGGTACATGTAGTAGTTTTTTACCTTTAGATTTTATAATTGTTTATTCAAAAAATCTCATTGTCTAACGTTTCTTTTATTAGTATTATATCATAAGGCAGGGGGACAAGGTTAGAACACATATTGTTGTGGAAGTACTAGTTCTTTCAGTTCTTTTTTTTGTTTGTATGTATAATGTATTATGTTTCTGAGAAGTGGTCAGTCACTTGCACTCAGTGAAGTATTTCCTCATGGTTTCATTGCTTTTTTTTTTTTTTTTTTGGTTTTTCCTCCTAAATCTTTTCAGAGAGATTTTGTTTGATGAAGAGATGTGGCTGATGTTTCATGCTTCTTTTGTAAAGGTGCAGTTTGGTGCAGAATATTATTTCAGAGGGGTTTGTTTTTTTTTTTTTTCCTATGTTTTGTAACTGGCATTCATTTCATTCACCCAGCGCATGTGAGCATATGTTGAAGTGTTGGAGTCTGTGGGTGGTTGGTTATTTTAAAACTTTGTTATTGCATCATCCTTTTGTCTGTTGGCAAGATGTACCTGACACCAACATAATCCTGGATGGTTGCAACTGTTTTATGTGATTGTTTCAACCTCCAAAATTTAAAAAAAAATGCTACAAAATGAATATTTTTTAAAAAGTTAAAATAACATACAGGCCACAGTATTCGAAGTATTTAAAAATTTCTCAGAATGGTGGAAAATATCGTGGATTAAAAATAAACTGTGATGATAAGAAAATGAAGAAATCAGATTTCCAGTTTCAAGAAATGAAGATATGCTGCAAAATCAATTTTTATTTATAGCTTAATTTATCTAATTTATTTCATTAAAGTTTATTTTTCTTTTCACCTCCCCCCCCCCCCCTTTTTTTTTTGGTTGTTGTATGAAGCTTATAACTAAATAATTTAGAAAAAAGAACCGACATGAATTATTAACAAGGCAAAATCAGTTGTAAACAAACCAAAGTGAATTGTTGGCAAACCAAAATGAATTATTAACAAATCAAAATGACTTTTTTTCCCCCTTGTATGTAATTAATCATTTTGTTATAGAATAAAGGGTCGCATGTCTAGGAAGATCTTAACACAGAGTTGTAGTACCAGACCTGGGCTGTCTACAAAATTTTTAGCCATGGACATGATAATTCTCTTTGTTCCAGCCTCCTTGAAACCTCTTGTTCTTTGCAGCTGATTCGCAAAAAAAAAAAAAAAGAAATGATATGATATGAGTGGGAATGTACACACACCTCCTATACGATCATAACTATTATGCTGCACAACTGTTTTAGACAGATCAGGCTGAGATACCTTTGAAATACAAATGTATGTATCTATGAAAAACATGAATTTACCATCTTAATTTTGTGCACATAATTATGCAATAAAACAGAACAAAAGTGATTTTGTCATTTGAGCTATACATTTTTATTCCAGCGTGCATTATAGGAAAGGAAGTAGAGGAATAGTTGTGAAACAAAGGTCATTATACACACAAAAAAATTTGGGTAAATTAAATACATAAATTTTACATTCAAATAAGACAGCTTGTTATGATGTCCCAATTCTGCAGAAGAGAATTGTTAGAGCGGACTAAAATTTTATAAATTCAACTATATCTAAGAAACTAGCGCTGGTGTGCTCTATCCAATGCAATATTCTGAATCAGCACCCCAAATAACCCCAGAAACAGGCCTAAAAACCAAGGCACCAAGAAAAGACATTTTTGGGGGGTGCTGTATAATCCACAATTTTGACCACTAAACTACTTGCTGGCCATAAATTCACACTATCACAGATTTAGGAAGCTGCAAAATTAGCAGGTTGTTCTTATTATAATTGTTTGGATTTGGTGTTAAGAAATCTAGTAAAATTCTGTCAAAATTCAGTAACCTGGTCTACTGTCCTGAAAGATAACATAGTGAAAAATTGAAGCAGGCTTTTTTTTGTTTTATTATTATTATTATTATTATAATAAGACATGATTTCAAGATAAAATCCTTCATACACATAACATGTAATTATTGATTGTGTTTATGTGTACATATTCCGTGGAGTTCTCAATATTGTTGGTGTCTACAGCAGATATAAATTCTCTGTAATTCAGATTTGAGACTGATTTAAAAAAAAAAAAAAAGACAATAAAAAGAAAAATATAAGCATAAAAAGTTCACGCATTTTCTATTCTTGTGCTCAACCTATTGTGAGAGTATATGTTCACAAATTTCTCTAATAACATGGTGTATTTATGCCTCCAAGACATATTATCGGTAATTGAAGATTTCAAAATAAGTATTTCCAACCCAACGTAAGCTGCATGTTTGTTTATTTTTAAAAAAAAAGAAGTGATAATGTGCTCCGAGCTATAATACCCTCACACCCAAAATGCTTAATGCAGTCACAAATATCAGGAAGTGTGAAGCAACAGAAGGACGAACTGTGAGCTAGTGCCTAGATACTAGAAGAAACACTTGTCACATGGTGATGTTTAGTTGTTCATGTAGTGATCCGCCATCGCATACTGAATCAGCACCCCAGCAATACAACCCTCAAACCAGCTGTATGTTATGAGAGGAACCTCATGCTACCCAAAGTTTTCCAAGTTAACCAGTCTCTAGTTGACTCTGCAAGGACCTTGGCTCATTGTGAGTCCTAACATGACTATGGGTTATAGGGCAGTAGCTGACGGGGTTTCTCTGAGAAGGGTGGAAACATGCTCCATATACTGACTTGCTTCTTTTCTCTTGTGTTTTGTGTTTGTGAAGAAATTACTTCAATTATATCAATATATTGCAGTTGCAAAAACATGTTCAGAATCAGAAAATCTTTTTCAGTTAGTGGTATATAACAATACAAATGGATTAACAATAATCATAAAGATATGCACATTGTCTGACAAAGTTTGATGCAGTATATATCAGCGCTTTTCAAGGGGATTATTAACTATAACAAAAGAAGGAGCGATTACATTTATAATTTTGTGAATTCTGTTCAGTTTTGTGTTCTTGAGAATATATCAAATTTCTTTGCCATTTTCTGTGTATTCATTACTTTATGCTGGTGTATTAGTTTAAATTTTTAAACACCCACGTGTTTCTTTCCAGTATAATATATGACAGGAAAAAAAATATGAGTTACTAAAAGAAAACAGAAAGGATAACATTCAAAGTGATATTATAATGCCCAGATGTTTTCAGTATTTATATGTTTTCAGTACAACAGCAAAAATTGGACAAGCTTCTATTAACCCTAACGTCTGTTCTCAATCCTTTAGTTCAAAATATTACCATTACTAACAAATATGAACACAGTGGAAACTTTACTAAATATGAACAAAATAAATTATGCAGTTGTAAATTCAACCAAGAAATAAAAACCCCTTGGTTTTTATAATTTATGTCAAAATTGTGTCAATAGTAATAATTTCTCCACAGAATCTGTATTAAAAAAACCAACATATCAATGATATTAAAATATAATACCTATAGTCAGTAACCATTTTAATGTCTACCTTCAGAGAAAAAGGAAGTTATACGATTAAAATGTAAACACATTGGTCAACACTTTTATAACCCTGAGAGTTTTATTCAATACAATGCTTATGTTAATGTCGACGGTATACTTCTTATATTTCACTTGTAACGTATACTCTCTCGTTCTTACCAATGTACGGCAGCTGGAATTTAATTTTAACATATATATACAGTATATAACTTTGACTTTCCGATCCCCGGGTTAATAAGTTTTCACTCTTTTTCCCTTGTGCCAGATAATGTAACGTAACGTACAAGTCCTCTTCAGCTGTTCCACATCTCCATACAGAATGTTGGTGATTGAGGAGTTTGGTGGTATCAGGTTCTTTCGATGGTCCTTCAATGCACTGCAGTCCAGCAGATGGTGTTTAACAGTTTCTTCTTCTTGTCTGTCGCAGTGCATGCAGTATGGTGTGTGGTCAGCGGTCACTCTATGCTTATTGAGGGTAATGTGTCCTGTTCTCAACCTGAAAATTGTGCATGGGTCTCTACGACATAAGCTGCTGATGTGGTCTCAGGTTTTGGTAGGTGTGTATATAGGGATCTTCCAGTTGGATTACTGGCCCAGCTGTCCATCCACTGCTGCTTGCAGTTGTTGTGTATAATGTGTTTAGCTGTTCTTATATTGGTGTAGATGTGGGGCTGTGACATGGTGGCATCACTCTTTGCCACACACACTTGCTGATTATCCGGAGTTGCTCGGGAATTTATTAATTATTAATACTGAGGAGTGGATTTGAGACCGCCATGTTTCTCCCACGGACACCATTATGTTGCTTGCTCAAAGATGGGTTCACCCAAGAATTTATTTATTCTTGGTCCTGGAGGTGAAACTAAAAATGTATATAATCACGTTTTGAGTTAAATTAATATTATACAGAATTTGTAAAAGACTTTACTCTATAATGTGTAGACTGCCCCTGTTACTTGTTGATCATGATCGAGAACGCAAGTCTCACTGGAAATTGCAATCTCTTAAAGTTAAAAGGGAGATCCGTCGAATTAGTGGTATCCATGGGATAAAAACTGCTTCACCATCTCCCTGTCCTGTTAAGATAGTAGCGTCAACTACATTGCCCAGCATCCTCTTTACACACAGCCTTATGCCATTGCAAAGTTTTGGCGGGTCAATGTTCCGTAGTAAAATAATTGGAGATCCCACTCTAATTTTCACCCCCCCCCCCAATGTGGATGGGGGCTGAACTTGGACGTAAAAGGCATCGGGAGTGCCACTATTCATCTCAGCGACACCGAAAACTATGGACTCGACGCTAATATCGGTTGTTTTCGATTACTTTTACATGTCACGCCCACCCCTCTCACCCCCCCCCCCCAAATGCCGATGGGGCTGAACTTCGACCCAAACGGCATCAAGAGTGTCACTGCTCATCTCAGCTACCCTGAAAACTATGGATTCGACACTAATATCGATAGTTTTTTATTGTTTTTACATGTCACTCCCATCTCACCCCACCCACTCACCCCCCCCCCCCCCCCATTCCGATTGGGGCTGAAATTGTACCTAAATGGCATCTGGAGTGTCACTACTCATTTCAGCGACACCGAAAACTATGGATTCGACACTAATATCGGTCGTTTTCGATTATTTTTTACATGCCACATCCAACCCCTACCCTAGCCGCCCCCCCCCCCCCTTCCATGCTGATGGGACCTGAACTTGGATATATATATATATATATATATATATATATATATATATCTTATCTTATATCTTATATCCTTCCCGTGCCGTTAGACGTCACATAGGGCTCGCAAAGTAGTTCGCCAATTTTTCCTGTCTTCAGCGAGTCTTTCAACCTCATCAAAGGATTTTATGCCTGTTAACTTGGCCTCTCTTAATAATGTCCTCTTCAGAGTTTCACGCGGTCTGCCTCTTTTTCTTCGGCCTGTTGTGTTCCACTTGATAGCTTGTTTTGGGATTCTCTGATCATTTCTTCTCATCAAGTGACCAACATATGTCCATCTCCTTTTCCTGATCACCCATGAGACTGGTTGTTGTTCAGTCATCTGTCTTATCTCTGCATTGTTCTTGAATTCATTCCACTTGATGCCGAGTATTTTCCTTAGGCATTTGTTTTCAAAAGAGTCTAATTTCTTTTCTATTTCTTTAGTTGTTTTCCAGCTTTCGCATGCATAAATGAGGGTGGATATTACATTTGAATTGAATAGTCTTAACTTGGTTTTTGTGCTTATAACTTTTGAATTCCATATGTTCTCAAGATTCTTGAAGATTGATGCTGCTTTTGCAATTCTGATCCTAACTTCCTTTCTAGTGTCACCATCCTGGTCTATGTAGCTGCCAAGGTATGCAAATTGATTGACTTCTTCAATATCTGTCCCTTCTATGTGTATTTTTCCATTTTGATTGATGGGAATTTTCATTATTTTTGTTTTGTCCTTGTTAATTTCAAGTCCTATTTTGCTAGCCAGTGAAGATAGGCTATCTGTTTTTTCTTGCATGGAATTCACATTATTACTGATAAGAGTTATGTCATCAGCAAAATCAAGATCTTCTAGTTGGGTCCCATGTACCCAGTCAATACCTGTGTTACCTGTGCAGCATTTTTTCATTATGAAGTCTATTGTAATCCCAAAAAGTAAAGGAGACAGTATACATCCTTGTTTCACGCCTGTTTCAATCTGGAACCATTCACTCATCCCTTCTTCTGTCTTGACTGCACAAACATATCCATTGTATAAGTCCTTAATGATGTTGACAATTTTAGATGGTATTCCATATAGACATAAAATTCTCCATAATGAATCTCTGTGTATGCTATCAAATGCCTTCTTAAAATCTATGAAATTCAGTATTAATGGTTTTGCTTTTCAATATGTTCTTCAAGTATTATTCTGAGAGTAAAGATCTGGTCGAGACAGCTTCTCCCTTTTCGAAATCCTGCTTGTTCTTCTCTCATTGCAGTATCCACTATATCTTTGAGTCTATTCAAAATGACCTTGCAAAATACTTTTGACACAACTGATATTAAGGTTACTCCTCTCCAGTTGTTACAGTCACTAAGGTTGCCCTTTTTTGGTATTTTAACAATGATTCCCTTCTTCCAATTAGAAGGGACCTTTTCTTCTTTCCAAATCTTGTTAAACATTCTCTGTAGTTGTCTCATGTTGTCACTATTGATAGCTTTTAGCATCTCGGCTGTTATTTCATCTTCACCTGCAGCTTTGTTGTTAGCCATTAAATTCACTGCTGTTTCAATTTCATGCAATTTAATTTCATCTAGATTGACATTTAGTTGTGGGGCTGGTAAGTCAGTTTCAAGGTTTAACAATTCTTTTGGGTGTGGTCGATTGAGTATTTCTTGGAAGTGTTCAGCCCATCTTTGCTTTTGGTCTTTATTTGATGTTAATAGTGTTCCAGTTTTGCTAAGGATTGGTCTTTCTTTAGATGTAATAGTACCTGTTAGCCTCTTTTGTATGTTATATAAAGTTTTGCTGTCTCCTGTTTTTGCTGCTTTTTCTGCCTCTTTCGCCATATTGTCTATGTATTCTCTTTTATCCCTTCTAGCTGAACTTTTTACTTTCTTGTCTATGTCTTTGTATTTTGCTTTTGACGAATCTCTTTCATGATCTGCTTTTGCATTCAACATGTTTAATTTGGCTGCTCGTCTTTCATGTATATACTTCCATGTTTTATCTGATATCCATGCTTTTCTATTTGGTTTTTCCAATCCAGCGCTTACTTTTGCTGCTGTGATTATGGCTGTGCTGTAAGAATTCCATAACTCATCTATACCTATCTCCTCAACTTCACTGGGTGTTTTGGAATGATTGGCAAGTTCCTGATTGAAATTAATGTTAGTATTTTCTTCTTGTAGGCTGTGGATGTTTATCTTTCTGTGTACTGATTTCTTGTGTTGACTTTTCAATTTTAGTTTTATTTTCCCTATGCACAGGTTGTGATCACTGTTGACATCTGCACCCCTATAAGCCCTTACATCCATGAGAGATGTTCTGTATTGCTTTCTAATACAAAAATGGTCTATCTGGTTTCTAGTTCTATCATCTGGAGATATCCATGTTGTTTTATGTATCTCTTTGTGTGGGAATATTGTGCCTCCAATGACCATGCCCTCTGTTAGACACATTTCAATTAATCTTTCTCCATTCTGATTAACCATGTCAATTCCTTCTTTCCCCATCACTTTTTCAACGTCGGTATTATCCTTCCCTACCTTAGCATTGAAGTCCCCCATAGCAATTAGGATGTCGTGTTTAGGGACTTTGTTGATGATTTGTTGTAGTTGGTGATAGAAGTCGTCTTTCACATCATCATCTGCATCATTCGTGGGTGCATAACACTGTATTATTGTCATTCTTCCGTGTCGTAGGTTGTATCGTGCTCTTATTATACGACTGTTCACTGGTTCCCATTCTACAAGGCTCTTTGCAGCTACATTTGACATAATAATGCCCACTCCGTCTCGGAATTTATTGTCATTTCTGCCTGAATGTATAATTAACTTACCGTTTTCCGCCGATCTTTTACCTGCTTCTGGCCATCGCATTTCGCTGATGCCAAGTATGTCTAGATGGTATCTCTCCATTTCTTTGATGACCTGGGTAGTTTTTGTTGGTGCTGCCATCGTTCTCACATTCCAGAATCCGATCTTTGTCACATGTTTGGGGCCGACGAATGAGCTCTTCGGAGTTGGCATCCCTGATGCTCGGTTGGTTTCTCTGCGAGTTTCCATAACGATATCTTTTTTTCCCATCTGGAGTTGCCTCTAGATAGGTCTCAGGATAAGGTTGTTAGCCTTATGCCCAACTCCCGGTACATGATATGTAATAGATCAAGCGGAATTCCGCTGATTTCTGCATGCCGGCATATATATATATATTCACTTCAACAAGTAGCAATAATCTTTCAAATATTTTTGTGCCTGTGTTTTGCAACAACCTTCCTCGTTAACAATGTTCGGGAGCTAGTTCAGAAACTGTGTGAATATTATTTTTATAAAATTATTCTACAAACAGTGCATGCAAAACTTAACGAAGAATGAACACTTACTGCACACAAAAACGTTTGGACATTTACAAACAGCTAGTCTGAGAACAAGAACCATCATTACAATTTAGAATCAAAAGGGGATGCCGCTAACTTCATCAATGACTATACCCAAACATTCCAAAAACATACACGGTACAGGAAGTACGCTCGAAGCTAAAAAGGTAACATACAAACTATTGTTTAACATGATACCCTTAGCAACAATATAAATTACAAATAAATCAAACGAATGTAAGTTGTGTAGGGAAAACATAAGGAGACTGAAGGCCATATTTACTTTAGCTGCAAAACAATATCATCGCAAACACTAAAAAAAAAAAAAAAACTTCTCACATGTAGAATGGAAACAGAAACAAAACAGACATATACTTCTACAGAGCAGTTATGCTAAACACTATCTCCAACACAAAAGCAAACGCACAGAAGAAGTTGATAAATTTGTTATCTGAATTCAAATGCCTTATATCACAACGCAACGAAAGAATGTTTCATGATGGTATTTTTCTGCATATTTTCGAACAGAAGATGAGGAAATTGTACCTCGTCAGCCTTCCCCCGGGTAAATGAAAGTTCAAATTCTTCATAATATTTCCTCACCGCCTACAACAAAACTATGACAGTGTCTTTCCTACGCCCTTTCTCATGCAAATGATTTCACGTCTGTCAAAGTCTCTACGCACTTGTATTGTTTTCCTTCACTTGTCTGTACACGATAAAGAACATTATCTCCTTTGTTTCCACCCACAACCCCCGAAATTCTCTTAATGTCACAATATTGACCCTCGCTCAACCAGAAGACCTCTTTCATCCTATCTGCCCACCAGGCTCTGCCAGCATCCCAAACGAAATGGCGATGGCCTTCGGGCAGACTGACTTTCATCAAACCACCTAAACCTCTGATAAAATATTTGAAACGCTAAAATGTTTTCATCTACACAATCAAGACTGCAATGACATAAGCATTCAACCCATTCTCGTTGCAAGTTCTTCAATTCTATTCAAAGATCGTTTTATTCAATAAGTTCTTCTTCCTGTACCAAAATAGTTGGGGGGGGGGGGTGTTATAATTTATTTATAGTTTAGGAATGAAGGAATATAGTCTATTGAAAAAAGTCTTCATGTACATCCTAGGAGAGAAAGAGAATACATTCAGTCATTCATTTGCATGTCCCTTGCGGAACTCTGCCTCCCTAACACCTCTCCTGTAGGCCTCTCGGTTGTAAGCAAGATGGCTTGCTGCTGATGCATCCATTTGCAGATTATCAACGATGCCTTGCAGCCATCTTCGCCTTGGTCTTCCTCTCTTGTTCACATTATGTACCCTTCCAATACGGTCTTCTCTAAATTATCATGACGTTCTAATGTGTTTAAAATATTTAACTTTTCTCTGTTTAAACATCTTTACTAGCCAGCCTTCTTCAATATTAAGTTCTTGTAATATGGATGTCTTGGCAAACAACTATGCGAGCCCTATGTGACGTTTAACGGCACGGGAAGGATGTAAGAAGTGTAGATATATTTGTTCTTTTCTATGTCCATGATATATGAAGAACTCTTCTGTCGCATTTACATTCAAAGGCATTTATGTGTTTCTCAGCTGTTTTGTTACGTGTCCATGTCTCACAGGCATATGTTGCGATGGGAAAGATGCATGCCCTTCAAAATCTTATTTTTGTAGTTCTGTCTGTTCCTCTCCACCTTTTCTTTAGTTGTTTTACGTTCTGAAGAGCGATAGATTTCATCCTTTTAATTTCCCTCATTGTATCTCCATTATTAATTAGTAATGATCAAAGAACTCTCCACCTCTTCCAATTTTTCCTCATTGATACATATTTCAGCTGCCTTGTTTTGTCAGTTGTCATCAGTTTAATTTTCTTCGTATTAAGATAGAGCGTTTGCTTTTCACTGTTCTTACGGACTGACATAATTAGTTTTTCTATTCCTTTTTTGTGTTGTGGATAGTAACACTGTGTCATCAGCATATCTAATCTCTGGTATTTATTTCATAACCTCCAACTGTTATGGGATCGTAATATTCTTTGTCTACATCTTCTCTAACATTCCTCATTATATTTTCAGTATACAAGTTAAATAAGTAAGGCGACAATATGCACCCGTGACGGACCCCTTGTTTTATGCCAAACCAAGTTGTTGTTTCAGCGTTTATTCTTACTGCTGCCTGCTGGTCTAGATACAGCAGTGATATTAATTGTATCAAATGTAACATAGCGAGGGGAGTTACATTTTCTAGTGCCAATACATGCAAGGTTAAGCTTCGAGTGGCTATGGAAGAGGATATCCGTAAGATTTGGTTCGCGTTTATATGTTAATAGGGGTGGATTGGAGAAAATGTCGCGAGTGTTGGGGTCGAGTTGGATTAGTGGCAGATGACGATTAAAGAATTTTCTGAACCATCTGACCATGCGGGTGAAAAGGAAGTACTAATTTAACTCTGTCAGATGGGGTACCAGGTTTTTTTTTTTTTTTAATGCTTCTTTGCAGCTCACTAGTTGGATGCGGATGAATGCTTTCCGAAGGACATTTTCTGGGTAGTGGCGATGACGGAAAAATGATAATTTGTTGGACTAATCTATAAAGTTCAAGTTATCCTAACATGGGGGAGGGGGGGGGGGAAGGGGCGAAGACGGAAGAGTTTGGAGTATGGGATGGAGTTCTTACAAGTTTCAGGATAAGAGGAAGTGTAAAGTAAATAGGTGTAGCTGTCGGTGGGCGTGTAAAATACAGAGGTGACAAGTTTGTCTGTACCAATAGATATTCTGATGTCCAAAAAAGTTGACAGACTTGTCAGAAATTTCATAAGACGTATTAAAGCGTGCTTACGTAATTTAAAGATTAAATGCTAATTTGAGAATTGGGTGGGGCAGAAAGGCATGCTGCTGCAAGGGGAGGCGAAATTCCTAAGGTCGGCCCTGTGACTCTTGACATCTCATCCCACCACCTTTTTTCCCGATTGTCTGACTCAGTATGCATATAATATTCCGATTGTTTGAGGCTGTCAGTCTGTGACCACAATTTCCCCTCCCCCGAAACCGTGATATCCCCACTGGCAAGGATGATTCCCCGCTGTTTGAGAACACTGGCTGGACGTCTTGTTTGCCTTGCTGCAGTACAGGGTTCGATTCACAATCTCTTGTTATTTTTCTTTCTCACTCACCTAAAGATATTTGTCTGCATTTCTTTTTTCCGAGGCTATTCATTTGTACTCTACTTACTAATGCATGTATCTTGCCTAAGTAGAAATCTTCGTGTGTACGAAAACAAGTAGTTCTTGGTTTTGCAGACAGTTGTTTCATGTACATTGTCATACAAATAACGGCTACGCCCTGACGATTGGCTAAAGTAAACACACCCCTCGGAATCCTAACAAACTAGGTGAAGGTCGCGATACAGCCAATCAGAACGAGCAACCACCTGCCGCTGAGGAGTGCAGAGGCATTCAGAGCAGACGGCATCTCATATTTGCTGAAGTGACTTACCACCACAACCACCATACGGGAAGTGGACACATCCTCCAGGTTCTGGTCGCGTTATATGAACGAGTGAGTTCTCATTTACCATCGAGTACTAGTCATGTTGCGAGCCGTGTCACAGTTGGGTCCTAGAGCTAATGTTTTGGGACCCACGAGGTCGGTAGTTGTATGGTTTCGACAAGTTCAAACCGGGGCTTCTGACGACGAGCCGAGTTTCTTTGAACAGGTGGAGTTGTTTTTTGACAAGTCAGCTGTTCTTTTACATGACCGGCTGCTCAAAAAGGTGAGGGGTAAAAATTTATCGTTGGAGGAAAAGAAAAAAGTAGTAGACGGGCTGTTGTCTATCATCAAACCGTGTAACAATGTTATGGCCATCAACTTCCCTATCAAGCGAGACAACGGCAAATACGAGATGATTGAGGCATATAGAGCACAACATAGCCAGCACAGAACCCCATGTAAAGGAGGTGAGTTATTTTCTTTGATACCCTGTTTATGTCGTCAGTGAAAGTTTGATATCTGCATACGAGGAGGGGCTGGAGGTGAATTACACAAGATTGGGGTGCAACCCACAAGAACCTAATTCATTCCTCATGTACCGAGCCGTTAACGATCACGATTCGCTGTGTTATACGATCATTGATATCTCCAGTCAGATCAGTTGCTCTGTCTTTCACATACCTCTTGGTTAGCCATTGAATTACTTTCATTCCTCGGCCTCAGTACAGATTTCACAGGTGGAGTGTTCATTTCCATCCGGGATAGTTTTAGAGTTGGAAAAAAAGGTGTTTTTTTTGTTGGGGGGGGGGGGGGGGAAGTGTTGGCTCGACAGATTAACGGACTCATAATGTTGGAATTTGTTAATTAGTTAGTTGATCTTCTTGGGCCAAAGGCGGCGCACAGGTCGGAGGACAGGGCTCTCCATGTCTGGCGATTCCTTGCTACTTGCTTTAGATCTTCAGTGTTTCTGATGAGCATTGTTGAACACTCCTTGGTGATAACTCTTCTTAGTGTGTCTTTGGGTCTACCCCGCTTTCTTTTACCTCCCCCCCCTCCCCGGTGACCACGTAAATGCTTAACCGGAATTCTGTTTATATAACAACGGATGTTTTAATATTTGGAATATTATATGCATATTATTTGGAATACACCTTTTGGGCCAATCTTTGAAAAAAAGTGTGTGTGTGTGGGGGGGGGGGGTGTAAGACATTCTGACATGTGGTGAAAAGGGTACATGTGGCCAAAAAAAAAAAAAAGTTTAGAACCACTGGTTTATCAGATTCTCTAACTTCTGTCTTATCATGACACGGCTGCCAGAGAATTTTAATTGTTTTTCTTGTGATTGTATCTCCTTCACCTCTGAATTAATATCCATGGTGTGCCAGAATAAATTTTGATAATGAAATTTGGCCAGAAAGAAACTGAAGTCGCGCTATAATTTAAACATATGGATTGGGTTAGAATTGTGCTACTTTTCATCTTATTTTGACTTTGCCTGAATATCGCTTAAGTGTGCAAAATCTGGCAACACTCTTTAGACTGAAAGAGTGAATTAGTTTTCATTGTGGATTTCTCCTGGGAACTTCTTTTCAGTTTTTCCAAGCTTTTTTTGATTTTTAGCTTAAGGAAACATATTTTTAAAAAAATACATAGCATTTTGTTTCTTGCAGAACTGAATACTTAAGACTTACGGTATATATATTAATATTTTGGACACATTAAACGTCATGATAATTTAGAGAAGACCATCTTGGAAGGGTGTATAATGGGAAAAAGAAAGAGAGGAAGACCAAGGCGAGGATGGCTGCAAGACATTGATAATCTTCAAATGGATGCATCAGCAGCAGGACATCTTGCATACAACCGAGAGGCCTACAGGGGAGCTGTTAGGGAGTCAAAGTTCCGCAAGCGACATGCAAATGACTGACTTACGGTAAAAAAAGCATATGCTTTTGAAGAATTCATCAACTAGACCTTTATTTGTGAACCATTTACTTATATTCTGTTAACAAAATGACCCCTACAGGTATTCGCTACAGCCTGGATGTCAATCTTGATGAAGTGAAAGCTTTAGCTGCTTTGATGACATACAAGTGTGCTGTGGTAGATGTTCCATTTGGTGGTGCCAAGGCAGGAGTGAAAATCAACCCAGCAGATTATTCATTGAATGAATTAGAGAAGATCACACGACGATTTACAGTAGAGCTTGCAAAAAAGGGCTTTATAGGTAGGATCTTTTTTTTACTTCTGGAAAAGAGAGTGCTAAAGAGTGAAAGTAACCATCTCAGTCATGATCATATGTGAACTTGTAACTGGATGCCACTTGTGACAGGTTTTTATATATATATATAAAAAATGTAAAACACACTTTACAACCATCAGCAGGTAGTAAATGTTTGTGTGAATTTTTTCCTCCTTATTTGCAGTGAGATTTAATCTTTACACAAAGCTCACATGCTGAACCAAAGTCAGAACTGGCTGATTCTATTCCTCCATTCAAATTAAGCATCATCATCCTACTGCCCAGATTATTCTGCAGCTGATTTTGCTGGTTGCTCATTACTAGGTTTTTTATAATATAAACTGGTTACAGTAATCGACAACCTCCAGAAGTTTGGTTTTTCTCTTTTTTAATTGGTAATTTACCAGTAATTGCTGATTAACACGATCACTGATGTTTAATATATTTTTATGAGTGCCTACAGTAGATTTGTTCATGTGCTTGTGTATCACTGTGTCATACATACTCGTATGTGACTGTGATCATAATTACACTTCATGTGTTTAGTTTTATTATTTTTTTTTATTAATAATAATATTTCAATAGGTGGATCATCTTACATCCTTCCCATGCCGTTAAACATCACATAGGGCTTGCATAGTTGTTTGCCAAGTTTTTCTGTTCTCGGCGAGTCATTCTACTTCATCAAGGGATGTTAAGCCCACTAAACTGACTTCTCTTAACAATGTCCTCTTTAGAGTTTCATGTGGTTGACCTCTTTTTCTTCAGCCTGTTGTGCTCCACTTGATAGCTTGTTTTGATATTCTCTGATTGTTTCTTCTCATCACATGGCGTACATATGTCCGTCTTCTTTTTCTGATCACCCACGAGACAAATTGTTGTTCGCTCATATGTCTTATCTCTGCATTGTTCTTGAATTCATTCCACTTTATACCAGGTATTTTCCTTAGGTATTTGTTTTCAAAAGAGTCTAATTTCTTGTCTGTTTCTTTAATTGATTTCCAGCTTTTGCATGCATAAATGAGGGTGGATATCACATTTGAATTGAATAATCTTAACTTGGTTTTGTGCTTATAACTTTTGAATTCCATATGTTCTCAAGATTTTTGAAGGACAATGCTGCTTTTGCAATTCTAATTCTAACTTCCTTCCTGGTGCCACCATCCTGGTCTGTGTAGCTGCTAAGGTATGCAAATTGGTTTACTTCATCAGCAACTGTTCCTTCTACGTATATTTTTCCTTCTTGATTAATGAGAAGTTTCATTAGTTTTGTTTTGTCTTTTTTAATTTCAAGACCTATTTTGCTAGCCAAGGAAGACAGGGAATCTGTTTTTTCCTGCATTGATTTCACATTGTCACTGATAAGAGCTAACTAATAATGGAGATACAATGAGGGAAATTAAAAGGAGGACATCTATCGCATTTCAGAAAGTAAAACAACCAAATAAGCTGTGGAGAGGAACAGACAGAACTACAAAAATAAGATTTTTAAGGGCATGCATCTTTCTCATCACAACATATGCCTGTGAGACTTAACAGCTGAGAAACACATAAATGCCTTTGAGTGTAAATGCTACAGAAGAGTTCTTCAAATATCATGGACACAAAAAAGAACAAATATATCCATACTACAAGAACTTAATATTGAAGAAGGCTGGCTAGTAAAGAGGATTAAAGAAAGAAAACTTAAATATTTTGGACACATTAAATGTCATGATAATCTAGAGAAGACCGTCTTGGAAGGGTACATAATGGGAAAAAGAAAGAGAGGAAGACCAAGGCGAGGATGGCTGCAAGACATTGTTGATGATCTGCAAATGGATGCATCAACAGCAGGCCATCTTGCTCACAGCCAAGAGGCCTACAGGAGTGCTGTTAGGGAGGCAAAGTTCTGCAAGGGACATGCACATGAATGAATGAATGAAATTAAATGATAAAGGGCAGATTACCAGATGGGCCTGCATGCCCAGTTCTACACTTTATATGAGATCTTTAACATTCATGGAACTACAAGCTGACGTTCTTTGCAGCCGATACGTTGAAGATATTGAGTCAGCTTGGGAGTGGGTCATGGCGGCTGTTTTTTTCCAGTCCCTGAGTGCAATTAAAAAGCAGGGGTCATGCAATACTTCTTTAGCAGACTCCACCACCATGGGGACTATGGTGATCCCTGCCCTGTTAGGCAGGCTAGACTGTTACTGGGGGTGGAACAAGGTCTTGATCAGCTATAGTTTACCAACCCAGACACAACTAGCATGTCAGCTGTGGGTTGCTGATTTGCAGAAACGGACGTCTCGGCACATGAGACAGCAGAAGCATGCTTCTGAAACTGCTGGAGACATGTTTAGCAGTTTTATAGTGTGATGCCATCTCGTTTACAGCTCCATTACATGTATTTGTGTGTGGTCATGAATTATGGTTACATGCAAAACTAATGTGCAGCAGATATCACTGAATTAAAAAAAAAAGGCAGTACCACCAGTAAAATGTTCTGTATCTCATTATGTACTGTACAAAGATGCAGAACTATTAAATGTAACCTGCACTTGCTATTGTTGCTTGTGAGAGTGAAGACTTAAGTCTTACTGAGCATTGTTTTCCTTGATAGGAAGTATGAAGATGTCCCTTTGTCAGGACAGGATGCTTGTTCGAAAGCTTTTCTTTTTTTTCTTTCAACTTTTTTTCAGTCCACTAAGATATATTTTTTTCCCTTTATTTCCACATCCATCTTTTCCTTTTGAGTTTTCCAGTCATTGCTAGATTCTCTAACTTCTGTCTTCTCATGATGTGTCCAAGACATTATTATTGTTTTCTTCAAATAATTTTAACTAGTTTTGGTTATGAAACTTCTTGGAGGATCTTTTCATTTGCCTTTCTGTCCATCAGGGTGCTTGTTGCATCTTTCTCTAAATCTGCATCTCTGTTGGGTCCAATTTTTTTATTATCTGTTTTGTTGATTTCAAAGTTTCACATCCAAACAGCAATAATGGCACTATATAGAACTGAAATACCATTTTTCCACCTTTAGGGACATCTTATTTGTTAGTGTGTTCTTCATGTCGTAAAATGCTGCTTTGCTTTCTTATTTATGATTTCATTTCAGCTGTGCACTTGTGATCAGTTGTTGTTGTTTATTGTTGTTCCATGATAACAAGTTCTGATATGTTATTGTCTTCCTGTTTGAAAGGATGCTGTACTTTTTAACTCTGATATTACCACTGTTTCTGTATAATAATTGTTTGGCTCTAATCCTCTATTATTGCTCTCTTTAATAATCTTGTTCACTAGTTTCTGCATATTGCTTTCACTTTCTGCTGTTAAGACAGTGTCATCTACATATCTGAGGTTGTTGATGTTAATGTCCTCATATTTTTATACCAATCAAATTTGTAATGCCTCCCATGACGTTTTCACTGCATAATGAAAATAGATCAAATGACATGTCACTGTGATAGTGGTAGAAAAGTGAGCTTAGTTACTGTTGCAGTAAAACTGTTTTCAGTTATGATTTTCCATTGCCTCTTGCTTTTTGAAGGAAATGATACAAATCTGGTTTCCATGATTAGTATAGGCGTGATAAGATAATTATAAAATCTCTGAATGGAAACCATGATTATATAAAAGTGATAAGGAAATGATGGGGTTGTCCCAAATGTAGTGAAGCCGGAGTCTGAATTTTGAACCTTTGAAAAGGAAATGACAAAATCTTTGAATGGAAACCATGATTAGCATAGATGTAAAAGCACATCATATTTTGTGCTGTCATCTGTGATATTGTAATGAACATTTTTTTTGCATCTGTGAATGTTTGTTTTGCAGTTATAAATGAAATAATCTTAATTTATATATATTTATATAAAAAGAAGACAACTATTTTGAATGGACAATGGTTGTTGTTGAGCTTTATGGACTTGAACATTTACCATTAGTCAGCTTTAAGAAACAGTTACATAAAACAAATATATGTCTTTTTCTAGGGTTTCTTTTCCCCATTCTTTCTCTCATCAGCAATTTATAAATAATTATGATGTTTCGCCTGTGAAAGCCACATAACACTCAGAATTTTAATTGGCTGCAGTTTATAGTCCATAGTCCTGCCTACTAACCCTCATTGGTGACCTAAATTAGTGGAGGTCCTCAGTGTGTGAAGTAAAAATGACTGCAGATAAAAAAATGTTTATGGCTCTTTTGTTACATATATATATGATTATTGTTGGTTGTTTTAGTTGTTTCATGTAGTTAGCATTTTAGTTGTAACTTTTGGTTTGTGCATGCGGGCCATTTTGGTTGCTCTCTGTGATTCATTCTGATCTTATTAGTTGACATTTGTAATTAAATTACTGTGGGGCATTTTGGTTGCTGCCTGTAGTTTATCTTGGGCACTTCATATGCTCTCTGTGATTAGTGCTGGCCATTCTGATTGCTCTCTGTGTTATCATTGGCCATTTTGGCACTTCAGTGTACTGGGCAAATCCCTCACAGGAGTATCAGTTACAAATTGATTGTTGCTTCAGATAAAATGTTGGTAGTTTGGAGTTTTTAAAAATATCTGGCTACAGCAGTCATTTGCTGGTTCCACATTTGCAAATCTTTCTTAACAGATTTTTTTGCTTATTTCACAGATATTTTTGCTTATTTCACAGATATTTTTATGACAGTATAAAGTATAGCTGGTTTTTACTAGTTTCAGAAATCTTGTATTGACATTACAACATATAGCAGGCTTTTGCTGGTTTCAGAAATCTTGCGTTGACATTACAACATATAGCAGGCTTTTGCTGGTTTCAGAAATCTTGCGTTGACATTACAACATATAGCAGGCTTTTGCTGGTTTCAGAAATCTTGCGTTGACAGTACAGCACATAAGAGCTGTTTGCTAGTTTTACATATTTTTCATGATGGTTCAGTAATCACCCTTATCATCATCCAAAAAAAAAATTATTCTGGCCTGCATACAGATCAGTAGTGCTGAATTAAAAGCATGTAGTGTTAGCTGATGGCCTCTTGTGTGAATTGTTTACACTCTGCCCGTATCATTCTAAATTACTTGTGAGACAGGTTTAAAATTGCCCGTATTAATAATAATTTATTCTGAACAGTTGTTGGAGAAAGTAACTAGTGATAAACATCCTTACAGTGTTGGTACAACACGCACTCTTTCTGTCTGTTTATCTCTCTCTCTCTCTCTCTCTCTCTCTCTCTCCACCCCCTCTCCTTCCCTCTGAGTCCTCATTTCTTGTATTCTTTTGTACTGGCCCACATCTCTCTCTCCCTCCCTCCCTCTCTCTCTCTCTCTCTCTCTCCACCCCCTCTCCTTCCCTCTGAGTCCTCATTTCTTGTATTCTTTTGTACTGGCCCACATCTCCCTCTCTCTCTCTCCCCACCCCTTCTCCTTCCCTCTGAGTCCTCATTTCTTGTATTCTTTTGTACTGTCCCACATCTATCTCTCCACCCCCTCTCCTTCCCTCTGAGTCCTCATTTCTTGTATTCTTTTGTACTGTCCCACATCTCTCTCTCTCTCTCTCCACACCCTCTCCTTCCCACTGAGTCCTCATTTCTTGTATTCTTTTGTACTGGCCCACATCTCTCTCTCCTCTCTCTCTCCACCCCCTCTCCTTCCCTCTGAGTCCTCATTTCTTGTATTCTTTTGTACTGGCCCACATCTCCCTCTCTCTCTCTCCCCACCCCTTCTCCTTCCCTCTGAGTCCTCATTTCTTGTATTCTTTTGTACTGTCCCACATCTATCTCTCCACCCCCTCTCCTTCCCTCTGAGTCCTCATTTCTTGTATTCTTTTGTACTGTCCCACATCTCTCTCTCTCTCTCTCCACACCCTCTCCTTCCCACTGAGTCCTCATTTCTTGTATTCTTTTGTACTGGCCCACATCTCTCTCTCCCTCTCTCTCTCCCCACCCCCTCTCCTTCCCTCTGAGTCCTCATTTCTTGTATTCTTTTGTACTGGTCCACATCTCTCTCTCTCTCTCTCCCTCCCCACCCCTTCTCCTTCCCTCTGAGTCCTCATTTCTTGTATTCTTTTGTACTGTCCCACATCTATCTCTCCACCCCCTCTCCTTCCCTCTGAGTCCTCATTTCTTGTATTCTTTTGTACTGTCCCACATCTCTCTCTCTCTCTCTCCACACCCTCTCCTTCCCACTGAGTCCTCATTTCTTGTATTCTTTTGTACTGGCCCACATCTCTCTCTCCCTCTCTCTCTCTCCCCACCCCCTCTCCTTCCCTCTGAGTCCTCATTTCTTGTATTCTTTTGTACTGGCCCACATCTCTCTCTCTCTCTCTCTCCCTCCCCACCCCCTCTCCTTCCCTCTGAGTCCTCATTTCTTGTATTCTTTTGTACTGGCCCACATCTCTCTCTCCCCTTCTCTCTAATATCTCTCTCTCTCTAATCTCTCACCCTCTAAAACTTAACTTTGCAGCAAATGTTCAGGTGCCTTTTTTTTATATTGGTACAAAATAATGTAACAATCACGTGACTTTATTAATTGGTTCTTTTTTTTCATGATGATGATAATGATGATCATGGTAAAACTGGTGCTGGTGGAATAGAGGCTGATAGAAAAGCTTGACATAGTAAAAGAAGAGAAGAGAGAGGAAATGGGACAACGAAAGACAGCAAGAGCGGAATAAGATTTTGACAGAATGCCTTTATAAAGGACAACAAAACAGATAGAGCAACAGGTAAACACACGCACGAAGAAAAACACTTACCCATGGGAGGTGCGCCAAAAGTAAACATTGGGTATACAAGTGATGCAAGGTCTGGTGAATACGACCACTTAGAAAGTGAAGAAAAAGAACGCACGACGGGGAGGGGGTGGAGTGTAACCAGCAACCCTGACCCAGAGCATAAATGGATCTAATGAGGAGTGAGAGATTGACACACATTAAAATATGTAATAAAATGATACTCATTCATTTGCATGTCCCTTGCGGAACTTTGCCTCCCAAACAGCACTCCTGTAGGCCTCTCGGTTGTGAGCAAGATGGCCTGCTGCTGTTGCATCCATTTCCAGATCGTCAACGATGTCTTGCAGCCATCTTCGTCTTGGTCTTCCTCTTTTTCTTTTTCCCATTATGTATCCTTCCAATACGGTCTTCTCTAAATTATCATGACGTTTAATGTGTCCAAAATATTTCAGTTTTCTCTCTTTAATCCTCTTCACTAGCCAGCCTTCTTCAATATTAAGCTCTTGTAGTATAGATATTGTTCTTTTTTGTGTCCACAATATTTGGAGAACTCTTCTGTAGCATTTACATTCAAAGGCATTTATGTGTTTCTCATCTGTTTTGTTAAGTGTCCAGGTCTCACAGGCATATGTTGCTATGGGAAAGATGCATGCCCTTAAAAATCTTATTTTTGTGGTTCTGTCTGCTCCTCTCCACAGATTCTTTATTTGTTTTACTTTCTGAAGAACGATACTCATGTAGCCATAAAATATGTTAAACTAGTTATAAAATAAAGTGTCAACAATTGCATTGTGTAGTTATGCTGCGGAGTACGCGAAGTGTCGGAGGAGGGAAGTAGTGACGCTGTAACCTAAATGAACTATAGCTGTGGTTCCAAGTTAGCCTGCTGTTTTAAATTCCAGGCTACAGACCCCCCACACTCGGAAAAGCTTTATATCTGTATGGTATCTGTGTGCTTTAAATGCAACATAATTTTTTTTTCAGAAAATGTTTGTGTAACCTCTGATGAGTAAACGCTTCATCTTACATGCCGCGCGTGCCGTTAAACGTCACATAGGGCTCGCGTGGTAGTTTGCCAAGTTTTCCTGTTTTCTGCCAGCTTTTCAACCTCATCAAGGGACGTTATGTCCACTAAACTGGCCTCTCTTTAGAGTTTCATGTGGACGACCTCTTTTTCTTCGGCCTGTTGTGTTCCACTTGATAGCTTGTTTGGGGATCCTCTGATTGTTTCTTCTCATCACGGGACCGACATATGTCCATCTCCTTGTTCTGATCACCAAATGAGACAGGTTGTTGTTTGCTCATCTGTCTTATCTCTGTATTATCGCTACACCACAATAAAAACAGACTTGGTGAATTTTCAAAATGCAATGACAATAATGTAGTTAAGAAAGCATGGCCAACAATTAACATTCTTACTTGTTCTCACACACACAAAAGTACCTTGAGTTTTTGCCGAGGGGTCCGTGTCATGGTTCTACAGTTTGGAACCATTGAACTAGAGGAAATAGGAAATGTCAACCAAGGAAAGCTGGCACAGGCACATAGGAATGGGGCACCCCCCCCCCCAAAAAAAAAAAAAACCACACAGATTCTGAACCTTGTGACTCTCTCCCTCTCACTCTCTCTTCCTATCCCCCCTTTCCACCCTTAGTAGAGGAAAACAAACCTCTTGATGGTGACTGTAAGTCACTATAAAATTCCCACAGCTTATCTACAATATTACGCGCAAATCGACCTAAGGTTACAAGTCTAATCCGATTGGCAACAGCTGATCCAAGGTCACCGCTAAAGACTAAATGGTGGCCACTGTTTGTCGTACTTATACAGTGCATACAAAACAATGTTCACTCAGTTTTAGCATCATTAGCTCAGTATTGACGAAGGCTACACCGGTACTTCCTGCGTGTCGTTTATGCTACAATTTGCTATCGCTTTTAAAGTCCCGCTTTAAGCGTCTTACGCCAAATTAATCGGTAAGGAAGAAAGTTGGTTGAATTTTGTTTACATGTTAACAATACCTCGTCCATGGTATGAGCTGTGTCTGACCAGGCGCATTGGTGCGGTATATATTGTTATAACTTTCTGCGAGCAGCTTAACAGACTGACCTTTCCTAACTCAAACAGCCTGTTTAGTCTGCTTGGATACTGCGGGGATGGGTGTACAATAACCGTTTGTTTCAATACTCAGTAATCTGATACAGGAGAGTTGTGCGGCATAGCTTTTATTATCAATGATGAATGGAAGACTCAGTCTGTAAGGGACCGGCTAGCGTAGTGGTTAGAGCAACCGAATGGTCGAGGGCTCGAATCCCCAGTTGAGCGCGATTTTTTTTTTCCCGACCAATACGGCCCCAAGGTCGACCCGGCCTCTTAAAATGGGTACCAGAGAAAATCTGGGAAGGAAATGCAGCGAGGAAAGGAACTGGCCACACTACCTCATACTCTTATGGCCCAGCATAATGAGGTCTCTAACGCTTCTAGGGCATTTACTTTTTAAAAAAAAATTTATAGAAGATATGCCCGCAAATATTCAGTAGCAGAGCCATTGTAAGCATTCTGTAAGCACCTCTCAGAACCGTCGCCAGGGGGCCATGAGGTAGGACTCGAGCTGAATGAGATGGAGTTTAGCAAGCTGCTGATTGCTAGTGAACAGCATCTGACCAGTTATCTCAGTGCTAGTGAACAGCATCTGACTTATTATCTCAGTGCTAGTGAACAGCATCTGACTTATTATCTCAGTGCTAGTGAACAGCATCTGACTGTTTATCTCAGTGCTAGTGAACAGCATCTGACTTATTATCTCAGTGCTAGTGAACAGCATCTGACTTATTATCTCAATGCTAGTGAACAGCATCAGACTTATTATCTCAGTGCTAGTGAACAGCATCTGACTTATTATCTCAGTGCTAGTGAACAGCATCTGACTTATTATCTCAGTGCTAGCGAACAGCATCTGACTTATTATCTCAGTGCTAGCGAACAGCATCTGACTTATTATCCCAGTGCTAGCGAACAGCATCTGACTTATTATCTCAGTGCTAGTGAACAGCATCTGACTGTTTATCTCAGTGCTAGTGAACAGCATCTGACTGTTTATCTCAGTGCTAGTGAACAGCATCTGACTGTTTATCTCAGTGCTAGCGAACAGCATCTGACTGTTTATCTCAGTGCTAATGAACAGCATCTGACTTATTATCTCAGTGCTAGTGAACAGCATCTGACTGTTTATCTCAGTGCTAGCGAACAGCATCTGACTGTTTATCTCAGTGCTAGCGAACAGCATCTGACTGTTTATCTCAGTGCTAGTGAACAGCATCTGACTGTTTATCTCAGTGCTAGCGAACAGCATCTGACTTATTATCTCAGTGCTAGTGAACAGCATCTGACTTATTATCTCAGTGATAGTGAACAGCATCTGACTGTTTATCTCAGTGCTAGCGAACAGCATCTGACTTATTATCTCAGTGCTAGTGAACAGCATCTGACTTATTATCTCAGTGCTAGTGAACAGCATCTGACTTATTATCTCAGTGCTAGTGAACAGCATCTGACTTATTATCCCAGTGCTAGCGAACAGCATCTGACTTATTATCCCAGTGCTAGCGAACAGCATCTGACTGTTTATCTCAGTGCTAGTGAACAGCATCTGACTGTTTATCTCAGTGCTAGTGAATAGCATCTGACTGTTTATCTCAGTGCTAGTGAACAGCATCTGACTTATTATCTCAGTGCTAGTGAACAGCATCTGACTTATTATCTCAGTGCTAGTGAACAGCATCTGACTTATTATCTCAGTGCTAGTGAACAGCATCTGACCGGTTATCTCAGTGCTAGTGAACAGCATCTGACTTATTATCTCAGTGCTAGTGAACAGCATCTGACCGGTTATCTCAGTGCTAGTGAACAGCATCTGACTTATTATCTCAGTGCTAGTGAACAGCATCTGACTTATTATCTCAGTGCTAGTGAACAGCATCTGACTGTTTATCTCAGTGCTAGTGAACAGCATCTGACTTATTATCTCAATGCTAGTGAACAGCATCAGACTGTTTATCTCAGTGCTAGCGAACAGCATCTGACTGTTTATCTCAGTGCTAGTGAACAGCATCTGACTGTTTATCTCAGTGCTAGTGAACAGCATCTGACTTATTATCTCAGTGCTAGCGAACAGCATCTGACTGTTTATCTCAGTGCTAGTGAACAGCATCTGACTGTTTATCTCAGTGCTAGCGAACAGCATCTGACTGTTTATCTCAGTGCTAATGAACAGCATCTGACTGTTTATCTCAGTGCTAGTGAACAGCATCTGACTGTTTATCTCAGTGCTAGCGAACAGCATCTGACTGTTTATCTCAGTGCTAGCGAACAGCATCTGACTGTTTATCTCAGTGCTGGTGAACAGCATCTGACTGTTTATCTCAGTGCTAGCGAACAGCATCTGACTTATTATCTCAGTGCTAGTGAACAGCATCTGACTTATTATCTCAGTGATAGTGAACAGCATCTGACTGTTTATCTCAGTGCTAGCGAACAGCATCTGACTTATTATCTCAGTGCTAGTGAGCAGCATCTGACTTATTTTCTCAGTGCTAGTGAACAGCATCTGACTTATTATCTCAGTGCTAGTGAACAGCCCCCCGTGTGGTACCCGGGATCTGCAAAGAATAGGACCACTGTACCCTACCATGCATGTTCGTAAAAGGCGACTAAGGAGGGTTCAGCATAGGGCCAGCAACCCTATCTGGTAAAAAACTATCAGACTGCTACAGAAACAGAAGCAAGGGAAAAAGCAAATGCAGGTGGAAGGAGAAATGCGTATCAGGAAACTGAGCCCATGAAGGTTGTGGATGAAAGCCAGCCACTGGAAGTCCCCAGCCCGACTGCAGACCTCCTGGAACCTAAACAAAAGATGCAAATAGGCAGCTGGAATGTAAGAACACTAAACCAGACTGGAAAACTAGCACAAACCATCAAGGAAATGCACAGATACAAACTAGACATACTAGGAATACAAGAAGCAAGATGGACAGGACAAGGCAGAAGGAAATTAACAACACAGCACACAGAAGATACAATAATATGGTCAGGTAAAGAAGATCTTCATGAAGGAGGAGTAGCATTGATTATAACAAAAGAAGCATCAAGAGCATTGCTGAAATGGACCCCAATAAATGAGAGATTATTATATGCACGATTCAACTCAAGATTCACGAAGCTGTCTATTATAGTTTGTTATGCACCAACAGAAGCAGCTGAAGAGGAATTAAAAGAAGATTTTTATAACAGCCTCCAAGCCACAGTAGAAACAATACCCAAGCATGATATGCTACTCATCTTGGGCGACTTCAATGCAAAAGTAGGTGAAGGAAATGAAGATAGAAGAAGAATCATGGGAAGAGAAGGAATCGGAGAAATAAATGAAAATGGAGAAAGACTGTGCAGTTTCTGTGAAGAAAACATGATGACCATCGGAGGGACAATTTTCCAACACAAAAACATCCATAAGGTGACTTGGAGGTCACCAGATAAAACCACAGAAAACCAAATCGATCACATACTAATAAACAACAAGTGGAAACGGTCACTACAAGATGTGCGAGCAAGGAAAGGAGCAGATATAGGAAGTGATCACAACCTTCTGGTAGCAAAAATAAAACTAAAATTAAGGAAAGCCAGAATCGGAGATCACAGAAATATACATTTTGATACAAGAAAACTGATAGACCAGCAAACAAGAAATGAATTCTCAATAATTCTTAAGAACCGCTTCAGTGTCCTACAAGACGAAGCAGAAATGTCCATATTAGAGTTCAATAAAACACTACAGGAAACAGCAAAAGAGGTGCTGGGATATCGGAAAAGGAGAAAAGAGGAATGGATAAGTGAGACCACATGGGAAAAGATAGAGCAAAGAAAAGAAATCAAGAAAAAATTACTGAACACCAAATCACAACGGCTTAAAGAACGAGTTTTAAGTAATTATGCACAAAAAGACAAAGAAGTGAAGGAATCATGCCGTCAAGATAAACGTCAATATTATGACAACTTAGCAGAAACAGCAGAGAAAGCAGCATATACAAATGACATGAAAACCATATATAAAATCACAAAGCAGATGACAGGTAACTTCAATACAAGATGTGAAAGTGCAGTAAGAACACAAAATGGACAACTGGTCAGTGGAGAAAGAGAAAAAATTGAAAGATGGAGGGAACACTTTAACACCCTACTAAACAGAACACAAGCAGCACAAGCAATAGATATACCTGAAGCAAAAGCGGAACTAAACATCAATACAGGACCAATAACAATAAATGAAGTAAAAGAGGCGATAAAGATGCTAAAATCAGACAGGGCACCAGGTGAAGATGAAGTGACTGCTGAGATGTTGAAAGCAGAAGAAACAGAAACACCAAAACAACTTTGCCGGATATTACAACAAATTTGGGATTTAGAAAAAGCCCCAGAGGAGTGGAAAACTGGTCTTATAGTAAAACTACCAAAGAAGGGTGACCTCAGAGATTGCGGGAACTGGAGAGGCATTACCCTACTGCCACTCACTAGGAAAGTATTTTGCAGAATAATCATCAACAGAATTGTACCAACACTTGAGGAAAAACTTCGGAAAGAGCAGGCAGGATTTAGGAAAGGAAGATCATGCATAGACCATATATTTGTACTTAGACAAATATTAGAACAGGCAAATGAGTGGCATAGCACAACATATGCATTATTCATAGACTTTGAGAAAGCCTTTGACAGTGTCAACAGAGATGCACTGTGGAAAATCCTAAGATGGCATGGCCTCCCCCATAAAATAGTTAATGTAATCAAAGCCCTATACGAGGGTTTTCAGTGCAAAGTTATCTGTGGAGAACATACCTCCAGCAGCTTTAGGGTACAAACAGGAGTGAAACAGGGATGTGTACTATCACCAACATTATTTATCTTGGCAGTAGACTGGTTAATGAAGGAGGCAACATCAGACAAACGCAGAGGATTACAATGGACCCTTGACACAGTGCTGGAGGACCTTGACTTTGCGGACGACATTTGTCTATTATCAGCAGTCACAAAGATATGCAAGATAAAATAAACAAGTTAACACAGAATGCAAACAACATAGGACTAAAGATCAACGTAGGAAAGACAAAGTTAATGAAGCAAAATGTGAACAACAGAAATGTACTCAGAGTAGATAACAAGTTAGTGGAGGAGGTTAACGAATTTGTATACCTTGGCAGCAGAGTAGTAGAAAATGGAGACAGCACAGAGGACATCAACAGCAGACTTACTAGAGCAAACCAGGCTTTTGCAATGCTACAGAATATATGGAAATCAAATAAACTAAGCATAAATATGAAAATCAGGATATTTAAGAGTAATGTTCTAAGTGTACTACTCTATGGAAGTGAATGCTGGAAAATCACCAAAACCATAGAAAACAAGTTGAATTCTTTCCAGACTAAATGTTTACGTAGAATTAAAAAAATATTTTGGCCAAACACCATAAGAAATAACATCTTATTGGCAGAAATGCAGATGAAACCACTGACAACAATTATTGAGGAAAGACGCTGGCGATGGTTGGGACATGTGCTCCGAATGACTGACAATTCACTACCAAAAATAGCACTAAGATGGACACCACAGGGGAGCAGAAATAAGGGTAGACCAAAAGAGACATGGAGAAGAACAACAGAAAGGATGTTGAGCAATAGAGGGCTCACCTGGGCAAGAGCAGAAAAAAAGGCGAAAGACAGGCATTTGTGGAAAACCCTTGCGGAAGCCCCATGTGCCCTGGGCACTTAAGGTTCAGAGAGAGAGAGAGAGTGAACAGCATCTGACTTATTATCTCAGTGCTAGTGAACAGCATCTGACTGTTTATCTCAGTGCTAGTGAATAGCATCTGACTGTTTATCTCAGTGCTAGTGAACAGGATCTGACTTATTATCTCAGTGCTAGTGAACAGCATCTGACTGTTTATCTCAGTGCTAGTGAACAGCATCTGACTTATTATCTCAGTGCTAGTGAACAGCATCTGACTTATTATCTCAGTGCTAGTGAACAGCATCTGACCGGTTATCTCAGTGCTAGTGAACAGCATCTGACCGGTTATCTCAGTGCTAGTGAACAGCATCTGACTTATTATCTCAGTGCTAGTGAACAGCATCTGACTTTTTTATCTCAGTGCTAGTGAACAGTATCTGACTTTTTTATCTCAGTGCTAGTGAACAGCATCTGATTGTTTATCTCAGCGCTAGTGAACAACATGTGACTGTTTATCTCAGTGCTAGTGATCAGTATGTGATTGTTTGTGTATCGGACCGAACCAGCGCAGATTAACAGACAGGAAGTGGTCCTGTAGTTTATGTTTCATTATCTGAAGCCACCATTTGTATCACTGTCACGTGAAGAGGGCGACAGTTTGAATAGTAAATTGCTGCTGTCAGGTCAAGATGTTTACCGCGGTATGTAGCACTCAGCAATTGCGTCAAATTTCTACTCGACATTTGTTGGCAGCTGGACCCTGAATCCTATAGATTGTATTGCTTGTAGTCGCAATAGAGTACAGTTACACCGGGTGTCACTTCAACCCCGTCACTCCTGGGGTAACTTCAAAGGTCATAGTAGTCTCCAAAGTTTTGTCTGCCTTCATCAAGAATCCACGATGGATGCCAGCGAGGAAGCCACTGCAGAGTTTTTCAGCACCAGGTATCCGGGCTTCTTCCAGTGCTTTAAAACTAACAATACACGGACACTGCAGAGTGTTTAAAAAAAAAAAAGGTAATCCTGTCATGGCTTAGAGGCACATAAGGATATAGTGTCAGTGCCCATATGTAGTTCATGTACATGTGACGAAACGAAAACAAAACTAGTTTTATGAGAAGAATATCTGGTAGAGTCCTCCTAGAAATCATGCACCGCGTAGGTTGCTGATGTTTTCATAAGTATTTCATCATCATGATCGTGTGCCATGACAAGAAGCGTGATCAGCCCCCCCCCCCCTCTTTCCATTTCATGCGATTTTTGGTGAATCTGAGTTTCTCCTCCACCAGGGTCGGTGCTTTCATTAACTTACCTAGGGTGCTGGTTTTTAAGGGACAGACTTTTATACAGATTACTTAACGCTGTAATTGGCATTACCTAGGGCTCAAAGTATCATGGCTTTGGCGCTGGCATGCACACTTTTCTACACTAAATCTGTACAGATACGAGCATTGTTTGGATATTTCTAATTGATTATCTATTCATGACGTGCCCAGTGCAAAGATTACACCACTCAACAGAACTACATTGTCACAATTGCTTTGTTTTTGTATCGAGGATGTTTTGTTTATGTTGTGTGGCATTGTCCGGGTTCCCGATTTGAGACAGGAAAGGTGGTATGTCAATACGGAGCCAGGAGATCAAAAGGACTCAGACCTAAACACCTAAAACAGGGGGAGTTAAAGTTACCTAGAAGTGCATCATGCGAGTCTAAGCAGCTCATTTTAATTGGCCAATCTCAGACCAGACACACTAGGACTTGATTAGGGGAAGGTAAACAGTTAAAGCCGACGTGGGTCATTTTTACACTGGAGGTCAAAGAGCAAACACTGTACATGAAACTTGAGAATTTCTACAGGAATGAATGCCCCCCCCCCCCCCCCACACACACACACACTCTCTCTCTCTCTCTCTCATTATCATTATGCTGAGCACAATTCATTGTGGTATTGCTTTTGATTTCCATTCATTCTGTTGCTATGTAACCGATCAGCACACGAGTCGTTAAGTTGAATAATATACTCGAACCCGTGTTAGCCGCTTCGGAAATTATAAATGAGTAATGGACCTTTTTACAGCGAGAAGTAATTTCTCTGAGAAGTAATTTTGTCATTTTTTTTCTTCTTGGTGATCTGGAAAAAAAAACACGAACTAACTTGGTCTCATCTAGTTTTTTTTTTTTTTTTTACCTGAGCAGGTGTCACCTGTCTCGCTGTTGTAGCCCAGAGACAGTTGAATTATTTACTTATTTCAGAGCCGTCCCACCTACCAGGAATTATTATTATTATTGTTTATGTTGTCATTGTCGTTGTTTAGTCGAATAATCGCGTTATCTGACAATTACCGGTAAGTTACTGATGTATGTATATATATATATATATATAGAGAGAGAGAAATCGAAACTTTTGGAGATCGTCGGTTACAGTAACTGATTTATACTATTGAAAACTTAGAAGTAACCAGGGAAATGCACAAATCGATTGAAGGCCAGTAGGCTGGTGATGTTCAGTTTCCGTGGATCCGTCAGTTTTTGCTGTGGTTGAGCATTTTAAGCATTTTGTAAAAAGTAAATCTCGCCACAAATAAGGTTTAAAAAAATTCGCACGAATATTACTTTCCGCTGATGTTTGCAAAGTGTGTTTAAGTTTACATTCTTGTCTTGTTTTGTCTTGTGCAATCTCCCTGTAACTGCGAGCTGGTGTTCTTTGCAGCCGATGCTGTAGAGATGTTGAGGCACAGCATCGTGTCAGCGTGGGAGCGGGTTATGGCAGCCGCTTTTTCAGTCCAGGAGCGCAGCTAAAAAGCAGGGGGTGTGCAATGCTTCTTTAGCAGACTCCACCACCATGGGGACTACGGCGATCCCTGCCCCGTTAGCCAGGCTATGGCCGTTATTGGGGGTACAAACGGAGAAGTGGGACAGGGTCTTGGTTATCTATGGGTAGCTGATTGCCTACTCGGACAGCGTCTTCATCTCCTTAATTTTACATTTAAAAAAAAGTATATAAGTTATCGAATGTTGTACTGAGAAAACCGGTGTTTCGACAAGCACTTCACACGTGAAAGACAGATTTGTACCGGTTTAAAAAAAAAAAATCGTAGCGTTATCACTTTCAGTTTAGTCGTATTTGGATGTGCTAGATTTCTGGATGCTTTTGGGAGAAGGATTTTCATTTGTGATCTGCTCTGCAAAATCGAGGAGGTGTTATCGCAGCATAGGCTACCCTCTTTCACCAAATCAGTAACCCAACCGAAGCAGAAGAACCGCAGATTTGCATCTGTTCTCTTGTAGTACAATACCAGTAATAAATTATTGCTGAGTGGTTGCGTTTGGAGTGAAAGTTGAGTGTTGAATGGTAGAATGTTAGATGTGCATGTGTGCCCAGTTCTTCAACCTTTGAGATACATTTCCTTCGTTCTTTCTTCAAGTTCCGTATTATTCTTTGGATATTAAAAAAAGAATTAATTGTAAATATTTTCATTTAGGGTTAAAACTTCATCGAGATTTTTTTTATTTAAGAAGCCCCAGTAACAGTACAAACTGAAACGTCAGAGAGAACATCGTAGGATTTGTGCTGGTCTGATTAAGCTATTTTATGTGTGTGTGTGCTTTCGCTGGCGGGCATCGGCTGTCATCAGCACGTCCGTGCCGCGTCTTGTACAGACGGCGGAATAATCAATGAGTGACTGATTCTTTTCAGGTCCTGGCATTGACGTCCCGGCCCCAGATATGGGAACAGGGGAGAGGGAGATGAGCTGGATCGCAGACACGTACGCCAACTCTTTAGGTGAGTTTGAGGCACACATACTTCTTTCGTTTTGGATTTGTTGGTGTTCTTGTCTTGACTGTCTTAAACTCTTCTGGGGGTATTAGCAGACTTCGTATCTTCTTCTTCTTCTTCTTCTTCTTCTTCCATCAGGGGAATATGTACAAGAAGATGGGACGATGCCTTCCAAAATGTTTGACTTCGCAGTAAGCTTGCACAGCAATCAGAACTGGTTTCCCAGGTATTTGACTCCGACATTTTTTCTACTGTCTGACTCCTTGACAGTTTCACTTACAGTACATTTACTTCAGCTTTGTTCTTTCTTAACATTTCGCGCCCCCCCCCCCCCACTATTGACTCTGCTTCTCTCCGTCTCAGACTTAACTTTTCTAACAAATCAGACTACTTCATACGAGTTATAGTAAAAAAAAGTAAAATTTAAAAATTTGCTCAAAAGATTCTAAATCGAGTGGTGGACAATTGTAGTACTGATAATATTTATGTCCTCCCACTCTAGGTATATATGTGCATGCAGAGGCACATCGGCCATTCTGAAAATATAACACCAGCAGACAAGATCAAAGATGGCCGGTTCCTAAAAGCATGCACGAGAGAAGAACAGTGCGCAGGTGTTCGTTTATTGGGTGCCTGACGTTCTGAAGCTGAAGGAGAGGGTATTTTACGTCTATAATCACTGGAGACGAATGTTGGGTACGTTACTTCCAGTCAGAGACACAGCGAGCCAGCAGGGAGTGGCGACATTCTTCTCACTGAACCCAATGAAATTCCGTACAACTTCGTCGGCTGGAAAATTGAGCCTCATGCTGTTCTCAGACTGTAAAGGCTTAACCCTGAACACTACATTCCTAGAGGAACCATTATTAACAGCGAAATATACTATGATCTGCTTGAGAACCATTTGAAAATTGCAGTCAGGTCAAAGCATCGCGGTGTGCTTAGTTCTGACGTGTTATTACAGCGAGTTAAGCACAGTCTCACACATCATGTGCAGCAGCTCAACAAACACACTAATCTGCTTTTGGAGTGCATTCCACATCCTGCATATTCACCCGACCTCGCGCCATATAATTATCATGTATGTGGATCCTTCATGGAGGCTCTAGATGAGATGTTCAGTAGGGAGGAAGAGATTAAAGAATCCCTCCATAATTGGCTGCAGGGTCAGTCAGATTTTTTTTCCTGGAAGAATCCAGGCATTAGGACGAGGTGGCAGACCTGCATTGATCGCGGTGGAGACTATGTTGAAAAGTGACAGAGATTTTTCAATCATATTTCTACATCTCGTTCAAAGTTGTTTTTTTTTGTTGTTTTGTTTTTGTCTCACCCTCTAAGGTCTTGCATTTTCTGCCTACTTCAGCACCTCCAAAAATTGCTTCATCCTTTTCCACAACTGGGATCATGTCGATCCCTGACGCTTTCACCACACTCTGCTCCGAGAAACATCGGGGTAAATGAGTTAAAAATGTTGACCGGCATTGGAGCGCTGGCGTCCGAATGGACGGCCCAGGTGACGAAAACTCGAGCAAAGAACTGTGGGCAGAGGGGGAACACATTTGAAACAAGTAGCAAGGTACAGAAGAAGGTTCTCATGCAGGGGAAGTGCATATTGTGTGAAATAAGAGTTAAATACCCCCCCCCCCTTCAAAACGTCCATAAAATCGGGAAAGGGGCGGGGAACTTTGCTAAGAAAGTGATTATTTATTGTTAGGGAGAGACAAAAAAAAGTGATGGGATAATTCGAGGAGGGGTATATGAAAGAAGCTGTTTCACTGTCAAGCAAGAAAAGAGAGTACATAAACTGGGTATTTACGGACAGAAATCCTTTCTAACCGTAAATATTCAGTTTCTGCACTCTCTTAGGAACAATGCTTCCGTTCTGAGCAGAGGTTCGCGTTCTCGGCGACTGTAGACATTTTTTTTAGGGGGGGGGGCAGTTTGTTTTAATGCAACATGCCCCCCCTCCCCTTTTTTTGCTTTCTTCTCCCCCCTCCTTCATTCTGAGAACCACTGACTGATCATTACACTTGTTAACGACGTCCACATTTGAGCGAATAAAGTTTTATGACAACGAAAGAGATCAAGAGACCGCTTGGCGTAAAAGTAAGTTAAAAATTATACACAGTGTACATGGTACTCGACTTACAAAATCAAATACTGATGACCTGTTCGTCATAATGTGATCGTAAATTGAAAATCGTATATAACTATATACAGTAATCAGTTAATTTATTGTTTATATTCGTATTGTGCAGTAAAGACAAGATAATAAATAATATAAATACTGCAGAAGGAGCGCCTACTATCGTCCGTCGCAGCATGACAGTTATGGGAAATTCTTCGTACGTCGGAATGTACGTAGCTCCAGGACCAGTTGTATAAGTAAACACGTGGTAGTTAATACATTTCCTGTATTTTTTTTTCTTAATTGGACACCATAATACACACACAGTACCCAGCAGCTTGTCGCTTCACGCCACAAAACTTCTTTCTTTCCAGGTCACGGAGACATCAATGCTAAGGCATGTGTGACTGGCAAACCCATTTCTCAAGGAGGCATTCATGGACGTATCTCGGCCACTGGGCGGGTAGGCTTTTCTCTTCTTCCCCGATCTGATAAATGTGGGCGTTATTTTGTTATGTGTTAGATGGTAAGGGAGCACTCTTATGCACAGTGAAGAAGCTGTGAAAACGCATGAGATATAGCAAGCAGTAAATTATATAAAACCATCGGTTGTCAGACTGAACGGCGGTGTCTACAGTTGGAAGATCTTGGGAAGGGGGTGTAGTGATGAAAAAAGAGAGTAGCAGAAAGCACAAGAACCAACTAAGCCGGAAGTCGTTTTTTTTTTGGGGGGGGGGAGGGGGTGGGCATTAGAGACGTGGCTTGTGAGACCTAAACACACAAACTTGGGAACCACTGATTCAAGCTTGCGTTTCACAACTGTGTCTCTTGAGATGAGAAAATACGTTTAACCCTGAAGGGTCGCAGGTTATAGGGGAGGGGTTTTGTTGTGTCTCTGACGTGGACAACGCATTGACCCATAGATCTGTAACAAAATTAATGAAGTAGGTCAGGACTGCTCCTTTTGCAACTGATTCATTCATGTTGTAATATGCTACCTCATGTAGGTAGATGTTAGCAGACCATACATAATGTTACAGGCTCACAGTACAATGGGTTTAGAATCTTTGTACTTTCTAAGAAAGCATTTCAACAATTAAGAGTGATTATGTACATGGGTTGTGCAACAAATGAGGCCTTTCATGACCAACATCCTGTATTCAGAAAATTCTGTAATGTGAATAATGTAGGTTTAAATCTACACACCGTGACAAGACGTAATGTGCTAGCGTGACTTTGTATGATTCTCATTCTTACATCCTTCCCGTGCCGTTAAACGTCACATAGGGCTCGCATAGATGTTTGCCAAGTTTTCCTGTTTTCGGTGTTTTTCAACTTCAGCAAGGGATGTTATGCCCACTAAATTCTCTGATTGTTTCTTCTCATCACATGGCCTACATTTGTCCATCTTTTTGTGATCACCCATGAGACAGGTTGTTGTTTGCTCATCTGTCTTATCTCTGTGTTGTTCTTAAATTCGTTCTACGTTTATACCAAGTATTTTCCTGAGGCATTTATTTTTCAAGAGTCTAATTATGGTCCTCATTCTCTCTCTCTCTCTCTCTCTCTCTGAACCTTAAGTGCCCAGGGCACATGGGGCTTCCGCAAGGGTTTTCCGCAAGTGCCTGTCCTTCGCCTTTTTTTCTGCTCTTGCCCAGGTGAGCCCTCTATTGCTCAACATCCTTTCTGTTGTTCTTCTCCATGTCTCTTTTGGTCTACCCTTACTTCTGTTCCCCTGTGGTGTCCATCTTAGTGCTATTTTTGGTAGTGAGTTGTCAGTCATTCGGAGCACATGTCCCAACCATCGCCAGCGTCTTTCCTCAATAATTGTTGTCAGTGGCTTCATCTGCATTTCTGCCAGTAAGATGTTATTTCTTGGTCCTCATTAGTGCAAGAATATTGTATCGTGTCACAGTCAGCAAGAGCAGATAATGCAAACTGTGTGTATATCTTTACCTAAAGAATAAATTACGGGACTGTATTTACTCTAATGCGGGCCATGCGCGATACGGACTACATCACCCTTTCATGTGCCGAAAGTCGCGGCAAAACAGGCCTAACGTCGTATCCCAAGTATGCCTTAATGGTATGGAAACTGGGATTTTTACCTTCACGTTAATACCTATCAAATTATATCCTCTTAACAGAGTTATGGTTTTGCGAAACTTTGTACACTGAGCAGGTGGTTTCGCTTGTTCTATACAGTCCTATCTAATATTTGTGCACACACAAAATACGCCATAATTAGTGTATAAGTATACAACTATAAACAAAGCACTGCAGTAAAGCTGTAATACCAGAATGTATAAACTAGGAAAAAAAAAGTAGGAACAGCTTTATTATTTAACGATAACACAGTTGTAACGTTTCTGTAACGTTTCGGCGCGAGCCTTCTTGAAATAAAAACAAACAGGACGAAGAATCAGAGAGAGGAGACAAAAAATAGATTAACATCAAGCGTATGTAAACGAAATAACAAAAAATGAAAAAAAATTAATGAAAAATTGTAACTGAATGAAAACTTACCTCAGTCCTTGTAAAGGCACAAAAGTATTGCTTGTGTGTATTTAGGTACATAAACAGTATGTGTCCGGTACCAGGGTTACAACGCGTTCGTGCTGAAAGCTGCAGAATAATGTATGATTGAATGTAGAAAATGTTAAGAAACAAGGGATGCGCATCAGAAACTTCATCAAACCCATAGTTTCACTTGGTGGATTTTGGGTATTGAAGCAACCATAATATATATATATATATATATATATATATATATATATATATATATATATATATATATATAGTTGCCATGGTGTATGAACTCTGTTATGATATCTAGCTCTTTCCGTGCCTTTGGTCACAATTATGACTTTTCCGGTTTCCCGATGCTTACCAATGGTCATTATAGTGATCATTGGTTTGTTTCAATAAAACAACCGGTGTAACATTTAGATTATTTCGTCCGCGATTCCGGTGACACTTTTCAAAATGGCGAAAGAGTGCCTAGTTACGAGCGATGCTGAGCGAGAAAAAGGATAAAGACCGAAATTTTTCAATTTTTGATGATGTAGATAGGGGTATGGACATGGCCTGTGACAACCCCACTGCTCTTGAATGTATCCCAAGTAGATTTAGACATATTAGACGACGGGAGAAGTAGTTAGAAGGTTATTTCAGACATTAATTTAGCGAGAATGCAACATAGAATCAGAATACGAGATCGATAAGTAGATCTACACATCTCAGATGGTAAGTAGTGCATAGCTAGACCTAGCCGATGGTGAGCTGGACACAGTCAGTGTCTAAAAACATCACATTACTTCTTTTTTCCTAAAAAACTCTGCATTTATGAAATTTTCATTAATTTAGTTATACTTTGAAACATAATAAGTATACGGAAGTACATGGAAATACTGTTTTCCATTCCATTTTACACCTGTACCCCCTAACATATCAAAACCTGCACTTTTACTCTGGCACTCCACTACACGTCCGGGTTTCTTCCTCCGGCAAGGAAAGAGCTCATAGGCATGTTTGTCTCAAATAAGACTTGAACCATGTTCTCTGTACTGATGACCAGATTTAGCACCAACCAGTGCACCCTGTACCAGAGGATGCAGTAATTATGTATATAGTGAGGCAGGTTTTGATATTGAGCATGTGTGCTCAGTGATGGGAAGGATTTGTAGATTGAAATGGTAATAGGAGGATGGGTGACTTCTGATTTCTTAAGAAAGCTGAGAGGTATTTGACCTGTTGTGCCTCCACGTGTCATTGCGGTGGCCTAATGCAGACTCGGTCTCTCATATAATTTCAGCTCCACCACCAACAATATTAAGAATAGCAAAGACTTGAAGTATAAAAAGGATCATTGCCAAGGGTAGTAGGTTTTATTATCTGAAGGAGTCCTGGGCCTAATTTAGCTGGAAGCTGATTTAAAACAAGTGAATCATGATGTAGACTGTTATCTACAAGGATTTCTAAACTATGACAGGTGAATCATGAAGTAGACTGTTATCTACAAGGATTTCTAAACTAAGACAGGTGAATCATGAAGTAGACTGTTATCTACAAGGATTCCTAAACTGTGACAGGTGAATCATGAAGTAGACTGTTATCTACAAGGATTCCTAAACTATGACAGGTGAATCATGAAGTAGACTGTTATCTACAAGCATTCCTAAACTATAATAGGTGAATCATGAAGTAGACTGTTATCTACAAGGATTCCTAAACTATGACAGGTGAATCATGAAGTAGACCATTATCTAGAAGGATTCCTAAACTATGACAGGTGAATCATGAAAAAGACTGTTATCTACAAGGATTCCCAAACTATGACTGGCAAATGTGTTTGATCTGAAATCAGCATATGAAAGCAACAGTATTTACAGACACCATGTGTGCTGGTTAAAAGAGCCAGCATCTGTTGGGCTGATGGGTAAATAAACTTTATTTTCAGCCTGTCACCAGAGTCCTACCACTTGTTATTGCTACTGAACAATATAGGGGTATTGATTACAGATAAATAATGACCATCAAATGGTAACAATGAAAGTACCAGAACCAACTAACCCATAGATGTAGAAATGATATGATACAAGAAAAAAACAGATGCCTTGCAGTCAGTGACTAGCAGAATAGAACTTGAGATCAACAAGGGAAAGACAAAACATAATGAAGTATTTAGTCATGCAAAAGAAAAAAAAACATATATTTGGAAGGAACAACAGTAAAAGAAGTAGATTATTTTATGTATCTCAGAAGTTACATAGATCAGGAAGGAGACACAAGGAAAGAAGTTAGAACCACTATAGCAAAGGCAGCGTTGGCCTTTAAGTCTTGAGAAAATATGAAGTCAGAACTCTTAAACACAAGAACAAAGCTTAGGATATTTAACCCAAATGTAATATCCATCCTTACAATATGCATGTGAGAGCTGGAAAACAGCCAAGGAAATAGAGAGCAAATTGATTTGAAAACAAATGTCTAAAAAAAATTCTCTGTATGAAAGGAATTCAAGACTAAAGCATAGATAAGAGAAGTGAACAGACAGCAAACAGTCTCAGCAAGATGAGATGGTGGGGACATGTGGGCCATATCGGAACAACAATCAGAGAATAACAAAACAAACTATCAAATGGGAAAAAGAGGTCAGACTCAGAGACCCTAAAGAGAACACTGACGAGAGAGGCTAATATGGTAGGCATCAAGTCCTTAGATGAGATTGAGAGGCTCGGTGAGAACAGATTCATGGTGAGACATGGTGTGAGCCCTAGGTGATGCATGTGACGGCTTGGGAAGGATGCAAGATGTAAGGAACCAGCTGAGAACTATAACGCTGGTTTCTCTTAAAAATGTTACGAAAGGATCAGAATCCTACACTTCATGTCAAGCCCAATAAATGTTTTGTCTTGTTTTCTCATTGACACTTGTTCTCTGCCCGCAGGGAGTTTATCATGGAATTCAGAACTTTATCATGGATGCTAGTTACATGAGCATGGTGGGACTGACACCTGGTTTTGGTGACAAGACATTTATCTTACAGGTTTGAGCAAGAATCAATGTGACTTTGCTTGTAGGGGTTTAGCTTATTATATTCATGACATTCAGTAAAGATAAGGGTCACTATGTAGCTGTAAAGTGATAAATTTATCTTAACTGGGTTGGGGGGGGGGGGGAAAGATTCATGATATATTTATGCTGAAGGTTATTTTTCAATCATATAAACAAATAGCAATTTAAAATAACAGGAATCAAGAAAAGTATTCCATATTAGATATTATTTTACCATATTTTTCTGACTATAAGTTAACATTTTATATTGAGATGGAAGCCATGAAAGACAAAGTAATTAAGAATACTAGGAATACTACAGATTACTGCCCTATGTCAAAAATTTTCTTAGTGCTGTTACATCCATTGAAACATTTGTAACTGGAATGGTCTTTGCTGTGTGGTAGCTGAGCAAGATAGCATACACTTAACACTACTTAATTGAAAAGCTGCATCACACAGTTATAGTGAGGCAAGTCAGAAACTGCTTAACTCACAATGAACAAAGCTTGTGGAAAGGGTTCATACATTATCATTGAATGACAGACAAGTGGAAGTTGCATGGGAGTACTTATATAAATATAGATGAGCAGATTTTGACTGACAAAAATTAGCACCTAAAATTTCAGACACACACACACACACACACATACTGTTTTTGAGAAAGATATTTAATGATGAAAATGCATCTTACAGGTTGCAAATATACAGAGAATCAGTGTATATCTTGTTTTTTTCCAGTGTAAATTTATTGTTTTCTGCTGTAATACGCATTTAGTCTGAAAAATATAGTATATTGCAGTGTTCAACACTCATGCCGTTGAACATTAATAGTAAACTGTCATCATCATCATCATGTGCCCTGCCGACTGGCGTTGGCTATTATGCTTCTCCAGAGTACACGATCCTTCATGCAGGCCATCAGTTCAGTTGGTGATTTCCTCTCACACCATCCCGTCAGACTGTCCAGTATCATTTCTCTTGGTCTTCCTCTTGATCTTCTTCCTTCTATTTTTCCTGTTGTTATAATATTTTCAATGCCCCCTCTTCTCATTGCATGTCCTATGAAAGTACATTGTCTCTCTTATCTTTTTGACAAGGTTTTTTGTCTCTCCAGCTCTTCTCCTACATTCTTCATTAGTTATTTTTGCTGTCCAGGGGATTCGCAACATTCTTCTAATAAACCACATTTCTGCTGCTTCCAATGATTTTTGTGCAGACTTGCTTATTGTCCATGATTCACTTCCATATAACAAGATAGGTTCAATATAGCATTTTAGGACTCGTTTTCTAACATTCATTGATAAGGATGTGTTAGCTAATATGTTTCTTATTCTTTGAAATGCAGTCTTTGCTTGGCCAATTCTGTTCCTAATTTCTGTTCTGCATTTCCCATCTGAAGTTATTACTGCTCCAAGGTATTTGAATTTCTGCACGTGCTTTAGAATAGTTCCGTTTAATTTAATACTGCATGCTGATGGATTCTGTTTCTTAGATATAACCATAGTCTAAGAACAGCAAGCAGTTAGAAAATTCAAAAGATGACATTGCAAAAACACTAGCTTTTAATTATCATCATCACTTTTCACTCCCTTGGAGCATAGGCCACAGATAAAGGCTCTCCATTCATCCCTGTTCTTGGAATTATTTTCTGCATCCATCCATATGTGTCCCTTGTCTGTGAGCGCTGTCATAATTTCCCTTCTCCGCGTTTTATCTAGGTCTTCCTTGATTTCTCTTTCCCCGAGGATTCCATGTCAGTGCCTTTCTTGTTATGCTGGTGTCTTGTTTCCTTAGTGTGTGTCCAGTCCACCTCCATTTTCTAGATGTGATTTGTCAGTTCATAGGGTCTTTATCCTGCTGTTTCCCAGACCTCCTTGTACCTGATCTTGACCTGCCATTTAAACTTGCTTTTAACATTAATTAATATGACCACATTAATGTAATGCAACAAATTTCAGGGGTTCGGTAATGTAGGTTTGCACACAATGAGGTACCTGACTCGAGCTGGAGCCAAATGCATTGGTGTGGTGGAGATTAATGGCAGTATATACAATCCTAAAGATGGCATCAGTGCCAGAGAGTTGGAGGACTACAAAATTGTAAGTTATTTCATTCTTTATATTAGCTTGTGTATCAACTGAGCAGGCATCATTGGTTTTCATCTTTCTTGATCATGCTGTCCAGATATTTCCATGAACTGAAGGAAAATATCAGTAAAAATGACCATACTCATATTTTTTCAAACATTAATAAGAGCTCTTATTTATCAGAATGTACAGTATTTTCTCTATGCTATTTAGTGATTTGACTTTCTTTTTTTTTTCCCTCCTTTAAATGTCTGTTTAAACTTTGTCTGTGATTTAAGAGCTGTGTTGATGCTGTGGAAAAGGCTTTTGGAAAGAAAGCAGACGTTTAAGAGTTCAGTCCCATGAAAAATTTTCTTTGTTTGTTTTGGCTAGATAAAGTTTGCACGATTTTATGTAAAAAACATATTTTTCTTTATTCACCTATCATTTTGGTTGCTTACATCCAGTAAGCTTATATTAATTGTATTTTAGTTAGTTAAGGCCCTTTTGGAAGAAAAAAATGACAAAGAGACATTGTGGCAGGAATGAAATGAATTGTTATATATATGTAGATATATCAGAAGTGTGGAAGAGATAGTGAATTGTTTAAAGAAACGAAGACATTGGTGAGAAATGTCACACCTAAGCTAAATGTAATTTGTGACAAAATGGGAAAGACCTTGACAGAGATAGAGTAAATTCTAGAAAGATGGAAGGAATATGTGCAGATAATAATATTGGTATAATACAACTGACAACAGTGTGAATTGTTATTGGAGGAAAAAAACCTGAACTGACAACTGAAGAAGTTTTATGGGCAGTAAAGAGTCTGAAAAATGGTAAATCACCAGGATGTGATGAGATAACAGCTGAACTTTTATGGCAGGAGGAAAGCAATGTGCTACAATATATCATGCACTATGTAAAAAGATATGTCATTCAAACATTTGACCAAAAGACTGGGAAAAAGAGAGGAAGACCATGGCAAAGATGGCTGCAAGACATTGTTGATGATCTGCGAATGGACACATCAGCAGCAGGGCATCTGGTATACAACCGAGAGGCCTACAGGAGAGCTGTTAGGGAGGCAAAGTTCCACAAGGGACATGCAAATGACTTATATCTGATGAACTGGATATTGGAGCCATTGAACAAATAACAAATAAATTGCAATCACATCTGACAGCGTCTTTAATTTTTTCTTTCTGTTTTATTAAATTTATCTGCAATGATTTTAGTCTGTAGTCAGAATTACATAGGCCTTTATGTCATTGTGTGTGTGTGTGTGTGTGTGTGTGTGACGGCTTGGGAAGGATGCAAGATGTAAGGAACCAGCTGAGAACTATAACGCTGGTTTCTCTTAAAAATGTTACGAAAGGATCAGAATCCTACACTTCATGTCAAGCCCAATAAATGTTTTGTCTTGTTTTCTCATTGACACTTGTTCTCTGCCCGCAGGGAGTTTATCATGGAATTCAGAACTTTATCATGGATGCTAGTTACATGAGCATGGTGGGACTGACACCTGGTTTTGGTGACAAGACATTTATCTTACAGGTTTGAGCAAGAATCAATGTGACTTTGCTTGTAGGGGTTTAGCTTATTATATTCATGACATTCAGTAAAGATAAGGGTCACTATATAGCTGTAAAGTGATAAATTTATCTTAACTGGGTTGGGGGGGGGGGGGGGACGGGGGGGGGGGGGGGGGAAAGATTCATGATATATTTATGCTGAAGGTTATTTTTCAATCATATAAACAAATAGCAATTTAAAATAACAGGAATCAAGAAAAGTATTCCATATTAGATATTATTTTACCATATTTTTCTGACTATAAGTTAACATTTTATATTGAGTTGGAAGCCATGAAAGACAAAGTAATTAAAAATACTAGGAATACTATAGATTACTGCCCTATGTCAAAAATTTTCTTAGTGCTGTTACATTCATTGAAACATTTGTAACTGGAATGGTCTTTGCTGTGTGGTAGCTGAGCAAGATAGCATACACTTAACACTACTTAATTGAAAAGCTGCATCACACAGTGATAGTGAGGCAAGTCAGAAACTGCTTAACTCACAATGAACAAAGCTTGTGGAAAGGGTTCATACATTATCATTGAATGACAGACAAGTGGAAGTTGCATGGGAGTACTTATATAAATATAGATGAGCAGATTTTGACTGACAAAAATTAGCACCTAAAATTTCAGACACACACACACATACTGTTTTTGAGAAAGATATTTAATGATGAAAATGCATCTTACAGGTTGCAAATATACAGAGAATCAATGTATATCTTGTTTTTTTCCAGTGTAAATTTATTGTTTTCTGCTGTAATACGCATTTAGTCTGAAAAATATAGTATATTGCAGTGTTCAACACTCATGCCGTTGAACATTAATAGTAAACTGTCATCATCATCATCAGGTGCCGTGCCGACTGGCGTTGGCTATTATGCTTCTCCAGAGTACACGATCCTTCATGCAGGCCATCAGTTCAGTTGGTGATTTCCTCTCACACCATCCCGTCAGACTGTCCAGTATCATTTCTCTTGGTCTTCCTCTTGATCTTCTTCCTTCTATTTTTCCTGTTGTTATAATATTTTCAATGCCCCCTCTTCTCATTGCATGTCCTATGAAAGTACATTGTCTCTCTCTTATCTTTTTGACAAGGTTTTTTGTCTCTCCAGCTCTTCTCCTACATTCTTCATTAGTTATTTTTGCTGTCCAGGGGATTCGCAACATTCTTCTAATAAACCACATTTCTGCTGCTTCCAATGATTTTTGTGCAGACTTGCTTATTGTCCATGATTCACTTCCATATAACAAGAAAGGTTCAATATAGCATTTTAGGACTCGTTTTCTAACATTCATTGATAAGGATGTGTTAGCTAATATGTTTCTCATTCTTTGAAATGCAGTCTTTGCTTGGCCAATTCTGTTCCTAATTTCTGTTCTGCATTTCCCATCTGAAGTTATTACTGCTCCAAGGTATTTGAATTTCTGCACGTGCTTTAGAATAGTTCCGTTTAATTTAATACTGCATGCTGATGGATTCTGTTTCTTAGATATAACCATAGTCTAAGAACAGCAAGCAGTTAGAAAATTCAAAAGATGACATTGCAAAAACACTAGCTTTTAATTATCATCATCACTTTTCACTCCCTTGGAGCATAGGCCACAGATAAAGGCTCTCCATTCATCCCTGTTCTTGGAATTATTTTCCGCATCCATCCATGTGTGTCCCTTGTCTGTGAGCGCTGTCATAATTTCCCTTCTCCGCGTTTTATCTAGGTCTTCCTTGATTTCACTTTCCCCGAGGATTCCATGTCAGTGCCTTTCTTGTTATGCTGGTGTCTTGTTTCCTCAGTGTGTGTCCAGTCCACCTCCATTTTCTAGATGTGATTTGTCAGTTCATAGGGTCTTTATCCTGCTGTTTCCCAGACCTCCTTGTACCTGATCTTGTCCTGCCATTTAAACTTGCTTTTAACATTAATTAATATGACCACATTAATGTAATGCAACAAATTTCAGGGGTTCGGTAATGTAGGTTTGCACACAATGAGGTACCTGACTCGAGCTGGAGCCAAATGCATTGGTGTGGTGGAGATTAATGGCAGTATATACAATCCTAAAGATGGCATCAGTGCCAGAGAGTTGGAGGACTACAAAATTGTAAGTTATTTCATTCTTTATATTAGCTTGTGTATCAACTGAGCAGGCATCATTGGTTTTCATCTTTCTTGATCATGCTGTCCAGATATTTCCATGAACTGAAGGAAAATATCAGTAAAAATGACCATACTCATATTTTTTCAAACATTAATAAGAGCTCTTATTTATCAGAATGTACAGTATTTTCTCTATGCTATTTAGTGATTTGACTTTCTTTTTTTTTCCCTCCTTTAAATGGCTGTTTAAACTTTGTCTGTGATTTAAGAGCTGTGTTGATGCTGTGGAAAAGGCTTTTGGAAAGAAAGCAGACGTTTAAGAGTTCAGTCCCATGTAGAAATATTTTCTTTGTTTGTTTTGGCTAGATAAAGTTTGCACGATTTTATGTAAAAAACATATTTTTCTTTATTCACCTATCATTTTGGTTGCTTACATCCAGTAAGCTTATATTAATTGTATTTTAGTTAGTTAAGGCCCTTTTGGAAGAAAAAAATGACAAAGAGACATTGTGGCAGGAATGAAATGAATTGTTATATATATATATGTAGATATATCAGAAGTGTGGAAGAGATAGTGAATTGTTTAAAGAAACGAAGACATTGGTGAGAAATGTCACACCTAAGCTAAATGTAATTTGTGACAAAATGGGAAAGACCTTGACAGAGATAGAGTAAATTCTAGAAAGATGGAAGGAATATGTGCAGATAATAATATTGGTATAATACAACTGACAACAGTGTGAATTGTTATTGGAGGAAAAAAACCTGAACTGACAACTGAAGAAGTTTTATGGGCAGTAAAGAGTCTGAAAAATGGTAAATCACCAGGATGTGATGAGATAACAGCTGAACTTTTATGGCAGGAGGAAAGCAATGTGCTACAATATATCATGCACTATGTAAAAAGATATGTCATTCAAACATTTGACCAAAAGACTGGGAAAAAGAGAGGAAGACCATGGCAAAGATGGCTGCAAGACATTGTTGATGATCTGCGAATGGACACATCAGCAGCAGGGCATCTGGTATACAACCGAGAGGCCTACAGGAGAGCTGTTAGGGAGGCAAAGTTCCACAAGGGACATGCAAATGACTTATATCTGATGAACTGGATATTGGAGCCATTGAACAAATAACAAATAAATTGCAATCACATCTGACAGCGTCTTTAATTTTTTTCTTTCTGTTTTATTAAATTTATCTGCAATGATTTTAGTCTGTAGTCAGAATTACATAGGCCTTTATGTCATTGTGTGTGTGTGTGTGTGTGTGTGTCTGCATAGGAGGTTCAAATGAGTAACATACTAATGACTACAATTAATGTTTGTTGACATCTAGTGTGTAGATAAAACTTCAGTTCATGGCTAGGTCAGCCTAAGGCCTGCTTCTGGGTAAATTTTAGGTTCGTTATTATTGAGATTATTTTTCCCCACACTGCACTGTGTGTTACCAGTTACTCAGCCTGTGTGGGTGATTCATTTCCTCCCACACCACGTGTGTTGTACCCATCACCCTTTGTAGATGATTCATCTGTGATGTAGAAATCACTGTAATTCTTGAGGGGGAAAAAATCCCAACAAAGTTATGGATCTGTTCTCAAGCTGGGCATTATAAATGGCACAATCTAAAACAGATCAGACTTTGCTTTTGTTATGAATTCTTCCATAGTGATCACGTCTGGAATAGGGAGGACCAGTCACTTTTTTTTTTAAAAAATGGGGTCTTAGTTTCAAAAGTTTAAAAATTTTCTTTGGCTTCCACTTCTTCATCATGTGTAGGGTGTTTTGGGGGGGGGGGGGGGACGGGGGGGGGGGGGGGAAAGAGAAGCACACAACAGTGGATGAAAAAAAAAGTGACCAATAAATAGGGCAAGTGTAGGGCAGTGGTTCTCAGACCCTTTTGCTGCACGGCCCACATTTATAAGTCAAACATTTTAGCAGCCCACTAATAAAGTGCTCTATATTTACAGGGAGTAAATCTAATTTTATAAAGTATTATGTAATATTTTCTCTGCATGTTTAACTGCATATTCATTGCTACACAAAATTTCTTTTCGTTTATATTAAAGATGGCACTGTTTCCAGTTGGATAGCATGTCTATTCTGGCTGGAATAAAACAGTTGCTGAGAATTATATTTCACTTCAGCTCTTTCGCAGAATCTACACCGACTGTTCTCTAAAATTACATTGTAAAACTGCACGTTTTAGTAACGCGGTCAGAAATATGCCAGTGTTTCACTTCAAAAGCAATGCCGTCCTTTTATATACATCACATTTCTGTTTTATGATGGAAGTAACGCTTTCTGGACCATCTTTTCTCCAGTAGTTTTACTGTGGACATACTAATAAAGTGACCTACAATTCCACGGCTTGCATCCGTGCAGTCTGCCCGTAGGGCCTGTGTATTGCGTGGAAAATGCGGAATTTTTTTTTTTTTTTCTTTGAGACTTCAGCACCGCCCACAGTACTTCCTGTCACGGCCCACCTTTGGGCTGCGGCCCATGGGTTGAGAACCGCTGGTGTAGGGGGACTAGTTTTGCACCACCTAAAAAAATTCCTATTGGAAGCCCTGACAGCTGCGGACAAAATAATGTAAAAAAAAAAAAAAAGGTATTTGTAATATGGAAGGTAAAGATAGTAGGTTTCTTTTGCTTCGTTATTTCCTAATTGTATCTACATTTGTTTCACACAAAAATGACTACCCAAAAGTTGCTTGGATAAGAATTCTCTATGGTATTTCAGGAACATGGAACAATTGTAGGCTTCCCGAAAGCCCAAGCGTATGAGGGTAATTTGCTGTATGAGAAGTGTGACATTCTGGTCCCAGCTGCCAGTGAGAAACAGATCCACAAAGAAAATGCAGACAAAATCCAGGCTAAAGTAAGCCAAAGGAGATACGATTAAGATATTTGCTGGCTGTTTGCTCGTGCTTATCTTCTTTCTTTCTTTGTTTGTCACATTTGTTGTTCCTTTTTCATATATTAAAATTCAGTAACGGAATGCCGGAGGATTCACATGTTGACAGCCTTTCTTATAATTATTCATGCAAACTGTTGTATGTTGTATATAGTTGTTGTATTTGTTACTTTTAAGTGCATTTTGAATTCATGGTTCTTGTCAGTTGCTCTTTGCCTAAGTTACTTGCATTTACCATCTTCAGCAAGTGCATATTCACGTGCTTAACAGTTTCATTTCTTATCCATCCAGGTATTGTGTACTTATTTTTTTTTTTTCTTTTAGTTTCTTTCAAATTTAATTCTCATTTCTTCCATGAGAGAGTGTTTATCACCTGTAAATATTCTCCACACCACAGATGGAGAATGTAGAATAGCATTTTCTCTTATGTTATTGTAAATGTAATTGAAAGTCACAGCTTTAAGAGCAGGAAGGAGTTATGGAAGTGGTAAATGAGGAGATTTGGAGGGGGGGGGGAGAACATGGGTTTCAGGATATGGCTAGAAATATTCAATCATTGTTTTCTTTTTTAAATATATCAACAAAACCAATATTAAACCTTTTAATGTGTAAAAAAAAAAGATCAGTCCTACAGTAATATTTTTTTGTTTAACTTATAATAGCAACTTTGAATGCACATATGATTATCATTTGATGCCTTCACTAAGAATGTTGTTTTGCAAGATTTTCTTCACTCTTTCCCTCTCTTGTCTCACCAGTGCCCAAGACACATGGGGCTGCTGGTAGCAAGAGATTTCCACTTCTCTCAGTCCCTCGCTATCTTTGTGGCTATCCTCCACATTAGCATTTTGTATGTCTCCATGTCTCTTTGGGTTGACCCATGTTTCGTTTATCCAGTGAGACCCACATCAAAGGATTCTCATAATTTGGGCAAACCATTGCCACCTTCCCCTTTCAGTCATTGCTGACAGTGGTGTCGTGTCATGTCTGTCTCTTTTAACAAGAGCTCATTACTTACTCATATAATGTTTGGCCAGATCACTCATTTTATCTAACTTAAACATTTGGTTTGGAAGGTACTAAGTGTGTGTACAATTGTCTGTGTCAGTTTTCGGCCTTCGCTCCCATATAGTAATACACTTAAAACATTGCTTTTGAATATTCTGCATTTGGTTTTCTGGCTTATCTTTTTTTGGATCTCCAGATAAGGTTGTTCTTATTTTGACTTGTTTACTGCTGTTCTTTCAAGTAAGTAAATTCCTTAACTTCTTCGACTGTCAAATGGTTCACTGCGCTTAGCATAATGATCTCATCACTTTGTTGCAGTAATTTGGTCTCTTTGTCTTCTTTCTCTTTATCTCCTTTTAAAACCTTTTACTGTGCGTCTTCTTTCTCTTTATCTCCTTTTAAAACCTTTTAATGTGCTAAAAAAAAAAAAAGATATCAGTCCTACAGTAATATTTTTTTCTTTAACTTATAAAGGCAACTTTGAATGCACATATTATCACTTATTATCACTTGATGTCTCCACTAAGAATGTTGTTTTGCAAGATTTTCTTCAGTCATTCGTAGGACAGTGTTGCTTGCTTTTATTGCCAGCCTATCTTTTCTTGCATTAAACATTAAATGTCATGATAATCTAGAGAAAACTGTCTTGGAAGGGTATATAATGGAGAAAAGAAAGAGAGGAAGACCAAGATGAAGATGGCTGCAAGACATCATTGATGATCTGCAGATGGATGCATCAGCACCAGGCCATCTTGCTCACAACCGAGAGGGCTACAGGAGTGCTGTTAGGGAGGCAAAGTTCCGCAAGGGACATGCAAATGAATAAATGAATCTTTTCTTGCATGTCTTTTTGAGAGTAATGTTATGTTGTCCATGAAGTCCAGGTCATCTAGCATTGATATTAATGACCACTGGATGTTTCTGTGGCAGTTCAGACATCAAAAGGGTCTGAGAGATGATGATTTCCACAGGTTACTCTGCAGTGGAATCCTTCCCTGTGTCACTTTGATGATTTTTTTTTTGTTTTTGTGGGAATCTATTTTTGTAAGTCAGAATAGAGCAAAACTTGTCATTATTTAACATTTTTAACTGAAGTGTTCATCTTGGACTTGCATGCATACTTTGTAAAACAAAAATAAAGTTTTGTAGAATGAGGAAACGGTGCATTAATGAGAACACAGTAGTTTAATCTTCTTCTTCTTCGTTCGCATTGTCTGTCTATATCTGCAGTCCTGTCTCTTGGACAAATTTCACCGTTTTTTTGTAATTCATGTATGGAACCATAGAGCTTATCTTCTAGAGTGGTTTCACTGGGCCAGTAATTATTTCTCAGTGTCTCATAGTTGGTGCAGTTTTGCAGGATATGTTCCACAGTTTGGGGCACCTGGGCACATGTACATAGATTAGTAGTACCAACCTTAAACTTTGTATACATATGACTTCGGAGTCAGCTGTGTCCTGTTCAGAGACGGAAGATGGTGACTTGTTCCTTTCTGTTTAGCATGTGATAGTCATCATGTGGTGGTGTTTGTGGCTTCCTGTAGGTTTTTAATCATGCTTTTCTTCTGATTATAGGTGATTGGTAAGTCTGGTTGCTCCATTTCAGTGCCCTCTTTGGCCAGACGGTCAGCTTTCTCATTGCCTGGTATCCCACAGTGGGAGGGAATACATTGCAAAGTGACTCCATGTTGTAAGCCAATTTTTGACAAGGTATCCTTAAGGTCTGGTAGTTTGTTGCACTGAAGAGCTTCCAGTACTCATCTTGCATCTGTGAGAATTAGTAGTTTAATGTACTGTACTTGTTTCACAGATCATTGCAGAAGGTGCAAATGGCCCCACAACTATGGCTGCAGACAGTATTCTCCTCAAAAAGAATGTCCTCATTATCCCTGTAAGTTCACATATGGAGTGTAATGATGTATAACAATATTCAGCATGTAAATACATTGAAAGATATTGATCACTTGCATATATACACCGTGTAGTAAAGACACTTGGAGGATAAGCAAGATTTGTGGGGGGGGGGGGGGGGGGGGTCAAGATTTATGATTATATTACAGAACATAATGAATTCATGGACAGAAAACAAATTAAGAAAAAATTTTAATAATAATGAAAAACATAATAACCAGACAATTAAAGTATTCTGGTTATATCAGGATATGTAATATATAAAAAATCAGGAAGATAGTAAATTCAGACTGCTGATGGAAGGTTGTCTTTCATTATATCACTGTAGTCTTTGAATAGAAAAAGAGGTTGACCACATGAAACTCTAAAGAGGACATTGTTAAGAGAGGCCAAATTAGTAGGTGTAAAATCCCTTGATGAGGATGAAGTGCTTGCCAGAAACAGGAAAAATTGGCAAACTACCTTGTGGGCCCTATGTGACATTTAACGGCATGGGAAGGGTATAAGAAGAATGAACAGAGATGTAAAGCATTGAAAAATAAAATGTGCTCACTGTGGGTGCCTTGATTGCTCAATTCTGAGAAAAATAAAAATGAGAAGCGAGCTTTGTTAGTCAGCAGTTACTAGATTTTGGTATGATATGAAGGTGATAAATTCCTAGTCAGTATTGTGACAGGAGATGTAGCTGTGTGCATCATTTGGACCCAGAAAGCAAGAATATTTTTTGTCGCAGTGGATTGTCAGTACCAAAAAAATATAAGATGGCAGTGGGATATTAAAAGCTTTGTGCATTCAGAGTTTGTCACCTGGGCAAGAGCAGAAAAAAAGGCAAAGGACAGGCATTTGTGGAAAACCTTTGCAGAAGCCCCATGTGCCCTGGGCACGTAAGGTTCAGAGAGAGAGAGAGAGAGAGAGAGTGTAAGATGAACTAACTGTATTAGAGGAAGAGTAAAGTTTTTCAATTACAGGTTTTATTTAAATATCTGCACTCATTTTCAGGTTAAAAAGCAATAAGAGGTGTTACTTTTCAAAATACTCTTATATAAAATGTATGTTTAGGATCTCTGGTATTTCATAACCAGAGATTAGATATGCTGATGACACAGTATTGCTGTCCACAACACAAAAAGGAATGGAAAAACTAATTATGTCAGTCCGTAAGAACAGCGAAGAGAAAAACCTCTATCTTAATGCAAAGAAAACTAAATTGATGACAACTGACAAAACAAACAAGGCAGCTGAAATATGTATCAATGAGGAAAAACTGGAAGAAGTGGAGAGTTTTGAATATCTTGGATCGCTACTAACTAATAATGGAGATACAATGAGGGAAATTAAAAGGAGGACATCTATCGCTCTTCAGAAAGTAAAACAAATAAAGAATCTGTGGAGAGGAGCAGACAGAACCACAAAAATAAGATTTTTAAGGTCATGCATCTTTCCCATAGCAACATATGCCTGTGAGACCTGGACACTTAACAAAACAGCTGAGAAACACATAAATGCCTTTGAATGTAAATGCTACAGAAGAGTTCTCCAAATATCGTGGACACAAAAAAGAACAAATATATCTATACTACAAGAGCTTAATATTGAAGAAGGCTGGCTAGTGAAGAGGATTAAAGAGAGAAAACTGAAATATTTTGGACACATTAAACGTCATGATAATTTAGAGAAGACCGTATTGGAAGGATACATAATGGGAAAAAGAAAAAGAGGAAGACCAAGACGAAGATGGCTGCAAGACATCGTTGACGATCTGGAAATGGATGCAACAGCAGCAGGCCATCTTGCTCACAACCGAGAGGCCTACAGGAGTGCTGTTTGAGAGGCAAAGTTCCACAAGGGACATGCAAATGAATGAATGTTTAGGATTTATATTGCTTTCTGCATAAAATAAGATGATGGTGATAAATTTACCACGTAACCATTATTTTACAGGACTTATTCATAAATGCTGGTGGTGTTACTGTGTCCTATTTTGAATGGCTGAAGAACCTCAATCATGTCAGTTATGGACGTCTCACATTCAAGTATGAGAGGGACTCCAACTACCACCTTCTGGGTAGGGCTTTGTTTAGTACTCTTGTGTGTAGTTTACAGGGCAATAAAACAAGTGAAGGTCATTAAGTACATAAGTACACACCATTATTGTTGGTCTTCTCATCAGATTTACTACATTCTGCAATATGACAGTTTAAGGGGTTCATTTAATTTCTATTTTGTGATATAATAGTTTAATAATCATGCCATCAAGGAGATTTTGTAGAATTAATTCCATGGAAGTTGATAAAAAGGTGTGGCTTTACAGTCCAGGTGATGTGGGAGTACATGGCAATATGTGGCAGACAGACTTGCTAGACAGGCTAAAATAAACGGCAGACTGTCATTGGACAAGGGGGACATGGCTAGGGCTGTACTGGACAGACTGCGGGAAAATGAAAAGTGGGAATGGACGAACAACGTAGCTGTGAGGAGACTGCTGGAGCTAGGACAAATTAAAGGTGCTGGCAGGAAATCCGAACTGTGTGGCAGAAAACACATTGTAAACAAACAACCAACATTTGACTGGAACTATTAGCAAACATACTCTTGGATGGATGCTGCGGAGCATATATGGGGTTGCCCTGAATGCAGTGAAGCCGGAGTCTGAATTTTGAACTTTGATAAAAAGATGTCATTGTGCCTTCAAAGCAGTTATTGATCTGGTTCTTTGACTGTTGGCACATGTGATCAGCATCAAGACTTTCTGTCCCCGACTCTAGAAGGAGCCAGTTATCCTAGTGACTGCAGCTGGATGACTGGGGTGCGGATTTAGCGTTGCTGTGAGACATGAACGCTCTAACCCTGTACTGCTCCACATCATGACAATAATTTCTTTTCTTTCCTCAACTGAATTTAGAAAAAAAAGAAATTACTTTTTGTGCTTTATGAAATATATGATCTTACAAGTGTAAAACAGATGTTGGGCGGGATGTGCTATTTCCAGTTGCTGATAAGAAAATGAATTTTACCTAAGTGGTTCCCTAAAATATGGGCTTCTAATTAATCTGATGTGACCTTTGGCCCCATTTTGCAGGGTATAATGCATGATTTGAATTCAGTTTTTTAATACCTAGGTCTGTTCAAGGAATGGGGTTGACAGTGTCTGTAGACAGTATTCTGCTAAAAAAAAAAAAAGAATATCCTTGTTATTGGTGTGAATTCATTCATGGCATGTAATATAGTGTACATAAACTTTGAGCACACAATTTATTATTGGTTTCTGATGAAAGATCTTTACTCAGACTGTGTCTGATAATTTCAGAGAGTGTCCAGAAATCTCTCGAGCGCAAGTTTGGAAAGAATGGTGGAACAATCCCCATTATGCCCAGTGAGGAATTTGAGAAGAGAATTGCTGTAAGTTGGTCCCAGTTTGTCAGAATTTTGTGTTTTTAAGCAATAATTTTGTTTTCAGTAGAAAAGATGGAAGGACATTTTGGAAAAGTGTTTGTGGTGGTTCAGACATGATTGATTGATGACAGTAATTGTACATTTGCAGGGTGCATCAGAGAAAGATATAGTGCATTCTGGGCTAGAACAGACCATGGAGAAGTCAGCAAGGGTAAGTGGTTTCTTCTCGGAGTTATGTGCGCATGTAGTTACAAAATCATGTTCTTAACAAATGAAATTTTTCTATTTGATATACATTTTTTTCTTTACAGAAAAAAAAAAACGCAACCAGGAAAGCTTTACCTTTCACATTTTTTTTTAATGCATATCCAATATTGTTCATGAAAATTATCAGTGTGGATTACAAGCTTAGAATATGTATGTTAATGTCCCTTTCATATTCTCGGCACACACTGTTCACATTTTTCCTTACTGCCAATATGCACTATGTCCTATATGAGGATTTACTTTGGTGGCTGATCATCGAATTTTGTAATTAATGCTTAGGGTAGAGTTCTGTATTACATGGTCAGACAGTTATACCCCTCACTCAAAGTAAATGTGCATTGTAAAAGCCAAATCTGCACTTGGTCCTCTGTTGCTCAACATCCTTTCTGTTGTTCTTCATGTCTCTTTTGGTCTACCCTTACTTCTGTTCCCCTGAGTTGTCCATCTTAGTGCTATTTTTGGTAGTCATCTGGAGCACATGTCCCAACCACTGCCAGCATCTTTCCTCAAATGGTGTCAGTGGCTTCATCTGCATTTCTGCCAAGATGTTATTTCTTATGGTGTGTGATCAAAATATTCTTCGTAAACATTTAGTCTGGAAAGAATTCAACTTGTTCTCTATAGTTTTGGTGATTTTTCAGCATTCACTTCCAATAGAGTAATACACTATTCTAAGAGAACATTACTCATCCTGATTTTCATCTTTGTGCTTGGTTTTTTAGATTTCCATATAGTCTGCAGCATTGCAAAAGTCTGGTTTGCTCTAGTAAGTCTGCTGTTGGTCCTCTGTGCTGTCTCCATCTTCTACAACTCTACTACCACCAAAATATGCAAATTCGATGACCTCCTCCACTAACTTGTTGTCTACTCCCAGTACATTTCTGTTGTTCACATTTTGCTTCATTAACTTTGTCTTTCCTATGTTGATCTTTAATCCTATATTGTTAGCATTCTGAGTTAGCTTGTTTATTTTATCTTGCATATCTTTGTGGCTGCTTGACAGTAGACAAGTGTCGTCTGCAAAGTCAAGGTCCTCCAGCACTGTGTCAAGTGTCCATTGTAGTCCTCTGCATTTATCTAATGTCGCCTCCTTCATTAACCAGTCTACTGCTAAAATAAATAATGCTGGTGATAGTACACATCCCTGCTTTACTCCTGTTTGTACACTAAAGCTGTGTTCTCTGCAGATCACTTTGCACTGAAAACCCTCCTATTTATGCTTAGCCAGTGTGATGTCCACAGGATAGTTTGTTTTTTTTTTTGATTGTTAAAAAATAAATCCTTTCAGACTCTTTATATTATATTGTTTTTCCTTGTCTGCGTAAAATAAGAACTTAATTTTGAGAAAAACATGTAAATAAATGTAACCGTATGTTTTAGCTCTTTCTCAAGTGCCTTTCTTTTCTGCATATAGAATATATATCAGTTCTCAAGACTGCTTAAAATTACCTTAGAATAAATGTACTTGAACTTGCACTCATTTCTTTTCAGCAAATTATGAGGACTGCACAGGAATATGGCCTAGGACTGGATATCCGCACAGCTGCATACATGTCCGCCATTGAAAAGATCTTTGATGTCTACCAGGAGGCAGGCCTGACTTTCACATAAATCATGTGTTGTCACAACTTCATAAAGTCACTGGAAGCCTAGCCGTTATCTCCCTCCCCAGTGACTATTAAAAGTGTTAGATATCACCACCACCACCACCCCAATACTTTAAAAAAGTTAGATTTTCATTTCCAGCTGCATGAAGTTATGGAACCAACCTTAACTATTAGCATAAATTAGTTGTAAGTATAAACGTGCGTCATGTCTTCCTGTTGTTCTATTCTGTATCTCCACACACACCCAAAGCTTACAAGTCAGAGCTGATTGGATCAAACCCCCCCTCCCAAATTTTTCGATTTACATTTCCAGTTTTTGCTCACATTTTGTGTAATAACCTCTGGTATATTGAAATCTGCTGTTTGTTGTGTTTTTTATTTTTTAATAGGAAAAAAAAAGTCTTGCCCCGTGTTTTTCACATGTGATCATTTAATGCTATTTTTACAAGAAATCTGCTGTTTTGCTGCAGTTATTTATGTGATTATCATTCCATTGTATGAGTAGTGAATTGTATAAATATATATGTGTGTATGCCTGCAGTTATTTTTTCATACCCCCTGTTAACAAAATTTCACATTTTTTACGAAACACTGACTGTAAAGCATTATATACTATTTACAGCATCATAAATTTGAAGAGTTTTATAGGAGCATACTGCTGCTGGATTTTTAATCCTGTAAAATTACCACTGCTGCTTGAAGTCTCCATGTTTGTAGATCTGTGTTGCCAAACTTGGCCGGGGGGGTGTGTGTGTGTGTAGATCTTAAATTAGACAAAACTGTTTGTTACTTCCCCTGGCAACAGAGTTCCAGATTTATCATGAGCAAAAATTTAATGCTTTTGTTTCTAAGGAGCTTTAGACCAGTAAAGAACTGGCTGTGGTGAAACTGCTGTGAACAGGGTAAATATTTCATAATTTAATTATATGATGGAAAAATAATGCTAGTTTATTTCCACTGTAGTAATTTAGTGATCAGTAATCCATTATGTTCTCATTGCTAAATTATGCTAGAACAAAAAAAATGAGACAGAATGTTTGTGTGTCTTATGATCATCAATACATTTCTCCACATTCACTACAAAGTCACCATCACTTATTGTCTTTTGTTCCATTGTATCACTTTGGTGTCTTCTTCTTTCTTGGCTTATGTGCAATTCCTTTCATGAAAAAAAGAAACAGCCTCATGGCATGTGAAAAGGCAGGGAAATGAATTTATCAGTAAAAGCTCATACCATTTTGTTCCTTTTATCTGAGTTTTTAATATTACTATCATTTCCTCTCATTATATTCATATTTAACAAGTCCTTGAGGAGAGGACTGCATTTGTGTGTGGACTATCTTTACAAGTCCTTTTAGAATGTTACCAGGTTGATCACCTACATTCATGACAACTGAAACTTTTTAACTTGAGATTAGTCCTGCAAGCATATGTGCTACCAAAATTTTGAGCAATATAGCAACGATCTTTATATTTTAATGTGACCAAGTTTCATTTCTCATATTTGCTGCAACTATTCCATTATGAAATTTCTTTTAAAACTATAATTTTTGACAGTAAACTTATTTGTAAGTGATAGATATTAGTCATTAGCTTGGGTTTAGAATAGGTTTGTATTTCTCTCACATAAATATAAATAAAATGTGTCATTATTATTATTATACTGTGGTGTTTTCTTTCTTCTGATTGTGAATCTGTTATATTGCAGCCAGTAAGTAATACACATGGCCATCTTCTTATAAGCCAGTAATACACATGGCCATCTTCTTATAAGCCAGTAATACACATGGCCATCTTTTTATAAGGATGTTTCTAAATCCTGAAGTCAAAATAACCCTAGAGGGAGCAGAAATGCCAGTACTAGAGTGATGACCTGTGTCAAGACCCCTTCTTACCTCACTTGGTGCTCCCACTGCCATGCTCAGACTGGTCAATAAGACAGGGATTGCTATGGCTCCCACAGCAGTGGAGTCTACTAAAGAAGCACTGCTATGGCTCCCACAGCAGTGGAGTCTACTAAAGAAGCACTGCTATGGCTCCCACAGCAGTGGAGTCTACTAAAGAAGCACTGCAACTTTTCCTGCTTTTTCTCAGCTTCACTGCAAGTCTGCAAAAACTAGCTGCCTGCACCACATCAGCAGCTTCAGACAAGCTCCTGCTTTGCAGTTCCAGGGAGAAAGAACTAGAACAATAATCCTCAGTTCCCAACTCACCAACCACATTCTCTCAGTTGGAACAATGTTCAACAACCCATTCTTTAGCTGGAGCAGAACTAATTTTGCTCATCCCACTTTTTTGGGCATTCAGAATCAAGAGTTAATAAACATCAGGTTTACAATATCATCACAGCACATGAATAACGAAGATGAAAGCCCTCAGTATAAACTGGTTCTGAGCATCTTATTCATTCATTTTATGAGTTCTACTTCTGCATGGAGTGTGCAGTGTTCCTCAACACAAGTGGCAGATACATATTTTTCCCCATGGGTTCATGTGTGGGCAGCGTGACCGTATGCTGTGAGCACCAGTTTCTCATTCAGGAAACCCAGGTTTAAATCGGTGTGAGGTCTGGGTTTTTATGCTGGGTGAAAAATGAAAAAACCCCAATCTGCACGATGAGTTCTCGAGGTTAGTTATCTTCATTCGCTCAGCCTCAAGTACCCACTCATGTAGAAGCTAGGAAGCCCATGCATGTAGTTTGACCGTTTTGTTAATTGGTATGCTCTTCTAAGCCAATACAGAAGCCGTATTCTTTGCATGAAAAACCAGATATGTGAGTGTATAATATACAAAAATACTTCGGAAATAACCGGTTGCTGGGTAATCTCTGAGATGGTAAAAATTTATGACTGGATTAATGTTTTTCTATCCTTTGTCAAAGATTACTTCAACAAACTAGTCCTGTGTCATGAGTGTTTTTTTTCTTTTTAATGGACCAGTTCAATGATGAAGTTTTCTTAACCAAATCAGTTCTGAAACAAAGTTTTCTTGGATGCAGAACCTATTCTAACTTGCTGCAATTTGATGCTATTTTATCAGTTGCAACATACGAGGGGCGTTCAGAAAGTAATGCACCACATCATTTTTTTTTTTTAGCTAATAATGAAGATAGGAGCTTGAAATTTTGCACACTTTAAATATGGCTTGTATCGATTGTGTGAACCAAACTGCACCATAGCTGGCCAAAGAATATGGCTGGCTTAACTGTTGAAATGGAGTGTGTTCGCAACTTGCGGTATAAGCAGCAAATTGTGATAGAATTTCTCATTGCACAGACGGAAACTGTCGTGAACATTCACATGCGTCTATGTGATGTGTATGGAAGTTTTGTGGTTGACATGAGTACAGTCAGTCGCTGGGTTCAGAGAATCAAAGAACCAATAAGTAGAGATAAGGAGTTGCATGATCAGCCACGCTGTGGACATCCTGCCACAGCCACCAAGGCAGAAATGTTGAAATGCGCTCAGGGCATTATTCTTGCTGATAGGTGTATCACTACTCAACAACTGGCCTTAAAGCTGTCAGTCAGTAATGGTGGTGTAAATGCAGTTATAAAAGCTCTTGGATTTTCTAAGGTTTGTGCAAGATGGGTTCCTCTAAGTCTCACAAATGAATATCGACTGCAAAGGAAAGAAATTTCTTCTGAATTGTTGGAGTGTTTCAATGGTGAGGGAAAGAACTTTTTGGCTAAGATTGTAACAAGTGACGAAACCTGGGCACATCATTTTGAACCTGAGACAAAAAGACAGTTAATGGAGTGGCATCATCTGTAATCACTATGAAGAAAGAAATTCAAGACAACTCCTTCAGCTGGAAAGGTCATGATCACTGTCTTTTGGGACATTGAAGATGTAATTCTTGTGGATGTTATGCCAAGAGGAGAGACAATCAATTCGCAAACTTACAACATTGAAAAAACTCCTCAACGTTTTCACAGAGTTTGGCTGCACAAGAATCCAGCAGACCTGCTTCTCCTTCATGACAATGCACGCCCTGACATAAGTCTGGCAACACGGGCAGCAATCACCAAATTGGGTTGGACTGTACTACCCCATCCACCCTGTAGTCCTGATGTGGCACCCTCTGATTTCCATCTGTTTGGTCCATTTAAAAATGCACTCTGAAAGGTATGATTTGAAGATGACGAAGGAGTGATTCGTGCAGCGAAGAAATGGCTACATGATCAAGAGAAAATCTGGTACGGGCTAGGAATACATGGACTTGTTTCGCATTGGCGTAAAGCTATACAAGTTGATGGGAATTATGCTGAATAATACCGATGTTTACATGACATATCCATGTATTTTGTGTATAAATTTAATGCTTTTTGAATAAACAGCTCCTTAGAAAAACGATGTGGTGCATTACTTTCTGAACACCCCTCATACAAACAAAATATTGTTATCTCTTAATTTAAAAAAATATGTTCAGAAAGCAAATAAAATGCACACAATGGGAAAAAAGAGGAGGAAATAAAAGTTCTAATTAAACGGCACATCTTTTCTAAAAATGGGTAGCGTATGGAAACAACATATGGAATATTATTCTGGATTCGTTCATAGGTGTGTGTGTATGTGCCTGCCAAGCTTTCTAGTTCTGATTTTTAGCTGTTTGGATATAGTCAGATCCAAACAAATCCTGTACTGAAATGTTTTTAATACATGATTTTTAGCCAATAGCGGTGGTCCAAAATTACAAGGCGGTTCACAGAAACCTCAGTGATTCATTTAATTTGTTACAAATTTGTTTCAGTAAATGGTGAGAGACCTACAGGAGAGTTGTTAGGGAGGCAAAGCAATTGACTGATTAATTGAAATGATGATACTACAAAATACAAGCATGTGTCAAGGCTTATATTGCATTCAACTTTTACTGCATCTGATACATTTAAACTAATTCTTGCATAGCTACATACAAATATCTTTTTTTTCTTTTCTCCAAATATTGAAGGTAATTATCAACTTTGAGAAAGAATCAAAGACTTTAACTAATGGAACACTAAACTGATGAAACAGCTTTGTGGTTTTAGAAAAAAAAAAGGTAGAAAAAAACTTTACATGATAATAAAATAATACAATACAGAGAAGTTGAATTTTTTTTTTTTCACTACTGCCATGTCATTTCAAATGAAAAGTGGGAGAAAATATCTGTGACCAATTCAGGTCAATGTTCACTCTAAGCTGTGCAACTGCACGCACGCACACATACAAATCATGCAACACACAAAATTTTATATAACATGCACAAATGTTTTTTTCTCAACTTCCTGATGTTATTCTGTGCTTTAGTCACGCTGAAGAAAAATACAATGGCACTACATCAGTTTGTTTTCCTGATTTCTTTGGATTTTAATATGAAAACTTTAATTTATACTTTGTAATCTGGCACTGTGAAGCACATTCATGTATATTTCTTTTGAGAATATATTTGCTCATGGTTTGAAAATGTTGCACACAAACAGTAAAACCTTAAAAGGCACCCTACTTCACTTATCATTTTGATATTCCTCTATAATCCAAAACAACGAACAACAAATATCAAAAGTTTTCTGAAGCAAGTCAGAACAGTGTAGGGACTCATCACACAAAGCAAATTCATCCTAATGACCTCCACTATACATTCATCAACAGTATCCACTAAGCCAACTCTCTCAGACTTCATGCTTCCTTCACCATCTACACGCCTTCCTCTGCCACCTCTTCATCATCAGAATCCACCTCCTCATTCTTGTACCCTGGGACATAATCTTCTACCTTCACCAGAAATTCCTCAGGAGACGGGGGAGCAACAACTCTGATAGACTGTATAAAAGGTCCTGTGGATTTTTAAAAAACAAAAAATAAACCAAGTTTGAAAAAAGTCCGGTTCACACTATGGCTGCAAAATCATCTTATACCTGGAACATTTATTTTTCAGGTAATTTTAAGGAAATTCTTAAGAACAGACATTCTATAAGCAAAAAAATAACTGAACAGATTTATTGTTTAAACAAAAGGAACAAAGGACAGGAACAATCACTACAGGGACAAAAAAAGAGACTGGAATTAATGGGACATGTGAAGGAAAGAATATAATAGAACAAATCAAAGGATAAATCAAAATACAAAGATTAACTTGGTCAGACAGTGCTTGCTACAGAAGTAAAAACTTCAAACTATAAAAGAATTTTTAAAATCTGAATTTAAATAAAAACAAGACAAAGCAAAGAAAGCTAATACAAGTTGTCTCCAGCTAGCAATAACAGCATGGAATATTTTCCTGTCTTGGCTCATAAATATTTAACAGCCTCTGCAAAAATATTAGATCACAACAAACTGAGTAAACTACAGCGCAAAGAAAAAGAACAAACAATAATAAATTGTGAGAATTTAAAGGTGAAAATGTTAAGCATTTGTTAATAATGCAGTGATATGTGTGGGAGTGAAGACACTGTCTGATGTGGCAGCCAGAAACCCACAGCTGACATGCTGGTTGTCAGGGTTAGCAAACCATAGCCAAGTGAGACCCTGTCCCACCTCTCTGCTGGCAGCCCCAGGAACAAACCCAGCCTGGCTGACAGAGCAGGGATCATCACAGTCCCCATGGAATGGCGTCTGCTAAAGAAGTGCTGCACACCTTTTGCTTTTTAGTTCCACTAGGAGACTTAAAAAAAAAAAAAATAGCTGTCATTCCCAATCTCACATGATGCTAAGCTTTAAGATCATCACACTGATCTAGATCGCAGTTACAGGGAGATAGAACAACAATAAAAATGATACATGTGTGATGATGATGATGATATAAATGCAGTTTAAAGAAGAAAAAAAAGATGAAAAAAAAAAACAACTCACCTAAAGCTATGCTCCTGTGCTTACAGATGTTCTCAATATAGACAGTGAAGTTCTGGATCAAATCTTGAGTGGGCTGTTCCAGCTAAAAAGAAATATGAAGACCAAACAGAAGGTGGGTTGCTCAAACTAAAAGAGAAACACTACATAAAGCATTTGAAAAATCTGAGATTAAAATAAAAAAGATACCTGTAGCCCTAATTGTTTTAATCAAACTCCAGTCCCTCTTTCAAACTTAACTCTTAAACTTCTGTCCCTCTTTCAAACTTAACTCTAAACTTCTGTCCCTCTTTCAAACTTAACTCTAAACTTCTGTCCCTCTTTCAAACTTAACTCTTAATCTCCTTCAGTTTAATGGGAAGAGGTGCAATAAAATTTTGTTATTAACCAGAAAGCTTCAATTAAAATGAATAATTGTAACCAACAACATAAACTGACTTAGAAATAAGTTTAATGGAAGGCTGCTAAGAAACCTTATATTTAACCCAGCAGCAAAGATGCAATAATTTAACAAGTGACTGTCACACACCCTCATAAAAAGCAGGTTACATTAACAAAACATCAATAACACTCATTATTGTGCATTAATACCTATTTATTATATACAAATTAATGAACTTCTTCACTGTGAAAAGGATATTCTTCTATAATCTAAAACAAAGAACAATAAATATCAAAACTTTCTGAAGCAAGTCAGAACAGTGTAGGGACTCATCACACAAAGCACATTCATCCTAATGACTTCCACTATACATTCACTAACAGTATCCAATAAGCCAACTCTCTCAGACTTCATGCTTCCTTCACCATCTATATAGCTTCCTGTGCCGCCGCTTCATCATCAAAATCCACTGTTGTGTCATGGGTTTTTTTCAGCTAGGCTGTGATAGATATATATATATCTTCAGCACTGCTTACTTTTTTTAGGACCAGGTTTGCTTTCCCATTCAATCTCTATTCATTTTGGCCAGGCTATAATCTTTTTTTTTTACCCAAGGAACACCACATGTGGACAGATCAAGGTGATGGTCAGCTATAGTTTGCTAAACTAACATAAAGAGTCAGCTATGAGTCACTGACCCTTACATCAATCAGTTTGACAAATGCTCTACTTCATGGCCTCCGTTCCTCTACACCAGGCAGTTTGTGCTCTGCTCACATATTACTATGACTTCACAAAATATTTTAGCATCAGTGATACATGAATAAAGTCCATCATGGACAAGTCATTTGCTGATATGGCAAGTTGTCTGTGCCAGCACATTTTATTGGCTAGCAACTATAAGCCATGTTCTTTACTAAAATATGTTTGCAGAATGACAATCTCACCTACCATATATTCTAAAATACATACCAGTCCAAGGGGAACTTGAAGGTACCCTACAGATTCACTAAGTTTTTGAAACTCGTATGTGTAACCGTTGTAAAATAAGTCCCACATGGCCTTCAAATCTGTTCCAATATTTCCTGTATAAAGACAAAAGTACATACATATAAACTTCAAATCTTGTAAACAAATGACAAATACAATCACAGTTTGATAAGACAGAAATACGTGAACTGTACTTTATCACACAGAATTATACTATTAACACTGATCACAAGGCGTTACGACTACTTCAAACGAAAGTAGGAACACCATTATAAATGAGTACAGTGAGCTCGTTAATCACTAAATCTGTCCCTACTTTTTATTTTAAATAGTCGTAACATTTTGTTATCGCAGCTTTACAGCAGTGGCTTTGTATATATTCATATATTTAATTTTATATAAACTTACACTCAAAAGCTATTCATTTGATCACAAGGGCGTTATTTCAAGCAGATCCTCATTCAGTCAGTCATTTGCATGTCCCTTGTCGAACTCTGCCTCCCTAACAGCTCTCCGGTATGCCTCTCTCAGTTGTAACCAAAATGCCCTGCTGCTGATGCATCCATTTGCAGATTATTAATGATGTTTTGCAGTCATCTTCGCCTTGGTCTTCTTCTCTTTCTTTTTTCCATTAACTAACCTTCCTAGACCTTACTAGCCAGCCTTCTTCAATATTAAGTTCTTGTAGTATGGATATATTTGTTCTTTTTTGTGTCCATGATATCTGAAGAATCTTCTGTAGCATTTACATTCAAAGGCATTTATGTGTTTCTCAGCTGTTTTGTTAAGTGTCCAGGTCTCATGGGCATATGTTGTGATGGGAAAGATGCATGCCCTTAAAAATCTTATTTTTATAGTTCTGTCTGTTCCTCTCCACAGCTTCTTTAGTTGTTTTACTTTTTGAAGAGTGATGGATGTCCTTTTAATTTCCCTCATTATGTCTCCATTATTAATCAAGATATCCATGATATCAACCCACAGCAGACCCTACAGGAGGGTATTCTATGAAACAGATGAGTGGATGAAGTTAAAGAAGGCCTCTGTAATCTCTAAATAACTTTATGACTCCAAGCTCTTTCTTCTGTGTAGTGCTTAAAGTTCACGGATCAGTCTGATATAATCATGTGACCTTGTCACATATGAAATCTCACCATGATGGTTTTCAGAGCACATGATAAATTTGTTAATTTTATTTTTTTTTAAAGATAAAATAGAATTCTATCTTTAAAAAAAAAAAAAAGAAACATCAAAATATGAAAAATAAATGGAATTAAATTTTTAGATACTTCTCTCATAAATCCATACATTTCTACAACATTTTTAAGTACATGAACAAAATGTAAATGAAATTTGTATTTACTGCATTACCAACATATGTAAACTGTTATATTTATATCATTTATGGTATCAGATACAAACTTTTACAAAGAGGAAACAACAAGGCTTTCACACAGTAAAGATGGCTAAGTGGATTAATGTGCTGTTTTCACATGGTCGGATGGTTGCTTGTCGGGCCAGAGTCTGTGGTTCAAGTCCCAGGTAATTCTCTTGTCATTTTACTTTCTCTCATATCTGAAGTGCTTTGTTTATGATTTTTTCAAGGTCTAACCACACAATACTGTGCTCTATCATTTATGGTGTGGTGTTCTAGCTCAAGGAAAATACTTGGTATAAAGTGGAACGAATTCAAGAACAATTCAAGGAAAATACTTGGTATAAAGCAGAACGAATTCAAGAACAGTTAAAGGAAAATACTTGGTATAAATCTGAACAAATTCAAGAACAATTCAAGGAAAATACTTGATATAAAGTGGAATGAATTTAAGAACAATTCAAGGAAAATACTTGGTATTAAGCAGAACGAATTCAAGAACAATTCAAAGAAAATACTTGGTATAAACTAGAACAAATTTAAGAACAACACAGAGATAAGGCAGATGAGTGAACAACATCTTGTCTCATGGGTGATTGGAAAAAGGAGATGGACATATGTCAGTCATGTGATGAGAAGAAACAATTAGAGAATCCCAAAACAAGCTATCAAGTGGAACACAACAGGCCAAAGAAAAAGAGGTAAGCCATGTGAAAGTTTAAAGAGGACATTGTTAAGAGGTCAAATTAGTAGGCATAAAATCCCTTGATGAGGTCGAAAAGCTCGCCAAAAACACGAAACCTTGGCAAAATACTCTATGTGACGTTTAACGGCATGGGAAGGATGTAAGATGTTCAAGCCGAAACAAATACCCATATGAGCCAACTCCTATTTTCTAATTTTGTTTTCTCTCCTGTAGGAGCTCTCCAAAAATAAAGTAGAGGATGATAATATTTTTAAAAAATCACTTTCAGGTCTGGTTTTTTTTTCTTCTCTGGTGTGGCCCGCGCCCTAAAAAAAATGACGGTTGCATGATGCAGCTGTCATGCACCTTGCAAGACCCAACACATCTGACTTTGAATCAGCCTTGCTTGGTGTTTTCAGCTGCGCTGACAGTGGCCCCCTAACTTTCGAGGATCATCTCTGATTGCCAATATGAGTGGGCACATGTAGACATACGTTAAGGAGCCAAAGCTAAATCTTAACCACAAGGAAGACAATCAGCATCTTTGGTGTACCGCTCTCACTATATGTCACTCATAAATTTTTCTAGAACTAACTATTCTAGTATCCCAGTTTTTCTTTCTTTTCTTCTGATATTTCTTAAACTAGCATCTTCCTTGATGAATGACCAGATCACACTGGCAGGTGAATCTCAATGCATATTCTTGCCAGTAGCTTTTTCTCAATATTCATTTGTTTATTCATACATGTTAATGAAGCCACCTTTTTATGCAACTGTGCAGATGCTTGATGGCCTTGAATTCATCATTACTATCACATGCCCTTTCCCATAAGAAGACTGGCTGTAAATGGTCCCCCAACTTGCTCTGTCAATCCAGCCAAACAGAATCCAGACCACTGAACTATCCTTTCATAATTTACTGATTTATGTCTTAATCTTGCACAACAAAAATTGAAACAGTCAAATTTTTTTTTTTTTCTGTGCTCTTACATTCTTCTTCATTTTGTTCTTCTCCTAAATGAAGCCACCTATAACGTAAGTAACAAAAATAATTTTTTGTAAGCTTTCTGCTTACTTTTTTTCCCCCTCATACAAAAGCCTGAATACAATTATTACTCAAATAACGTACCTATTAAAACACAAATGACATTCTTCAGTTATGTTTTTCTCTCATATGAAAGTCATCATTCAAAGACTGAATACAATTATTACTCAAATAACGTACCTATTAAAACACAAATGACATTCTTCAGTTATGTTTTTCTCTCATATGAAAGTCATCATTCAAAGACTGAACAGAGTTTTAAAATAACTCTTCAATGAAACACAAAATTTCAGCGCACAATGCATTACCCTTTGCCCTCTGAGGGAACTTCTCTCTGAAATATGAGCGCAGTGGAGTAATGTCACCAGCACATTCTGCTGCGCACAACACATGATCAAAATCCTTTGGGTTGACAATACCACTGGTGATCTAAAATGATTTCATGGAAAAACACTGTCTTATTTCAGAAAAGTAAAAAAGCTATATCTAGTATTATCTCTCTGTACAGAAAGGTACCAGAACATACAGTCACCCTCCTCCCTCCCCCCTTCCTTCCTTACTTTCTTAACTCCTATCTGGGGCATATGCCATCAACAAGGGCTCTCCCCTCTTGCTGAGATCTCACTGATGTTTTCATAGCTGAAGTATCTGTACATAATTGGACAGCTGATTCTATTCCCAACTTTCTTCCTTTCTTCTCTTGGTTTGGGACCAGCCACGGTGGAGTTTCCCCCCTCCCATAACAAGAAAATCAAAGAGACCAGCTACATTTAGCAACAGCTCAAGTTTTGAAAAAACAAAATGTTTCCACAAAGAGGTGCCAGATTGTTCCAGCAGAAAAAAAAACAAAATCCTGGCTAGATCTGTGAAAATCAGAAACATTTTTTGTTCAACAGACTGAAAAGTGGGTGAGACAGATGCATTCAAAGTTCCGTTATTTTTCATTCTGTTTTCGTGGGATCCAAACATAAATTATTTGTTCAAAATAAATGACGTTTTTACAGTGATGAAAACCATAACATGTTAAAAAAATATCTATGTAGAAATAGCAACAATTACTACTATGCTATAATACAGAAATGTTTGGATATTCCAGATTAAAATATTCAAAATCAAATATTAAAAAAAAAAAATTTGTTACAATTTAAATGCTACTTTTTGATACATAAGAAAGATAATTAACAGAAGTTTTAAGAAATTGGCCACCTGCTGAATTATCTCCCTCCAATTTTAAACTTTGCAGCCAACACAGCTACGAAGATTTTGAAACGCCGTCTTTGTGTATAATGGGAAGTAGTCTAATACCACTTTCTTATACCTTGAAATGAACCTGAGAAGCTGACTTCTCTGACAGCTCCACCACTGGCCAGGTTTAAGCATGTTGCAGTAATTTCATTTCCACAAGCACTGCAGGAACAGAGGATAATATCTTGGTCTGCTATGGCTGGACCCGACAACTGACATCCCTATAGTACAGTCATTTCAAAGTCCACATTTAAAAAAGGACAAATGAACTTCGCATGAGCAATGTTTTCCATGTTACAGACTCGCACTCCTGGACTAAGCTAAACTAGAAGTCAGATAAGCAAAGGAGAAAAAAAAAAAAAGCAAATACACGAGAAAGTGCAAGGTACTGAGGGATCTTTCATGAGCTCTGAAGCCAACATGAAAAACAGTCTGGAAAACACAGTACATTGGGTAAGTTTATTAAAGATCTTCAAGTCCTGCCAGAACTGAATGCTGGTAAGTCATTTAATGGTAAATAACAGTACTCTCTATTCCAGCCAGGAAGAAGTTTCCTTCAGTCAGTAACAAAATATGTAAAATATCAACATTTAAATTTGTCTCCATGATACAACACAATTATAAAGACATTTAAGGTTTCTGTGATTTGGCAAATGGGTTAGTCGTGAAGGAGATGTTTACATCACATTAACCGCCAATTCTTACCATTTTAAGGATAGAGTCTGGAGCCCCTACATGTTTAGCACCAAGTGATGTAGCCAGCTTCAAATTTTCTTCACTCTAAAAATAGCAAGAGTAAAACATTTCCATAGCGCTGAATGAAAGTACTGTATACAAGGAATGCTGAAATTAGAATACTCTGCTTTTTTTTTTTTTTTTTGAGGTAGTATAACTGCTGTATAATACCAAACAACGTTGTGGCTGATTAAAAGCAACAGCCACTTAACTCAGACATTGCAACTGCTCTTGCTATTTTTTTTATTCATGAATTTTCTAAGTAACTGTCTTAATTTTGATCAGAATGCAATACTTTTTGTAAGCAATGAAAAGTCTGTTGTCTGTGTTCACTTTTAGTGCTAACTAAATTTCAATTTTTTAATGAGCAGATGCCATTAAAATCAGAAAACAGGGAAAAACAGAGAACATTCTTAGAACTCCATGACGGAAAACACTAAAAAAGTACAGTTTAAAATGTGAGGGAAAGTAATAAGAAACATGAGCATCTAAGAACATGATAAAATAAATGATATGAATCATGAGTTTAAACAAAGCAAATGGATGTGAATTACCTATGTAGTTTTTTTGTTTTGTTTTTTGAAACACATGATTTTAAAAGAAAATCCAGGAGAGATATCTGAGGACAAACTTTTCAGTCTGGTCTCTTTAAGACACAACAATAATGATGAAAGACTGTGAAAGATTGTGAAAGACTATGAGAGACTGTGAGAGATGTTCAGAGTTAGGCTGAATGAAGTGTTTTTTTGTTTTTTTTTAAATCTGCTTTACAGGTCATTCAATATGACAAACATTAATGACAATAACAAATAAAACCTGAATTTTATGTGTTTGTCTGAAATACTTGTTATAAGTGGGATACTGCTACAAGCATTATGAAGTGCATTACAAGGTAGCATCAGAAAGATCCAGGACTGGTCCCAAAGAAAAAGTTACAGGCCCGCCTTATTTAAATTTGGTCACCATCACAGATGAAACAGTGGAACTGAGACACTTCCACACATCAAAAGCACTGCAGAAGTCTTTTTCCTGAAGGCCCTTTAATATTGCTGGCAACGCCATTTGGATTTCATCTACAGTGGTGAAGCCACATCCCTTCAGTTCAATTTTTTTTTTCCTAGTGAATAGGGTGAAGTCAGAGGAGACTTCTTACATCTTTCCCTTGCCGCTAAATGTCACATATGGCTCGCATGGTAGTTCGCCAAGATTTCCTGTTTTCGGTGAGTTTTTCAACTTCTTCAAGGGATGTTATGCCCACTGAACTGGCCTCTCTTAACAACATTCTCTTTAGAGTTCTACGTGGTTGACCTCTTTTTCTTTGGCCTGTTGTGTTCCACTTGATAGCTTGTTTGAGGATCCTCTGATTATTTCTTCTCATCACATGACCGACCTATGTCCATCATCTTTTTTTCTGATCACCCTTGAGACAGGTTGTTGTCTGCTCATCTGTCTTATCTCTGTGTTGGTCTTGAATTTGTTTCACTTTATACAAACTTCATAGTAATGTGATGCATGCTTAAGTTTTCCATGAGGAAATCCTGGCAGACTCCTTAACTATTCCAGCCATGTGAGAGAACTGATCACAACAGTCCTCATGAATGAGGTCAGAAATTTTTGTCCACATTTTCAAGCATTCTGCTGGTGAATGGTTGCCCTCAATAGTTGTTATCTTCAACAGACAATCAACTGACCTTAAACTGCACATGCCACTCAAAAACCTGTGTATGACCTAAAGAATGTTCACCAAAAGTCTGAAGAAGCATTTTAAGGGTCTTGGTAACAGATTTACTGGACTTCCAAGCAAAATTTGATGTACGCATGTTGCTCAAATTTGTCAGCCATCGTAACAATGCAGCATGGTCATAACACAAAGTCACAAAAATGCACGTGCAAACTGAATACGTGTAGGCAGTACGACGCCACGTCGCAGGCTGACTCAGCAGGCTTGAGAGTAACATCTTCATGATCCTGCACGTATTTGTCAAACAGTACAGTTACAACAAGCACCTGTCCAATACCACCTTGCACAACAATTTCAAAAAGTTAAAAATGATAGATATAAGCAATATAAATATGAGAAACGAACAACAAAAGTGACAGAAACAATCAAGTCTGAAACAGCAGGCTTGAATCAGATTACAAGCTTAACTTTTTTTGTGTGAAGCACAATATCAGCAGATTGAAATCAAACAGAGAAATGAGAAAGCTAACACTGTAATTAAGAACTGATACCATGAAAATAAATCCAAAATTACCAACCTTTAGACTGACAAAATGTCACCCAACATTTATTCTGTATGGAGCAGAAATCTGAAGAACTAACAATAAAACAAGGATGCGCAGCACTGAGGAGGATAGTGGTTGAAATCAAGAACCAAAGAACACTGAAGCACAACAATACTTTAGGATGATAAATTACATAAACCAGGAGATAAAGAAAGGGCATCAGAAAATAACTCCCCCTTCTTCTGTGTTCACCCTCAAAGGGTTTTCGTTGCATTGTTTTAACAGTTTTCAGCTAGACTGTGATATCTGCGCCTTTTGGTCTGATGCATCCAGTTTTGGTCTGGCTTATTTTTATGACCAGGCTTGCTTTCCCATTTTAATCCCCTTTACAAAACAGTCAGCTGCGGGTAATTTCCACAGTCTCATTCAGAATTCAGCATGAGTACTGTGCTTTGGCTTTAGAAAACCGTTGAATATGTACAAAGCAAAAAAAAAATTATATATATATATATAAGCAATGGACAGGAGTCTATAGTGTGAATGAAGAGAAGATAGCACTGAAGCACAAAGATGATGGATCTTCCAAACTGAACTTCAGCTGATATGCACGTGAAATAGAAACAAATATAAAACTACCACCGTTGTAGGTAGTAAACCATAACAAGGGCAAAGATGCTGCCTGATCTGGTGATCAGCGAACCAAAGATGACATGCCAGCATCAGGGTTAGTGAACCATATCTAACCAGGACCCTGTCCCACCTCTTTGTTGGTACCCCCCCAGTATCAGCATAACCAGTTAATGGGGCAGGGACTGCTACAGTCCCCAAAGCGGTGGAATCTGCTAAAGAAGCAATTCATGCTCCCATTTGAGACCCGAAAAACAGCTGCCAAAGCCTTCTCCCAGGCTGATGTGATGCAGGGCCTCAACATCCTCAAAGCATCAGCAGCAAATAACACCAGCTTGCAGCTCCAGACAGACTGAAGAAGTAGTAGTAAACCATAACAAAGATAAGTTAATACTTGCCTTACAAAGGATGAGAATGTTTGGAGGTGATCCATATGGGAATTCATGAGGTAACTTTAAAGTTGATCTAACGCTGGTTATGAATTTTGTCTGAAAATTCAAATGTACAAGATTAATGAACCATGACCATATTACTCATTTTAATCTAAAAAAATCTTTACTTACTCTACCCTAAAAAAAAAAAAGAAGATAAAACTTCCCCCAACACTGCATGGTTCCCTTCAAATTTACAAACACTGCTGGTTCATGACAAAAGATCTGCACAGTGGCAACAACATCTTGTTAATGATGTGTCTTCATAAAGAAATGAGAAGGAAAAACAAAATAACCACACATGAAATGAGATGTCTTAGAAAAAAGCAGAAAACATCACCAGGTCTGACAAGCTAAGAAATGACACCAGAAGACAGATGGCAGGAACTACACATGTCTACGACACAAAGAGAAACAAAGAATCGAGTGGTTCGGCCACTTAATGAGAGTAACAAACTCACGGCCAGCCTTCAACCAAAAAAACTACAGGACACAGATCAAGAGGGAGACCCTGAAAGAGATTGTTAGATGATGTCATAGAAACACTGACGAATTATGGCATGAACATCTCTGAGGCCACACATTCATTCACTCATTCGTTTGCGTATCCCTTGCGGAACTTTGCCTCCCTAACAGCTCTCCTGTAGGCCTTTCGGTTGTGAGCAAGATGGCCTGCTGCTGATGCATCCATTTGCAGATCATCAACGATGTCTTGCAGCCATCTTCGCCTTGGTCTTCCTCTCTTTCTTTTTCCCATTATGTACCCTTCCAAGATGGTCTTCTCCAGATTATCATGATGTTTAATGTGTCTAAAATATTTAACTTTTCTCTGTTTAATCCTCTTTACTAGCCAGCCTTCTTCAATATTAAGTTCTTGTAGTATGGATATATTTGTTCTTTTTTGTGTCCATGATATTTGAAGAACTCTTCTGTAGCATTTACATTCAAAGGCATTTATATGTTTCTCAGCTGTTTTGTTAAGTGTCCAGGTCTCATGGACATATGTTGGATGCCACCCATATGGCCCAAAAAATACCAAATCCATCTCCCCTCGACACTTTACAGTATAAGAGGAAGGATAAAGTAAAGTAAAACTAAGAAAATATCATCAGATATGAAACTTGAACATGTTTTAACACAGCATTCCCTAGAATGAGGCTTTTTTTTTTTTTTTTTGGTAACATCCCTTGTCCAATAAGTGCTTTTTCTTCTCCTTGCAATATCTTTAGAGCCAGTCTCATAAAAGAGCAGTTTCATATCTGTACCTCTTCTCTTCCCGCTTCTCAAGTTGAACATAACAGATTTGTAGTTCAATGTGTGGACAGCAGTTGACAGTAAACTCTGTTTGTTGTGGAATATAAATATATTTTTTTTTATCAATAATGGCTATGTGCTTTATCAAATGTGACACAACAGGACAAAGAAAAAGAGGTTGATCATGTGAAACTCTGAGAATGTTGAAAGAGGCTGAGTCTAAATTAGTGAGCATAAGATCCCTTGATGAGGCTGAAAAACCTCACTGAAAACAGAAAAAGATGGCATGGCAAACTAAAATGCAACCCCTATATGATGATTAACGGCATGGGAAAGATGTTAAGATGTAACGTTATGTGCTTAATATAAAACTAATATTGATGTCTGTGACAGGTGTAAAGTTGACAGATGAAGAGCACATATCAGATGGGCCTGAGTACCAAATCCTTCACCCTCTGAAAAGAATCTTCATTCATTCTCTTGTTTTTTTTAAAATTTTAACTGCTGATGAATGAGTTTTTCTATCAACGTCTGCTTTAACACTTTTCCTACACTTTTACAATGCTCCCTTTCTTTAATCTCAGTCCTCTGTCTGGCTTTGAAATTCTCCACATTTGTTTCTATTCCAGATGATTAATGACCAAAAGCAAAAATGATCATGCAGGGTAATCAACCAATATTCACATTCATATAGCTCTACTGAAAAATTTCTAGTGGCCGTGACTGAAAGGCATAACTAATATTTTCCTATAATAAAAAAACAAAACTGGTACGATGGATGTGGAGGCAGGGTCACAAACAGGACAAGCTCAGGAAACTCTGGCTTTGAGGAACAACAGAGTTATCTCAACACTGCCAAACCAGATCTGGTCACAACCCAATCCTACCTCTATGCACAGATCTGGAAATAGGTTATTTTATTATTTTAATGTGAACCAACAGCCTAGGGACCCATACTGTTCTGTATAAACCAGGAAAAAAGTATATAAAAAGCTCATGTAACTAAGTATATAACTATATATGAAGCTACTGCGGTAAAGCACAAATGTAAAAAATTATAAACTATGAAAAAAGTACAAACAGCTTTTTTTACTTAACGAATACTGATTTGATCAAAGTATCCACTGTAATGTGATATATGCCGTTGTATGTAAAAGACGCAGGATAACTTATTTGTGAAACTGGTCTCAGATTAGGTGACTGCATGCAGAAACATCTGTATGATATCACCCAGTATGCTTTGAAACCAATCCCTAATCATTTCAACCAAACCAATGAGGCAAATCTGATTTCCTGGTAACAGCCATCAAACAATGTCACACTGCTGAAAAAAAGCTGCCTAGCGCTTGAGAACGGCTACATTCAGGAATATAGGATGCTGGAACCACATGGTATGAACTCAAAATTCAGCTACATCTAATGTTCCCCTCTTCCACAATCATATTCCCTCTGCACTAAGTTCCACTCCTTTCTCACTTGTAACACATATCTCAAAACCTCCTCACAGCATCAGATTACAACCCCTCTACCCCAACACATCCTTATCAATGAATGTTAGAAAACGAGTCCTAAAATGCTATATTGAACCTATCTTGTTATATGGAAGTGAATCATGGACAATAGGCAAGTCTGCACAAAAATCATTGGAAGCAGCAGAAATGTGGTTTATTAGAAGAATGTTGCGAATCCCCTGGACAGCAAAAATAACTAATGAAGAATGTATGAGAAGAGCTGGAGAGACAAAAAACCTTGTCAAAAAGATAAGAGAAAGACAATATACTTTCATAGGACATGCAATGAGAAGAGGGGGCATTGAAAATATTATAACAACAGGAAAAATAGAAGGAAGAAGATCAAGAGGAAGACCAAGAGAAATGATACTGGACAGTCTGACGGGATGGTGTGAGAGGAGATCACCAACTGAGCTGATGGCCTGCATGAAGGATCGGATACTCTGGAGAAGCATAATAGCCAACGCCAGTCGGCACGGCACATGATGATGATGATGACCCCAACTATAGTCACCTATTCCACCTTCTCCTGACTAGATTACCATTTTATCTCCCCTCCCCACTTATGATCCAGCTATCACACATCACAAGTCTCCATTTAAACATCCCCTACACTCCACCACGTGCACTTCTGAACACAGCCGCTTACAAGTCATAGTTTCTTACAAGTCACAGCTAAGTGATCCATTCATTTTATTTTGTTCTATTTTTTTTTCCACTCCTATTTTTTATATAGCATTCATGTGAATTTATATTTTATCTTGCCTCTCTATTTCTTTGTCCTGTGTGTTTCTGTATGATTAAGGTTCACACAGAAATGTCACATCTGTGTGCTTGTTAAGTAATAAAGCTGTTCCTACTTTTTCCCTAGTTTATACATTTTGTTATCACAGTTTTACTGCAGTGGCTTCATGTATAGTTATATACTTAGTTTTATATACTTATACAGTAATTATTCATGTGCACACTGTTCTGTGGCTGGTGAAGCACTACAAAAGCCCTGTTACCTGGATAAACTCCACTACTTAAAGAAAATGTCACAGTACATGTCCATCCCCACAATGCCCATGTTTTGTCACAATAAAATGAATTCATAACAACACTATGTGCCGTATGGCTCTGAGCCTTTCTTCTTCAGCGTTCGAGGAAGGCTTATCACACTAAAACTGAAGCCCTGTCGCCTGATGAAGTCTGCCGTTTTCTCCAAGTTTGGGTGTGAGCCCCATAGCTTTCCTTTCGGTCCCTCTCCCTTGGGCCTGATCTGTGCTTGGAGGTTTGAGTGAACTGGACAGTCTTGCAGGATGCGTTCTGGTGTCTGGGCCCCAAAGCCACAGGGGCACTCATTTGTGTGTGATATTTTGAAGTGATAGAGGTGGCTTAGAAGTCTGCACTGTCCTGTTCTTAGTCGAAAGATTGTGATGATTGGGGTATTGTTTTGATTCTATTTTCAGTTTTGTTTTCCAGTTGGTGTTTTGTGGATGATGGTTTTTTGCTTTTAATCTGTTCCATTTAGCTTCCCGCATCACAGGGCATCCGCTTTTTCATTTCCATTTACTCCACAGTGTGAAGGGAGCCACTGTAGTGCTATAGTTGAGTTTATTTTTCCCTTCAATAGAAACAATCTCCAGAACATGACACGGCTGATAGTTTCCACAGACGGAGATTGGCAAGAGTACTATTTAAGGAACACTGCTTAGTTTTGGGTGGTGGTGGTTGGGAGAGAGAGAGAGAGAGTGTGTGTGGGGGGACAGAACTGCAATAGGAAAGAAACAGTTCAGTCGGACCAGCTAGATATATTAATGAGGGGGGGGGGGGAAACAGAACTGCAACTGGAAAGAAACAGTTCAGTCGGACCAGCTAGACATATTAATGTGGGGGGACAGAACTGCAATAGGAAAGAAACAGTTCAGTCAGACCAGCTAGATATATTAATGAGGGGGACAGAACTGCAATAGGAAAGAAACAGTTCAGTCGGACCAGTTAGACATATTAATGGGGGGGGGGGGGGGGGACAGAACAGCAATAGGAAAGAACAGTTCAGTCAGACCAGCTAGACATATTAATGTGGGGGGACAGAACTGTAATAGGAAAGAAACAGTTCAGTCAGACCAGCTAGACAAATTAATGAGGGGGGACAGAACTGCAGTAGGAAAGAAACAGTTCAGTCAGACCAGCTAGACATATTAATGAGGGGGGACAGAACTGCAATAGGAAAGAAACAGTTCAGTCAGACCAGCTAGACATATTAATGTGGGGGGACAGAACTGCAACAGGAAAGAAACAGTTAGACATATTAATGAGACTGAATCAGCTACCGATACCTGGTACCACCTGCACTCTGCCCTGCCAGTGCTCTATTTAGAAGGCAGTTTCTTCCCAGGTGATGACTAGATGCCTGATGACTAGATGTCTGATGACTAGATGGCTGATGACTAGATGCAATGATGTCAAGCTTGAACACTGAGTGCCCATTTACGCTGAGATTAAAAGTGTGTGTGTATTAATGCACACTGCCTTTCTGCCCACTCTTTCAGCACTTGTGCATGTGATGTTAAGAGTTATCACCTTGGACTATCAGGGGAGAATGCGTAACTCTGTTACCAGCATTATCTCCATCATCACTTACAGACACCGACAACCCAACACACTATACTTTTGAAGCCTCCAATATCTGAGTGCCTTTATTTCACCTGAGACCTCCAGCAGTGTAACAAGACTATTGTAGGTCCAAGGCCATTTACTGGAAACAACCTTTAATGTAAGAGGCTCTCCAACCACCCACCAGCTTGTGGCTCTTCTCATCATGGCCTCTGTTTCAAATCTGAATAACAGATTTGGCTGCAAAAATCTAAAATTTGCAGTTACAACACCAATTAACTACCAACCAATGGCTTAACTGCTAACCCATCAATTAATGACCAAACAATCACTACAAAGTTGCATCAGCCGAGGCCTACAGCAGAGGTGTTAAGTTTCGCAATGTAACGTAAATGACTGAATGCATCAATCGATGGCCAACCAACCAAAATATAAGTGCTAACATATCAATCAACAATTAACCAACCAATAATAAATGCTAACCTATCAATTAACAGCTGACCAACCAATTAAAAAAAAACTACTAAGCGCTGACATGTCAAAAACTTGAAACATACCTTCTTTTGAGTTGTGAGGTCAAGTCTCATATCAAGGAAAAGTAGTCCCTGCATATTGTTCATCATGGCTGGCTGGGCAAATGCTTTGTGTCTCTCAATTGTCTCTTCCACAGAAAAGCATTGCGGAGGATAGAATTTACGAATCCAGACATTATCAGTTGGTCTCTCTGCAAGTATCTTAGCTTTCCCCTTCAGAGCTGTCTCAAGGTGGTCTACACTCAGCCTGTGAAACAAATTGCCAAAATACAGTGGCTCCTAACTTTTCTTTATTGGGCTTCACCCTCAGGAAGAAATTTTGCTTGCACCACACCAAATATTTTATTTACAGCATTTGTCTTTAAAAGCCAAAAAGAAAAAAAAACCAGTTGTATTTTATTCATAGCGCAGAGGACATGTACTTTATATTGTCATGTGACATACCTTTGTT